>OY856412.1:649013914-649423914 GCA_963693085.1 Alisma plantago-aquatica | reverse complement strand
CTATACTGAAAAGCTGAAATAAATAAAATTTTGCATTCCTTTGAAAAGTTTGGATTTCTAAACTTCTATCCATAACTGAAAGTAATCTAACTAAAACCTCCTTGATCTTTAATTATCGTTTAGTTTCGTATATGCCACTTTACTGTTTGTTCTTTTCGTTTGTACCTAAAATGCCGACAAACAAAACGTCGGTCAGCGTAAAGCTGGTATGTGGGGGAACCAATAATCATGCAATTATCCATAACAACATATTGTAGTCAATTACAGTTTAACAATCAACTTTACATTTTTTTTAAAAACTGCGCGATCCATGAGTACCCTATCCTCTGCGCTGTCCCTACAGTGGACCTGGATATTACCTTCCTTATTGTAGCTCCCCATTAAACCCCTCATGATCCCACCTAACAGGTGAACCAGTTTTTAGGGTTGAGTCACATGGCACTACCCGTAGGTAGCCCACTCCTTAACTCATGGTATGCTAAAGAGTCTCATGGCACTACACGTGGGTAGCCCAATTTCTAACTCATGATAACCTAGACCTTGCTCTAGGTTACCCCTTTTTAGACTTTGCAAAGCCACAGAGGTGGACCCGGATCTAAGCCAGTTATATACATATTTATAGTGATAATCATAGTCACTTTATAGTTGCATGAAATAAAAGACATCCAATAGTTATTTTCAAGAAACCGATAAACCGTTCGGGAATCGCCATGAAACTAAATTGATTATTCATAAGCATAACCACATACCCGATCCAGAGCAAATTGATGTCCAAGCCTTACTATTCAATACAATCAAACATGCAATCAACATTATCCTGAAAATAATGCATAACATCCAAGTGTGATTATTTTATTCAAAACATTCTCAAGATCGACTTGTATTCCACCTTATGATTTCTAGGCCCACCTTAGGGTTTTATTAGGGTTTTAGCTTTCATTATGCATTTATCACTTTTAATGCTCTGTTAGTCCATAAAACCTACTTTCAACATCATAGGCACAATTGAAAGTCTAATATATCGCCTTAATACTAAAACTACCATCTTAACCCTTTTAAGTCATGTCCAGATCATTAAGTCCAATTATCATGTTCAAGTTTCTTTGAATTGACAACTCAACAAAGAATTATAGTTCGATTCTCAAAGGAACCCTAATTACTACAATTCTCATCGTTTATGTTAGAAAACCCTAATTTATCATTAAATACACTAGGAAATCCAAATTATCCACATTAATGATCTTTTATACTCAAATTGTATTTATAACAACATTACTTTATCTTATTCATGGATTTACACAATTAAAACCATTAAAAGGCATATTCTCCTAAATTAGGGTTTCTAAGACCATTAATGCAAACTTAGGTATATGCAACCCTAAATTAAGACAATTATGTACAAAGATCATTCTTTTAGATCTAAAGCATCCATTTTATTATCACTAGGTTAATATTCACTCAAAACAATCAGAGAGCATCATCATATTCAATTATCATCAATTTTAAGGGTTCTTCATTAATTAAACCATTAAAGATGATAACTTTATACACTTTTTGAATTTCAATCAGAATAATGCTTCAATTATATTTTTATTGCATTCCTTGAGTTCTCCTGATCAAAATTCATATATAACTTATCTAAATCCGAGTTACCATTGATTGGTTATGAATTTTGTATGAAAATGTACCTTTCGGCCAATCAGAGATGGCCACGTCACTCATTGCATCCAACGTTGCCTGCCGATTAGAAACATTTCGAAATGATACTTTTGCCCTCGGTTAAGTTAACAGTTCTTCAGCCCGTGGAGGGGCAAAAGTGTCCAACGACTCATGGGTCGTCTTCCACCTCCGGCCAGTCCTAGCAGCCACCTACAACAGCTTTGTGCGGCCGTTTCTCCATCCATGGGCCACGAAATTCGATGCCACCAGCCGCCCCAGCTATGCCGCTCCCTTGCACACCTAGAGCATCTCTAGATCATGGCCAATATGGCCGTTCCTCGTGCAAAATTGATCTGTGGTTGCTTCCGCACTGCTGCCCTTGCTACTGACCTACAGAAGGTGCTACTCGAAGACCAGATAGAGGTACGATAGTCAACCGGTCTAGGGTTATCGTGGAAACCTCCCGTCTCCATTGTGACGACTCCATAGCCTTCATTGATCCAGGGATGGAACTATCTTCTTGGTTAGGGTTTATGGAAGGGAAAGAGAAAGAAGGAGAAGGAAAAGAAACTTGGGATATCCCTTCCCTTTTAACTAGGGCTCTACCCCTTATATAGGGGAGGGTTCAATGCCCTAAAATGGCTTGCCCACAAAGAAACGAAGTCCCTTCTCAAAAGGAATCATATTCCTTCAAGGAGAAGTAATTATCCTCTCTCCTCTTTACCTCATTAATAAACTATATTCTTGGGATAAATAGGATTTCGAAAATCCTTGCACTTATTCTCTTAGTACTTGCCTTTTGTCCCATTGGCATGAAAATATGGTTTCCTTTAGTAGAAAATACCACTTCTTTAACAAAACCATGAAATTCATTAATTTTGCATCATATTATCCTCTTATGTTCTATTATTGGTATTTTCTCTCTCTTTCTTTTTATTGGGACTCCTTGGATCCCAAGGCACTCTATTATTTCGAAATTCCTTTTCAAGGATACTTATTATCGTTTTAGATGCATCTACATGCATTATTCTTCATTATCTTGTTTATTTCCTATTAAAATATCTCCTTTTTAGGATTTCTCTTTATTTCTCTTTTGTTTTCCTCATTGGAATTCCTTTTAACATTAGGAATCCTTTGGATACAAAATCAATCAAGGATAACTTAATTACACTTCCTTCCACTTATTTTCCACATTTTACCATTGTTTTCAATTTCTTTCTTAATAAAGAAATACTTAATTAGTCTTTCTTTTCTTATTGTCTTTTCTTTGCACTTTGGACTCCTTGGAACCCAAGGAACCCAACAGGAACGAAATCCATCTCTGGATTACATCCCTCTACCTTCTAGAGGTTTCTACCTCATTCTTTTCTCAAAAACTCAATTATTCATTTACTAATTTAATAATTGAATTTCCTTGTTATTGGGCCCAATAGCCAATAAAGCCCACAACACAATCATCAAGGCTATTGTAAACGAAATCCATTTATTCAAAACATATTATATCATTATTTGTTCAAATATCTTTAATATGAGAAATTACATTTCTCACCAATTGAACCCAAAAATTGGGGTTGTAACATCACACCAGAAGGAGGGACATATTCCATCTACATCACTCACCACAATGCACGTGTGTCACAGTTCACCCAAGCACTATATGTAAGGAAATCCTTATTCAAGGTCACATTAACAAGTGTTAAGTACAATAAAAAATATGTTATTTAGGTCTAAGAACCACAATCACCACAGTCACATGAGATATGATTTTGACTGCCATTTACAGCTTCCATGTATCAAACTCAAGTTGGATTTGTCCATTACACTTGTTAATAACAAGTACATATGTGTTTGACTTGATATCCAACATCATTCTATTGAGACATAGTCATCAGTCAATACACATACTAGTCTTAATGTATTATTGTCATCCTAATTTCCTCTATAATATGAACTAGGGACCTAAATGAGAACAGAAACTGTTAACATAAGCACGATCTCATGTTTGAGTCCTCAACCCAAAATAACGTCTAGGGGTCATTCATTCTTAGGATATTATTACATTTATTCAGTATTTCATATTTGAGAGAACATAATAATTAGAATTGCAATTAGATTAATTACAAAGCTTGCCATTATAGTCATCATATGACATGCTCTTAGGGGTACTACCAATAGTATCACACTTACACTAAAACCAGTCACTCACAAAGTAAAGTCTAATGTGACTAAACATGACTATCATGCTTTTGTTGCAAAAGTTCTTTCCTCAGAGGTTCAACATATTTCTTTCAGTTGGGATTCTTCAAATATTCACATCTCCTCAATTTATAGTCTCTCGTATGAGATGATAGTGCCACAATATGTGATCTAAGTTTCCTTAGCTTGTACAATGGATATTTTCTTGTGGTGATATATCTCATAATTGGATGGAACAACTCCTAATTCACCAATAAACTTTTTGATCCATACATTTTCCTTTGTTGCACTAGACACAGTAATGAACTTGACCTCTATTATAGAATCATCTATTATCTCTTTCTTGAAACTTTTCCTACTTATATCACCACTATTGAGGAAAAATATAAAACTTGATTGCGATCAGTAATCATCCTTATTAGTTCAATACCTTGCGTAGTGTAAGCCTTTACAACTAACTATTCTTCACCATTATAAAAAAGGAATTGATCCTTAGTTCTTCTCAACTACGTAAGAATCTTTACAACAATCTAGTTACCTTCGCCGGTGCTAAATGGTACCTACCCATCATGCTCCAATCATAAGATATGTTTGGACACGTACATAACATTGCAAATATGATAGATTCAATTATAGATGCATGTGGAGTCTTATTCATGTCTGCCCTTTATTTAGAAGAATTGGGACATTGATCTCCTTAGAGAGTTATCCCATAATACATGGGTAAGTTTCCTTTCTTTGACTCTTGCATGATGAAAACACTTTGTCAATGCATGTACATTGTCTTAGACAAAGATGGTGTTTACTAGCCGAGTTTTAACCAAATGTAGAGTACATATGTCATTCCCCATCAATAGTATGTCATATATATACAATACAAGGAATACAATTATGTACCCACTAATATTCTTGTAAACACAAGATTTATCTCCATTTTTGGTAACCAAATTTACTGGCCATGTTTTAACTAAATGTAGAGTAGGGATGTCATTCCCCATCAATAGTATGTCATCTAGATACAATACAAGGAATACAATTATGTGCCCACTAACGTTCTTGTAAACACACGATTTATCTCCATTTTGGTAAACAAATTCTTTGACTATCTCATCAAAATGAAGATTCCAACTTCAAGCAACTCGTTCCAATCAGTAGATTGACCTTGGTAGATTAAAAATATTTTCAACTTCATTTAGAGAGATTAAACCTTCAGGTTGTGTCATATACATATCCTCAAGGATATTCCCATTAAGGAATGCATTTTTAACATCCATTTTTCAAATTTCATATTCATGATAAGATGCAACGACAAGTATGATTTTTACGGGTTAACAACCTAACTCCACTCTACACCTCAAGAGTCCACATAAGGCGTATAATAGAGTTAAAGTTGCCCGTCCCTGAGTGGATCAAACACATGAATATATAAATGCACCGAATAAAGAGCTTCCATACATAAACCAAATTTTTCATTACATAGGGCCCTGAAGGCATAGGAGTTCTACAGAAGAAAACTTAATACATGAGAAACTAATTACAGAAGAAAAGAACATAATCTAAGAGTCCCATTTAGCTTTAGCATTCCCATGATAGATCTGATTTTTGTGAGCCAACATATAGAGTAGTGACATCATCATCCATTCATCATAAGAATCATAACCAGAAGGTACCAATAAAACATATGCAATTAGTACACGTCAACACAATATATAAATATATTGTACTGAGTATGCCTACATGTCATTTAATTTAACTCTCATCATATCTTGGCAATAACATTAAAAGTAAACTTGGCAGTAATAAGCAATATGTAAAAATCAAGCTTGAACAAAAGTAAGTTTATTAATAACAGAGAACACATATCTTTTAAGCATATTTTCCATTATATCATCCATGCATTACTACCAAAGAGTTGAATGCGTTAAAGACTTTATGATCACTACAAAAGAGTTGGATCATATGTACAATGTGACCACTACCAAAGAGTTGGGTCACTTCCAAGCACACTTCCAAAGAGTTGGTGCTTTCAATATAATGGACATAAATATATTATGCTTAGGTTTTGCAAAATATATATATAAAGAACACATCATCAAAGTTGGATACTCATATAGCTCTATTTCAAACAATACCATATGCCAAGTTCTTACACTATTTTACAACCATACATTATTATAGGCCAAGTGAGAGTTAATGGCATACCTTCTACTCAGACGTGGGGAGTCTAGAGATGCTCCTCACTCATACCTTTGATTTCCTAAAATTATTGGAGATTTGGTATTTATTAGTTATATTGTTCAAATCACCATTATTCTAAAGAGTATATAAAAGGCCCTTTTATTAGTTTTAGAGTCATGAGAGTTGAGTATGAATCTTAGAGTATGTATCCGAGTCCAAGATTATTAGTGTCACATCATAGTAGGGTTATAAGGTCAAAAATCATGGTCTTTAGATCATGTTGACTAGTTATGCACATATTGATAAGCCAAAATAAGGAAAAGAGGGATAATTAGGTTTTATTGATAATTGAGTCAAAATATTTGGATCTGATCATTCCATAATTATATAGATGCAAAAAGATGATGATCACAGTTTTTTGGTGATTTGACCATGTTCGACTATTTTCTAAATAATTAAATAAGATATGAATATATTTGGGAAAGATCCTTTATTAGAGTCAGATTTAGGGTCAACGGATGTCAAAATCACAATCCTTGTATTTTTCTGATCAAAATAGAGTACTTGTTTGTATTTTTTTGACACTCCTACAATTTATAACGAATTTCCTAAAATTAGGTTATTTACTGAATTTCGAGTTAATAAAATGAAATCTAGAAAAAGGAAGGACCGTTGGATGCTCAGATCCAATGGTCGAGATCTCGCTCGTTTAAATTAGACTATATATGCGTTGCTGAGGTGGATTTACCTCACTGGACCAACTGGACTCAGTGGGTCCCTCTCTCCCTTGTCTTTCGCTAGACCGAGTTTGCTCTGCCTTCAGCTCCGGTGAGCTCGGGCGATGGCTGTGCTCCTCCTCGTGCACGGGTGGTGATAGGGTTAGCTTCGTGAGGTCCTTCCACAGCTGGATGAGCAAGCCTCAGGTCGTGGCTCCCCTGGGATCTTCGTGTCGACTAGGTCACCGGAGAGCAGCACAGCTTGCGGCGGAGGGAGGAGAAAGTGGGAGAAGCAGGCGATGGAGCTTTGACTTGAGGTGCCGTCGAGGTGACTTGAGGTCCCTCGGGGCTTGGTGGAGGATCAATTGGGGACGAGAAAGCCAGTAGGAGCCTAGTCAAGCAGCTCGGTGGTGGCAGACAAGCTAAGATGAAGTGCTCAGGCTTGGGGGTGAGCAGCATCTCTTCCAGGTAAAAGGATATCGTGGAACGTCAAAAGGAGGTTGAGGAAGGTATTGGTATGCTTAAATAGAGGAAGAAATGAAAGAGGAGAGAATGCCCAAATGGGCTCGATTGTAGTTGGAGAACAGTTCTCACCGGCATGGTCATGGAGAGGAGTGTGGGAAGTTTTGGAGGTCATGCGAGGGGTCAGCAGGTTTGTGGAGACGAGGTGGAGGCATTGCCTTGATTAGTTTCTTGCAAAGTGGGTTAGAGCGAGGAGTAGGGCTCGGGGTTGTGGACTCATGGTTGTGGCCACGACATCCCGAGTTGAACGAAGGTTAGAGACAACTATCTGGCCGTCTGATCTATCTCGGATGCCATCAGATGGTCGGGATGACTCTATGAGATCAGCCTGTGGATTGCTGACTTAGGCTCCGCGTGACAGGATAAAAATACCCTTGAATTGATCAAAATCATTGGGTTGCATAATGATGCAATTTAAAAGGAATGAAACGTTATAAAAAGTTTGAAAATTCGTAGAGAGGGTTAAGAATGTCCAATTGACATGAAATTTGGACCATAGCTTCACCATAGCATACCCCACATGTTAGTAAGGTTTGGGTTCAAGATCTCAATCTTGGAGTGGTCAATTAATATTTATATGAATTAGGGTTTTGAAATAGATTAATGATTAAATGAACAAAGTATAAAAGAAATTATAAAACCCACTTTATCACATCCTACTCACCTTAAAAGAAATTTGGTCCTCAAAATTAAACTAGATGAAAGAGGTGAGGAAAATGTTGCTCCATATCTGCTCGTAGTTCCCAGGTTGCATCTTCGACACAATGATGGTTCCACTACACCTTCACCATCGAGATCTTCTTGTTCCTGAGTTCTTTGACCCTGGAGTCGAGAATCTTTGTAGGTTGTTCTAGATAAGAGAGATTCTGCCGCAACTCAAGAAGATCGTGGTTCAGTACATGACTATCATCCTTCACATACTGCTTCAAATTGGACACATGAAAGACATTGTGCATCATGTTGTACTACGGAGGAAGAGCAAGCCGATAAGCACATTCACCAATGCGCTCCAAAACTTCAAAAGGACCCACATATCTTTGACTAAGCTTCCCTTTGTTCTTTTCTATGGAACGGATGGGTCTGATCTTCAAGAATACATAGTTAGCATCATTAAACTGTTTGTCAGACCTGTGTGCATCTGCATATGACTTATGACGATCCTGGGCCCATTGAAACCTTTTCTTGATCAAGGACAACTTATCATCATAAAGTTTCAACTCCTCGGACTTTAGCATCTTCCTTTCTCTGACTTCATCCCAATGGAGAGGGGATCTACATGGCCTACCATAGAGAGCTTCATAGGGTGGCTTATCAATGCTTGATTGGTAGCTATTATTGTATGCGGACTATGCTAATGGAAGGTAGTAATCCCAAGATCCTTGGTGTGATTGGCTGGTGTGATCCAACTGACCGATTCACTTGGTGAACCGGGTAGCTCACAATCCTTCCAACTGAGGAAAAAGAATTTGTCCGGTTGGAAGAAAACTTTCATGTCTCACTTGTTCAATTCGATTGGAATAAGGATTAATCTTTGAATTAATTGGAAATGATTGAGGAAAGTCAAATGTGGGCAAGACTGGGAAGTGAAATGACCATTTCGCTAGGTGAACTGATCGGCTCACCTTCCCAAATGACCGATTCAGTTATGAATCGATCGGATCACCTGCCCAAACGATCATTTCAATTGTGAACTATTCGGTTTGCCTGCTGTAGTCCAAACTATTCATAGAATTTCCAAATCCTTCTACTCCCAAATAGACTAGGAACCCTGGTCCTAACTTCTACTATAAATAGAGGGATACTGGGGCTTCTCAGAACACACAACTCAGAACATCAGTTGCTCTGCAAAGTTGTTGTCCTCTCTATTTTTGGTAACCGGGTGAGCCCGAATAAAAGCTACCCAACTAGGGAGGCACAATGAGGTAAAAACAACTATAGAAAACCAATCTGAGTTTAGGAGAGTAGGTTCATGCTATTACACCAATAGGAGGGTCGTCTCCTTCCTGCCAGTTATTGTAGAATGGAAGGAGTTCTAGGTGTTCCGTGTGGACTATCTGTAGAGGTGGGAGATGTATGCCACTTAGGAGGACATGTCAGCCTCAGTCCGTGGTGGAGGCCAAAGCCATGGTGAAGACCAGGAACTGCACAAACACCGTGCAAAACATGGCGTTGAAGACCGCACATGGATGTGAGGTATTGTCGCTGGGCAAGCCCTGTTATAACCCCATTTTTACAAAACATGTAATGAGATTCTTTTTAAAGATACATGAAATCCATGATTGATTTGATGAGTTTATTTGAATGAATTTCGTCTATGATAGCCTTGTGTGTTTTCTTAATGGGCCTTATTGGCCATTGAGCCCAATTGAAGGGAAAAGAAAAAGAAATGAAAAAGAAATTCAATTGGATAAGGAGGATATAAGAAAATAAATAAAATAAGAACAAAAGGCTAAGGGATAAATTCCAAAAATATAATTTCGAGTTATTAGGGTTCCTTGCGGTTTAAGGAACTCAGGATAATAACTTAATGGTAAAAGAAATAGAAAAGATATGGAAAATATGAATAATTAGATGTCAACTTGCAATCAAAGAAAAAGGATCATTTACTTGAGATTATAATCCCAATTTTTGTAGGATGGAAGATAAAAGTACGAACAATGTTTCCTCAAAATTTTATTTAAAAAGGAAATCAGATTTGAGAGTTATTGCTTTTTCAAGATCTCCTCAAATATGGTTTTAATAGGGAATTTTAGACAAAGGTTTCCTTTATTTGGTTGAACGCGAAGAAGGTGGGCCATTGGATCTTAATCCAACAGGCACCACTCATCGTCTAAGTCCCAGGTAGACTAGGACTCGGGCTATGTCAGAGGGATTTTTTCCTCTTAGTTTCCTCACGATTCAATGAGTGGGCAAGCTTGCTAAGTTGTCCTTTGAAATCAAGAGATGAAAACGAACGGAAACACCCCTGGTTCGACTAGGATTGGAGGTGGTTCTGGGAAACGCCCAAACCGCGCAAGCTGACATCCACCCTATATATAGGGGTGGATTATGGAGGGAATCAACAACTTTTCTCGCTAGCCCAACCTCTGCGGAATAGTGCAAGGAGCGTTTTTGTGCGCTCAATTGGTCTTTTCATCATGACTTGCACCCCAGCATCTCGGTAACCCTCACCGGAGTCCGGTGAGTAAAGGACAACGTTGGAGAGTTCGAGTGAAAAATTGGACCATCGACCAACTTCGTTGAGGGGAGGCGGAGCTCCCTGGACGATCAGTGTGGGTAGAGGACGTCGAGGGCTCAGAGTCAACCTCCAGGTTGACTTCGTGAGGTTGCTGAGAACTGAGGAAGATGATGACCCGTCGCCCTACGATTTGAGTCTACGGTGATATCAACTGAATCCAACACTCCAGAGCGGGAGCGGCTTTTGTTAGACGCAAGCAACCAGGATCGTTATATCCAAGAAGCGGATCACCGGACCACAGATCGAGCGACCCGTTATTTTTGGTAACTATTCCTCTCTAATCGAATAATCCAGGAAAAGGGTTTTATTTGCAAAATTCGTAGAAATTAATAGGATTGTCTAATGGAAAAACTTTATACATAAAAGTTGTGTAAATAAATACAAGGAATCTTCTAAAAATACTTTGGGAACCTAGTTATACTTTGTTTTGCAAAAGTACCTTAAAACTATATTAAAAGTTGATGAGAAACCCTAATTGAAGGTAAAGGGTGTATTTTGGTAAATTTATAGGTCAAATTGATAAGATTAACCATGTTAATGATTAAGGTGGTTCATTCATCTGTTTTGAATGCAAGGTTTCCTAATTTAGAGTTGTAATCCATAAAAGAAGGATAATCTAAATGGAAACCCTAATTTGAGATAAAAGAGGAGAAAAAAATCATATTTATTTGGATTAAAGAAATAAGATGCTTAATAATGATCCTGAACTTTTTAAGAGTACTAAAATGAGAAATTAAGTGTTTTATGTAGTTTTGATAAATTAAGGATCATAATATTGAAATAGGAGGTAAAAACCCTAATTTCCAAGGGAACCCTAAAATTGGAATTGAAATTCTAAAGAGTGTGATGAAATTGGATAAATATTAATAAAAGGAAACTTTTCTTTTATTTCAGGATTTCTATTCCTCATTGCTTGCTTTATTGGGTTTCTCTACATACTCGAATCTTTCTTGAAATCAACAATTGAAGGTATGTGGTTACGCTTATGAATATCTCGAGTTGGTTTTCCGAGGTTTTCTGAAGTTTTCATCAGTGACTGGAAATAAACTATTGGATGAATTTAGTTCATGCAAACTATAATGTGGATATGACTATCCCATAATATATGTGCCTACTAGCTCAGATCATGGTCCCCTTTGTGGCTTAATAGTTGACCTAGTATATGGCTACCTAGAGGGTAGGTCCATCAGGTCATTGAATGACTTAGTATATGGCTACCTAGAGGGTAGGACCATCAAGTCATATTGAGTTAGGTATTGGGATACCTTTGGGTAGTGCCATGCGACTCTATTACCCTATGTATTGGCTACCTGTAAGGTAGGACCATGGGGGTAAAGATCTACCATTATAGAGGTATCATATAAATCCAATGCAGGGACAACACAGAGTTGTGGATAGGTATGGATTGAGTAGTATGGCTTAAAACGTAATCTTGGCTATTAATTGATAAATGACTGATTACTTTGTTATAATTGCATGATTATTGTTTCCCCCACATACCAGCTTATTGTTGACCGACGTTTTATTTGTCGGCATTTTAGGTACAAATGAAAAGAACAAACAGTAAAGTGGCATATGCGGAATTAAATGAGAATTAACGTGCACATGAGGATTAGTTAGATTAGTATCTTCATGGATAGAAGTTTAGAAATCCCAATTTTAAAAAGGTAAGAAAAGTTTTATTTTATACCAATTTTCAGTTTAGTTGGTAAAGTTTATTAATTGTTATTGATTATTTGTCGAACCTTTGATCTAGGTTATTGGTTAACGGCTCTAACCTTTCGGTCTCCCTTAATTGGGGGGTACCGGGAGACGGGGTCGTAATAATTGGTATCAAAACATAGGTTCCTCATTTAATCTTTAATAATTATTAAATTTTACAAATTATGTAGAACCCAAGGGAGTTATTAGAGGATTATCTGAAAAACGGATGTGTCTAGAAAAGGATCACGACCGGGGGTTGGCAATATTTTCCTCCGCACCGCTAGTCTGAATACAAGGACTCCCAGATCCGTGTGACTGCCTGGCCAAAGTCTTAGGGTATGGTTCAAAATAAGATACCTTTAGGGTTCTCTCATCTTGTTCATCCCTTCTCCACTCAAATTCTGTTAAGGACCTTAAGGTTTAGGGTTTCCTCTCTTCTCCTCACCCTCTTGAGGTATGGGTAAGGTTGATAAGGATTAAGGAATCCTCCACCAAATTAATAAAAAGCATGTAAATAAGATGTCATGGACATAAGCTTAATAGAGTAAGCGTAAAGGAATAAATACATGCTTAGGTCATATGACATGAGTTGTCATTGCCTCAGGAGAGACCTGAGGATAGACCTCCTTAGCAGGAGGATGAGTAGAGAGAGTTAGTCTTGGAGGTAGAGACCTCCATTAAAAGTAGAGACCTAGAAAATCCTTTGAGGATGATGTTAACCCTAACCCTAAGTGAAGGTTAGAGAGAGAGATGACATGATGAGTTAGATGTCATGATAAACATGCCTTGGATTCCATATGAACCATGAGAGGTTGATGACCGAGTACCTTTGACAACCCAACCCTGGAGAGGGTCGTGCATGTTTGAGAGAAGGATAGATCCTTCATGGATGAGGTTAGAGAAGAACCTATAGAAAACTTATGGGATGTTGCAAGTAGGATATAGCTTGCACCCAGTGTACATCCGTAGTACAAGTAGTAAGCTAGAAGGATAGGATGTATGCCTTATGAGATAAGCATAAGGGGCTATGGATAATTATGAGCAAACATAAGGTTGAGCATAGGCTTCACCCACGTAGAGGTATGCCTGCGAAGCTTGATCCTTCATGGAGAGAGGACCTCTTGTAGTGTGGCTAGATGTGGAGTTTGCTATAGAGAGAGAAAGTAGGACCCCAGCAAGGAGGTTGGAAGATAAAAACCCCGATATATGAGGAACAGTGGGGAGTTGAAGATGATGCGACCTAAGTGGATGATAGTGGTTGCCTTATGCTTGACCCCTGGAGGCTGATGATATCTTAGTTTCCTTTAGAGGAACCAAACCCTAGAGAGAGGATGAGGCTTCTGGTACCTATGTGCCTATGGTATAGATGTTACCTTCTGAGATAGGAAGAAGAGTTCTTTAGACCTAGAAAGGTTTAGTAACAGGTTGTGAGGCCTTATACCTAGTTGGTTGTCCTTGAGGAGGACACAACTTTGAGGTGTTTCTCATATAAAAGGATCATAGGAGTACATGACATACCTTGGACATGCTTGATTTGTGGTTAAGAGATTGAGCATGAAGTTGGATTCCTAAAAGACAACCTAGGGTTCCTAGGCCTAAGAGGGGAAGCAGTGTATCTGATGCTCATGATGAGATTTGAGTCTCTATAGCTTCAAGCATGTGTAGAGGAGAAAGAAACCCCTTAAGTTAAAGGTATGTGTGATGAACCCCTCACAACTAAGTTGGTCTAATGATGAGGATGAGAACAAGTGTGACCTAGCATGGTTTAGTTAGTAAGTTTGTGCTTTAGTAGTTGCTAGATTAAGCATGATCATGTGAATGTAAACCCTAAGGACGCTTGTGACCTTTGTTATCAAGGTGTAGTTTCCTCCCATCCTGGGAGAGGGACCCTTAGGTAGGAGTTTACCAGTTTGGTTGGTTTTGAGGTAAGCTAAGGATGTTTCATAGGATCTTGAGAAGCTAAGTGAAGAGTACATGGTATAAGAATGAACCTATAGACTCACAGATAACCATCTCTATGTGCTTGTGGATGTGTTACCATGGCGGTAATCAGTATGGGGCTTGACCAAGGTAGGCAGGTTGCCATGATCCCTATGGAAGGATGAAAGTCAGCCCATGAATGCAGGAAGAGAGATGATGAATGCTTGGGTAAGGTTCTAAGTTGAACATGTACTATAAGAGAATCCTAAGTCTATGACCCCAAAAGTATCGGCACCCTAAAGGCCTAGAGGAGATGACCAAGGATGGTGCTTGGCCCAAGTAAGTTCGAGACCAGTTTCCCATGGAAGTAATGGGGATATCAAGATGGTGGCATGTTTCAACCTAGATTTGAAGGTGTACTGGCAAGGTGGGATGTGTCATCTCTACTCTTGGAACAGGAAGAACTTTGTGTTTGGACGGCCGCCAAATGCTTATTTCTTCTTGTTATGGGAGTGAGAGATGGGACAGTACGCATGCCATACACCAAGGATAAACGATGAGGTGGGTTAGAACGTTGCTATGAGGTATGAGGACAGAGATGATAACATACCTTGGTGGAGTGAATGATACATGGACAGGTACAAACGATAAAAGTATTAAGATAATCACCTTGGGAGGATGTTTTATCATGAGCTATGTGGGATCTACATATGATACAAGGTTGAGTTTGATAACCAAGAGGATGATCTCATAGTTTTCTTGATAAAGATAAACTTAGAGTTCGAGATGAGACTTAAGTGGAATACATGGAGGTAGTATGTCTTCAACATTACCTGATACCGAAGGATGTGAAGTGGTAATGGATGCTCTGGTGGAGATATAGCTGGCAAGTTTGGCTAGAAGAGGAAAGTTTGGCTAACACACAAATGTAACGATAATGATTGATCAATTTAATGGTTTTTTGGATAGCCAGTCTAGTCTTTGATGCAATGGAAGGACGGGGGTAGAACCTCAGATGTACTTCTTTGGAAAGGAAGGTGATGAAACCCTGATTAGAATGGTTTAGGGTTTCCGAGGTATCAAGCTTGAGGAATCATAACAATGTAGGAGATCGTGATATACCTTGGTACTACAAAGATAGTACGTCACAGTAGTATTTTGGATGTCTAAGGTGAAGTGCATGTGGTATGTTTCCATGCATGACAGGAGGTGAAGGACGAACACCAATAACCCAGTGTATCGATATAGAGAATAAAAGAGTCCCTGAGAGGGAATGCGAGTTCATCACTATGGATGTTTGTTGGATCCTAGATGGGTGATTAGATGCTCTAGAGGGGGGGTGAATAGAGATGAAAGAACTTAAACAAAACTCATTAAACCTTCAAGATATATGACAAGATAAGGTTGCTAAATAGGTAATTTGAGTGCAACTAAAACATACATAGCAAGGGAGAGAGAGATTGAACATGCACCAATTAGACAAGCTATTTAGAGTGGTTCCACACTTCAAACTAGAAGTGTGTCAGTCCACTTGCCTAGAGAGTTCAACCTCTAGGACTTCCAAACTATTGCACTCTTATATTCATTCATAAGACATACAAAGCATGACCAAACAAAAGACTTACCTATCCAATACAAAGAGTCTTCAACCTTACCAAGGACTTACCCACTTTGCAAGAGTCTTCGGCCTTCTCCAAGGACTTACCCACTCTTGCACAAGTCTTCATCCTTGTAGGGATTACCCACTCTTCTTGGATCTTCAACTTTTGACTTCACCTTCACTCGGAGAAGCTTCCACCAAGGTCTTACCCATTTGAGCTTGAGTCTTTTACCTTCTCCAAGGGCTTACCCACTCTAGCTCCAAGTCTTCAGCCTTGATCTTCACCAAGGGACTCCTTCCCTTGTTCTTCTTCACCTCTCTTGCACAAGAGAGAGAACCTTCATCTTCATGATTGAAATGAGAGATATGGAGGTGGTGGAAGTGAGAGCCTCACAAGATATACATATAGGACTAGCTCTCTTATAGATTTCCTACTCACTCTAATGGATGTAGCAAGTGATTAAGCTTAGAGAGAGAGAGGAGGTTGTAGGAAGCACTCAACTATAGAATAGGAGCCTCACATAGAGTTTGCAATGAATGCTCAACCTTGGAATGAAGCCCAAGGGGTCCTATTTATAGCTGGGGATGCCTGTTAGCCTTTGGGAACACTTGTGAACGAAAACTAGCCATTTTGTGGCTTGCAACAGATCTATTTTCACTTGTTGCAACTCCACAATGGCTAGAAGCACTTTTCTGCACTTTTCCGTACAGTGCAATTGGTCGAGTTTCTATAAGGGTAACTCGACCGATAGAGTAAAAGACAAAGCCGATATTCAGACCATCGGTCGAGTTTGTCCTGAGGAAACTCGACCGACCAATGAAAATTGATTTGGTCAGTTACTCCATCGGTCGAGTTCTGTGAAAACACAACTCGACCGATGCAATCTCCAGAAAATTGATCAAGGATGATCGGTCGAGTTTTCAGGATGGGAAACTCGACCGACAAAGTGCCTGTAATCAATTTTCAAAGTTGCATCTAAAGTGCTCTAACATTCGATCTAAGTGCTCCTAATATTTTTCTAAGCTTAATTACAAGTCATACAATCATTACAAGTGATTTACAACATGATTCTAATGGATATACATCGTATTACAAAAACGTGCACTTGTATGACTTTGACTTGTCTTTTCTCCAATTTGAGATGCGCAAGTTAGGGCATTTGGAGTGTGTCTATACCTAATCTGAAATCACTCAAGTAGAGACATTAGACACCAATATGTGGAATGGTTAGTCATCATCAAAACACGGGTTTAGTCAATTTATTCGTGAGTCAACATTGACCTAATTGACCTTGAGTCAACAATCTCCCCCTTTTTGAAGATGACAAACCATTCCATAAATGTATTGAAAGTTTTCAAGTAAAATCATACCTTTGGAGAAACCTAGGGGTTTCAATAGAATGGAGTTCATATGCTCCCCCTCAATTGATGTGCATGGAGTTTTCATACTCCCCCTCAATTGATGCTATTTCTCCTGCATGGTTAGCTTTCATAACATTTATAGAATACTATGTCTTCTACTCATATATGTTCTACACATTTATGTCTTCTCCCCTTTACGTTCTCCCTTTACATGAACATGCTTCTCCTCTTCATGTAAGATATGCCTTCTTCCTCTTTTAAAAGAAGACATACCTTTCTCCCCCTTTGTCATTTCAAAAAGTGGGGTTATGAAGAAAGTAAGAAACATCACTTGTTAAAGAGAAAGGAGATAACACAAATATATATAAGGAGAGTAGAAGAGCACATATAGGGGCTTGTCCAAGCATAGAAAGAAAAGAAAGTTAAAGCATATACTTGAACAACCCAAAATGCAAGATAAAGTGCTGCAGAAAAACAATAAAACATAATTTTGACCCTCAAGGTGACAGAATTTGACCAAAAACCATCAGAGCTCATCGCAAAGCAATGAGTCTTGCTCAAAAGGTTGTTTCTGCATGAAAAACACTAGTCTTGCACCAAAAACTGAAACTGGAGCAAAATCTGCATAAAATCCAAAAATACTCCAATTTCTACATATAATGTAGATCTATGTACCCTACATCACAATGTTATGCAAGCAACTCAAGATAGTAGATATGCAATTCAAGGAACAATCTTGAGCACGTATGAGACAAGATATAAGCATAGCATATAGATGAGCAAAGATGGCAATTTTAAACAAGGTTAGAACTACATGTATATGAACTACTAGTAGATGATATCACAAGTTAGGACTACTAGTAGGATCTAGATCATAGCAAGATATACTAAAAGATACACAAGATAGATCAAGCTATGAGTAGATATAGAGATATATCCAAACAAAGAGATATGCAATTTTGGAAGCAAATAAGGATATAACTCACTAGATATGCATCCTTACCATAAGATGATTACCCCTAAGAACCTCAAAGTTGTATCACAACAAGATATACACCTAGATAGATGTAGCAAGTTAGATCACAACAGAAGCAATTTAAGACACAACCAAGAGATCCAAAGAGATCATCATCAAAACCTGCAAAACAACTCAAAGCAAGTAATTGCAACATATAGATATACCAATTTAGAGCAATTAGAGAGATAGAGTTGTAAGCAAGATAGGCAATTTAGAACATGGAAATATGCATATATAAAGGTACCAAATGAGAGTGCCAAAGAATAAGGCTATTGGTTGAGAAAATTTAGTTGAGAGGGAAATTTTCACTCAATAAGCCAAATGTGTATTATGTGCACAGTGTTATCGGTCGAGTTCTGAGCATTGACAACTCGACCGATGACAGCTGTTGGCAACACTCTTTGGTGCCTATCGGTCGAGTTTCAATAGGGCAAACTCGACCGACAGAGCAGCTGTCAAAAAGCACATATATTTCATAAAAACATATTTAAAGGCATGCTAAAAATACAAACCATATCCAAACATGTCTAAGCAAGTTGGTAATGCACTATAGAAGCATTAGAAACAGTTTTTGAGCAAGAGTGTGAAGAGAAACACAAAATACCACTTTTGACTCAAAAACTATATGTATAGTGCACACTAACTTGACAAAAACGAGTTAGAAATGGTTATAAGCAAAAGAAACATTACCTTTGTGCTTACCATTCCTTTTTCCACTTGTTGTCACCCTCTACACATCTCACCTTTCTTCTTTCATGTGGATTGAGAAGTCAATTTGTAATTCAATAGCTCAAGTCAATCCATTTGCATGTACCTACAAGAAGAAAGATGAAATGGTCCCCAATCATATTTTTGGGTCCGAAGGGGTTAGTTTAGCAACCCAAGTCCTATTACTCTTGGGTGCTTTCCTAAAAGGACAACAAGTAGAATAATGACCAATTTCATTGCAATAGTTGCATGTGCCCATAGTCTTGGAACTAGAAGATTCTCCATGGAATATTGGAGGTCCTTTATCTTTGTTGTTCCCTTGACTACTATCATATCCTAAACCATGTCTACCAATTTGTTTAGTAGAATGGTGTAGGATGTCATTAAGACTCTTTTTACCAACTAAGAATCTTTGCAAAGAGGATCTCAAACTATCATTATAATGCATAAGAGAAGTAATAGTAGAAGACAATTGATTAATATTATCTCTAGCATGGAGAAGATCATTTTCTAAGCAAAGAGCTTTAGTTAAATAAGAATCTCTATTAATATGAAGAGCAGCAACATCATTCTCTCTATTTGTAGAACTAGAACAAGATTCATGCCCATTGATTTTAGCAATAAAGGAGGCATTTTATATTTCTAATTCATTCAAAACAAAATCTTTATCCTTGTTTTCAGATTTAAGAACATCAATATCATGCATGAGAGAATCAATAATTAAAGTATGCTCTTCAATAGAACTAGGCACAAGAGGTTGAGCTTCTAGAAATCTAACCTTATCAAGTAAACTAGTATTTTCAAGTTTAAGAGAATCTACTTGACTAAGACAATCACTTTTATCATCAAGCAAGAAAGAATTAACATGTTCAAGATCATCTAGTTTTACATGCAAATTATCAACAATTTTAGCAAGCTTTTTCGTTTTCCTTTTAGAAGACTTAAGAGAGGCACAAATATCATGAATAATAGCAATTAAAGTTTCTTTATCTAAAGAGTTTAGATTTACCTCACTTGAGTCTTCACTTGTTGATGCTATAAGAGCAAAATGGCATTCTCCTTCATCACTAGAGCTTGATCTTAATCATTCACTTGAATCTTCGCTTGAGCTTGAGTTGGAGGAGCCACTTGAGCTTGAGTGCCATTTCTCCTTCTTCTTGTGAAGATGGGTCTTTTTGCCTTGAGGGCAATCTTCCTTGTAGTGACCCTTCTTTCCACATGTGAAGCACCGAATGGAGGAGGACTTGCCTTTGTAGAGTCTACCCTTGGAGTACATGGCATCTTCTTTAGCTTGAGAGGATGGAGAGACTTGTTCCATGATAGCTTCAATTTGAGCCTTCATTTCAGCCTTCTTCATTCTCTTTAGCTCTTTCTTCTCTTGTCTTTCTACTTCCTCCCTCTTGTCAAGTGTAGCTTCATGTGCTTGTAGATTTCCAATGAGCTCTTCAATAGGAATATTCCTAAGAGACCTTGCTTCTTCAATAGAAGTCACCTTGGGTTCCCACCTCTTGGGGAGAGTTCTAAGGATCTTTGAGTTGATCTCTCCACTAGACATAGGATGTCCTAGAACAGCAAGACCATTCAAGATGGTGTTGAGCCTTGAGTACATGTTGGCTATGCTCTCCTCCTTTCCCATCTTGAAGTTATCAACCAGCCCTTTGAGCATGTAGACTTTGCTTTCCTTCACTTGATCTGTACCTTCATAAGTGATGCAAAGCTTTCTCCATACCTCATAGACTGTTTCACATGAAGAAATCCGATTGAACTCGGTGGGGGTCATGGAGGCATATAGGATGTCCATGGCTCTAGCATTCAAGGTTGCTTTCTCCAAGGTAGCTTCATCCCATTCTTCAATCTTTGTCTTTGGTAGCATGTATGGGTTTTTCACCATTTGCCACATTTCAAGACTTGATACTTGGATGTAGAATTGAAGCCTTCTTCTCCAATAGAGGAAATTGCTCCCATCAAAGATTGGAAGGTATCTCCCTCCTTGGTATTCACCCATCTTCTCCTACTTGTGGAAGTATGCTTGGAGAAGACCCGCTCTGATACCAATTGTTGGATCCTAGATGGGTGATTAGATGCTCTAGAGGGGGGGTGAATAGAGCTGAAAGCACTTAAACAAAACTCATTCAACCTTCAAGATATATGACAAGATAAGATTGCTAAATAGGTAATTTGAGTGCAACTAAAACATACATAGCAAGGGAGAGAGATTGAACATGCACCAATTAGACAAGCTATTTAGAGTGGTTCCACACTTCAAACTAGAAGTGTGTCAGTCCACTTGCCTACAGAGGTCAACCTCTAGGACTTCCAAACTATTGCACTCATATATTCATTCATAAGACATACAAAGCATGACCAAACAAAAGACTTACCTATCCAATACAAAGAGTCTTCAACCTTACCAAGGACTTACCCACTTTGCAAGAGTCTTCGGCCTTCTCCAAGGACTTACCCACTCTTGCACAAGTCTTCAGCCTTGCAGGGATTACCCATTCTTCTTGGATCTTCAGCTTTTGACTTCACCTTCACTCGGTGAAGCTTCCACCAAGGTCTTACCCACTTAAGCTTGAGTCTTTTGCCTTCTCTAAGGGCTTACCCACTCTAGCTCCAAGTCTTCATCCTTGATCTTCACCAAGGGACTCCTTCCCTTGTTCTTCTTCACCTCTCTTGGACAAGAGAGAGAACCTTCATCTTCATGATTGAAATGAGAGATATGGAGGTGGTGGAAGTGAGAGCCTCACAAGATATACATATAGGACTAGCTCTCTTATAGATTTCCTACTCACTCTAATGGATGTAGCAAGTGATTAAGCTTAGAGAGAGAGAGAGGAGGCTGTAGGAAGCACTCAACTATAGTATAGGAGCCTCACATAGAGTTTGCAATGAATGCTCAACCTTAGAATGAAGCCCAAGGGGTCCTATTTATAGATGGGTATGCATCTTAGCCTTTGGGAACACTTGTGAATGAAAAATAGCCGTTTTGTGGCTTGCAACGGATCTATTTTCACTTGTTGCAACTCCACAATGGCTAGAAGCACTTTTCTGCACTTTTCCATACAGTGCAATCGGTCGAGTTTCTATATGGGTAACTCGACCGATAGAGTAAAAGACAAAGTCGATATTCAGACCATCGGTCGAGTTTGTCCTGAGGAAACTCGACCGACCAATGAAAATCGATTTGGTCAGTTACTCCATCGGTCAAGTTCTTTGAAAACACAACTCGACCGATGCAATCTCCAGAAAATTGATCAAGGATGATCGGTCGAGTTTTCAGGATGGGAAACTCGACCGACAAAGTGCCTGTAATCAATTTTCAAAGTTACATCTAAAGTGCTCTAACATTCGATCTAAGTGCTCCTAATATTTTTCTAAGCTTAATTACAAGTCATACAATCATTACAAGTGATTTACAACATGATTCTAATGGATATACATCATATTACAAAAACGTGCACTTGTATGACTTTGACTTGTCTTTTCTCCAATTTGAGATGCGCAAGTTAGGGCATTTGGAGTGTGTCTATACCTAATATGAAATCACTCAAGTAGAGACATTAGACACCAATATGTGGAATGGTTAGTCATCATCAAAACATGGGTTTAGTCAATTTAGACGTGAGTCAACATTGACCTAATTGACCTTGAGTCAACAATGTTGTGGTAAGTCTCCCTTTGACCAAGAAGGTCAAGATGCAATATGGGTTATGGTAGATCGCCTCACCTAGATAACATGAGAAAGAAGGGAGTACTGTTAAGAGACAGATTCTGTTGAACTACATAAGAGAGAGATGGTTCAACTACACCATGATATGAGTTCAAAAGTTCTTGAGTATGACCTAATGGTTCACTTCCATGAGGTGGAAGTAGAAACATGCATAACTCAATGTTGGTAAAATTTATCACCCCTTACTACTGGTTAGTATGATCCAGACTAGAGGGGCTGATGAGAGCATGTGTGCTTGTTCAGGGTGATATCTAGAGATAGTTCTTGTCCTATGAAAGATATAAGGATAACCACCATAGTCAATATCGGGTTTTAAAGAAGCTCTACAAGGGAGGTTGTGTTGGTCACCACTTTAGCAAGGTGAAGTTGGTGAAAGGACCAAAATGTGTGTAGATGAAGTTGCTTTGATCATGCAATGGCTGAAAGGATCCTAGAGACGACGAGCGTCGTGAGAGGATGCAAAGTAGACTGACATGCAGTTCACTGTGGGAGAATATGTGACACGAATATCCGACCCCTCTAAGTTATAGTTAAGAGAGCTGAGTCCCCGATATATGGGTCCATTTGAGATCGATTGGTGGAGAAGGTTATGGATAACCTTACCCCTCAGGATAAAGAAAGGTGTGATGAGTTCCAAGTGTCCAAATTAGAGCACTATGTGAGGTACCCAGACCATGAGCTAAACAATGAACCTAGTGAGCCCCAAGGGAGGCTAAAATGACCTGAGTCACCTGTGCAGTTTATAGACGCCAGGATGAAAGAACTCAGAGAAAAGAATATGTGATGATAAAGGTTCTTTGGAAATGCCATGAGTACGGTAAAGCCACATAGGGGCCAATGATGGACATGGAAAAGTCTTATCCTGAATTGTTTGTTTGCTTGATTGTTGAATTTTGAGGGAAAAATTCCTATAAGGAGGGGTGGATGTTATAACCCCATTTTTACAAAACATGTAATGAGATTCTTTTTAAAGATACATGAAATCCATGATTGATTTGATGAGTTGATTTGAATGAATTTCGTGTATGATAGCCTTGTGTGTTTTCTTAATGGGCCTTATTGGTCATTGAGCCCAATTGAAGGGAAAAGAAAAAGAAATGAAAAAGAAATTCAATTGGATAAGGAGGATATAAGAAAATAAATAAAATAAGAACAAAAGGCTAAGGGACAAATTCCAAAAATAGAATTTCGAGTTATTAGGGTTCCTTGGGGTTTAAGGAACTTAGGATAATAACTTAATGGTAAAAGAAATAGAAAAAATATGGAAAATATGAATAATTAGATGATAACTTGTAATCAAAGAAAAAGGATCATTTACTTGAGATTATAATCCCAATTTTTGTAGGATGGAAGATAAAAGTACAAGCAATGTATCCACAAAATTTGATTTAAAAAGGAAATCGAATTTGAGAGTTATTACTTTTTCAAGATCTCCTCAAATATGGTTTTAATAGGGAATTTTAGACAAAGGTTTCCTTTATTTGGTTGAACGCGAAGAAGGTGGGCCGTTGGATCTTAATCCAATAGGCACCACTCATCGTCTAAGTCTCATGTGGACTAGGACTCTCGCTATGTCAGAGGGATTTTTTCCTCTTAGTTTCCTCACGATTCAATGAGTGGGCAAGCTTGTTGAGTTGTCCTTTGAACTCAGGAGATGAAAACGAACGGAAACACCCCTGGTTCGACTAGGATTGGAGGTGGTTCTGGGAAACGCCCAAACTGTGCAAGCTGACATCGACCCTATATATAGGGGTGGATTATGGAGGGAATCAACAACTTTTCTCACTAGCCCAACCTCTACGGAATAGTGCAAGGAGCATTTTTGTGCCCTCGATTGGTCTTTTCATCATGACTTGCACCCCCAACATCTCTGTAACCCTTGCCGGAGTCTGGCGAGTAAAGGACAACGTTGGAGAGTTCGGGTGAAAAATTGGACCATCCACCAACTTTGTTGAGGGGAGGCAGAGCTCCCTGGATGATCGGTGTGGGCAGAGGATTTCGAGGGCTCAGAGTCAACCTCCAGGTTGACTTCGCGAGGTTGCTGAGAACTGAGGAAGACGACGACCTGTCGCCCTACGATCTAAGTATACGGTGATCTCAACTGAATCCTACGCTCTAGAGCGGGAGCGGCTTTTGTTAGGCGCGTGCAACCAGGATCGTTAGATCCAAGAAGTGGATCACCGGACCACAGATCGAGCGGGCCGTTATTTTTGGTAACTATTCCTCTAATCGAATAATCCAGGAAAAGGGTTTTATTTGCAAAATTCGTAGAAATTAATAGGATTGTCTAATGGAAAAACTCTATACATGAAAGTTGTGTAGAAAAATACAAGGAATCTGATAAAAATACTTTGGGAACCTAGTTATACTCTATTTTACAAAAGTACCTTAATACTATATTAAAAGTTGATGAGAAACCCTAATTGAATGTAAAGGGTGTATTTTGGTAAATTAATAGGTCAAATTGATAAGATTAACCCTGTTAATGATTAAGGTGGTTCATTCATCCTTTTTGAATGCATGGTTTCCTAATTTAGAGTTGTAATCCATAAAAGAAGGATAATCTAAATGGAAACCCTAATTTGAGATAAAAGAGGAGAAAAAAAATCATATTTATTCGGATTAAGGAAATAAGATGCTTAATAATGATCCTGAACTTGTTAAGAGTACTAAAATGAGAAATTAAGTGTTTTATGTAGTTTTGATAAATTAAGGATCATAATATTGAAATAGAAGGTAAAAATCCTAATTTCCAAGGGAACCCTAAAATTGGAATTGAAATCCTAAAGAGTGTGATGAAATTGGATAAATATTAATAAAAGGAAACTTGTACTTTTGTTTCAGGATTTCTATTCCTCATTGCTTGCTTGATTGGGTTTCTCTGCATACTCGAATCTTTCTTGAAATCAACAATTGAAGGTATGTGGTTACGCTTATGAATATCTTGAGTTAGTTTTCCGAGGTTTTCCAAAGTTTTCATCAGTGACTAGAAATAAACTGTTGGATGAATTTAGTTCATGCAAACTATAATGTGGATATGACTATCACATAATATATGTGCCTACTAGCTCAGATCCTGGTCCCCTCTATGGCTTAATAGTTGACCTAGTATATGGCTACCTAGAGGATAGGTCCATCAGGTCATTGAATGACTAAGTATATGGCTACCTAGAGGGTAGGACCATCAAGTCATATTGAGTTAGGTATTGGGATACCTTTGGGTAGTGCCATGCAACTCTATTACCCTATGTATTGGCTACCTGTAAGGTAGGACCATGGGGGTAAAGATCTACCTTTATAGAGGTATCATATAAGTCCATTGCAGGGACAACACAGAGTTGTGGATAGGTATGGATTGAGTAGTATGGCTTAAAATGTAATCTTGGTTGTTAATTGATAAATGACTAATTACTTTGTTATAGTTGCACGATTATTGTTTCCCCCACATACCAACTTCTTGCTGACCGATGTTTTGTTTTTCGGCGTTTTAGGTACAGATGAAAAGAACAAATAGTAAAGTGGCATATGCAGAATTAAATGAGAATTAAGGTGCACAGGAGGATTAGTTAGATTAGTATCTTCGTGGATAGAAGTTTAGAAATCCCAATTTAAAAAAGGTAAGCAAAGTTTTATTTTATACCAGTTTTCAGTTTAGTTGGTAAAGTTTTTTAATTGTTATTGATTATTTGTCGAACCGTTGATCCGGGTTATTGGTTAACAGCTCTGACCTTTCGGTCTCCCTTAATTGGGGGTTACCGGGAGACGGGGTCATAACAAGCCCCATGACCAGTTATAAATCACTAAAACCATCCTTCCCATTACATAGTCATTGATGCGATCTCCTGTTATGGGTTAATGGATAATAATATTTTTGTTTCCGCTGCCTACTCTGAGGCCATAAAACTCAACAATGTAGACCTTAGTTGGTATGAATTCCTTGTGGCTCCAGTCAATTACAATAGTATGGCCATAACCATCACTTGTGTTTTTAATTGCATGATTTATTTTGTGGTATATATCATGTATTTCATATATACTATGTTATGTGGTGATTGGATATGTATATATATGTATATATATATATATATACATACATACATACATACATACATATACATACATACATACATACATACAACACCCGCCCCCTCCATCTCCTAGGGTTTCTTTGGCGACAGCCAGGGCGATCCTGAGAAGGACCAACGACAATGGGCTCCCCTCGATGGAGTCCTCCCACCTCTCCCACCACACCCACCCCTACCTCCGCCACATCCCCACCCCAACCCAAGGAACCAGAACCCGCATCTGCGGCGAAGGAAAGCGAGCAAAATGGCGCACCCAAGCGTCTCTGGACGCACGTGGTGACACGAACGACGACCCAAGAGAAAGAGAGATCCGACCTAAACTTCCCTAAAGCCTCAAAGATTGATGGCAGAGTTGTCGTCACGCTGGAGGAGGAGGAGTACAACAGAATGAAGGATATATGGGAGTTCTCTATTGCCATCTACGTCATGGGGAAGAGACCCTTCTATCCGCATCTGGCTGCATGCATCAGAAGAACTTGGCGCCCCAAAGGTGAGTTCGATTTGGTGTCGAAACCTAATGGTTTCTTCATCATCCGTTTCTCCAACGAGACGGATAAGAAAGCTTGCCTCCTTGGAGGCCCTCGTTGGTTTGATTATCAACTGGTAATCATGAAGGAATACAAGTACGACGATCTTCTCGTCAAAGATCAACTGTCCTCGATCCCTATGTGGATCAGAATCCCCTCTAATGGGAAATCCTGGACCAAGAAGGCCGCAGGCACAGTGGCAGCGGGTGTAGGATCGGTCCTTCATATCGAAACCAGAGCTATGGAAGGCCCCGACACAGATGAAGCTCGAGTACTTGTCGAACTATCGGAGGAGGAAGAACAACCAGATACAGTCTGGTTAAGCGTTTCAGGAAAGGGTGAGCAACCCTTCAAAATCCATTATGATCACATCCCTGCAAAGTGTGCTTCTTGCTGTGTTTTTGGACACGGTGAGGATGATTGTCCTATGAAACCCAAGGCTCCAGCTTCAGATCAGCAAATTGATGAGGAAAACTTTCAACTGCCTAAGAAGACCTGGAAACCAAAGGCGGTGGACAAGCAGCACCTTGATAAACCCCCTGAAAGAGAAGAAGGGGAAGTGGTCAGAACGGAGGCGACTACATCCACATCCAACCAGTTTGAGTCTCTAGACTCCGATAAGGAAGAAGATGACCTACTGATGACTGTGAAAGAGGTCCCTCCAACCACAGTCCGAGAAAATGGAAAGGGAAAGGAGAAGGTGCCTATAAGGTGTACATGAAACTCTTAAAACTAGTTTTTTTTATGTCGATTCTTGTATGGAATGTTAAGGGAATCAATAAACCCTCAAAAAGAAAGGAGGTGAGGGATTGGATCACAGGAAGTGATGTTTCCATTTTTGCAATTATAGAAACCAAAATAAAATGACGCAACTCTAGTTGTGTCAGCTCCATTTTTCCTAAAGGATGGCTCTACATATCTAACCTAGACGAAGTTGAGCTCGAAAGAATCTGTTTGGGCTGGAATCCAAATGTTTGGAATGTTGATACCTACAAGAAAACTAAACAAATGATCATTGTTACCTGCAAGAATAATGGTGGCCTCCAGATTTGGATCACGGCTATTTATGCCTACAACCTTCACAATCAATGCAAGGACCTATGGAAGGACATAGAACTCCTCTCAAATTCTATTAATGAACCCTGGCTTCTGATGGGAGATTTCAAAAATGTAAGGCTTCAAGAAGAAAAGAAAGGTGGACGCCTGGCTCATGACTCTGTAATAAAAACATTCAATCACACCATTAATATGGTTGATCTATGTGAACTTCCCATGAACGGAGATATTATCTACACCTGGAACAATGAGGGCAAACCAGACAAAAGGATTGCCAGTAAACTAGATAGAGCTCTAGTTAATAATAAATGGCTCCAAACCCTTCCCAGTGCACACATCAAAGTTGAGGGGACGGAAATAATTGATCATGCACCCTTGATCATGCAAATTTAGGAGAAGAAAAAGAAAGCTAGACCCTTTAGATTCAAAAATTTCTGGTCATCCTGGAACGGATACACTGAAGTCATCAAAGAAGCCTGGAATGAAAGAGTCGAAGGAAACCCCATGTTCGTCTTCACCAAAAAGCTTATGAAAGCTAAACAAATGCTGAAGAAATGGTCTAAAGAACAAGTCAATATACCTAAATTACTAGCTGGATGCAAGAAGGAGCTCAGAACTATTAAAACTAACCTCCTTACGGACCCTCTCAATTCCCACCTTATTGAAGAAGAGTTAAATTTGAAATCTCAACTATATGACCTCAAAAAAGCTGAGGAGAGCTACGCATGGCAACGCAGCAAGCAGAACTGGATCGCGGATGGCGATTGCAATACCAGGCTGTAACATCCCAGGATTTGAGGCCTCGGATAACATGATCTTAAAAGGAATGATTGGACTACCCATATCACCAAGGTGCACCTCCTTTTCCGGGAGCCCATCACTAAGAACTCCATAGTTAAGCGTGCTCAACTTGGAGTAGTACTGGGATGGGTGACCTGTCGGGAAGTTGATCTTGGCATGCGTGTGAGTGGACAAAAAGCGTGCAGTTAAGGCTAGTGGTGGTCTGTGGGGCCAGTCGTCATTCCTGAAACTCTACTAGAGCATTGGGCAGTGGGCTCGGGCATTACAAATGGTATCAGAGCCAATTCCCCTCCAGTAAGTGGGGCCCACATGGGTATGGCATGCCAGTCTTGAGCCATGCGGTCCAGGCAAGTTGGAAAGGGCTATCCGTAGAGACGAGATGGAGCCGCCCTTGCGCTGATAGCTGTGGACGGGAGCTGGGTGTCCATGGGCCATTGTGGGTCTGCACTGAAATGGGGTCAAATTATGAGGCCATATAGTTGAGCCTTGACGAGGACGTCAAGAGTCTAAGTGGGGGAGATTGTAACATCCCAGGATTTGAGGCCTCGGATAATATGATCTTAAAAGGAATGATTGGACTTCCCATATCACCAAGGTGCACCTCCTTTTCCGGGAGCCCATCACTAAGAACTCCATAGTTAAGCGTGCTCAACTTGGAGTAGTACTGGGATGGGTGACCTGTCGGGAAGTTGATCCTGGCATGCGCGTGAGTGGACAAAAAGCGTGCAGTTAAGGCTAGTGGTGGTCTGTGGGGCCAGTCGTCATTCCTGAAACTCTACTAGAGCATTGGGCAGTGGGCTCGGGCGTTACACAGGCTTTATCACAACGCCATCCGGAAAAGGGAAGCCCAAAACACTATTGTAGAGCTCATCAATGAAGATGGATGCATCGTGAATAGCCAAGAAGACCTAGAAACCCAAGCCAACGACTTCTATAAAGCTGTCTTCAACTCTTGATTGGAGGTACAAATTAACCAATTCTCATAACAATATCCTTTGCAGGGAAGTCAATCTGGAAGAGCTGAAAGAAGCTGTCTGGAGCATCGGGGTGATTAAGTCCCCTGGACCTGATGGCTTCAACACCCACTTCTATAGAGAAACCTGGCAATATGCTAAGGCAAATATGCTAAGGCAAATCAATCATGCTTTTCTAACTCTCATACCAAAGAAGAAAACTACAACCACACTTGCTGACTTCAGAGCGATCACCTGCTGCAATGTCCATTACAAAGTTCAAGCCAAAATCTTGGCTGAGCGGCTCAAATTGGTTCTACCTTTCCTCATTTCGGAAGCTCAAGGTGCCTTCATAACTGGTAGGAGTATCTCAGACTGCTCTCTACTGGAAGGTGAATTCATGCTGGACTTCAATGTCAAATGAGGACACAAGAAAATCTGTATGAAGTTGGATGTTTCAAAAGCTTTTGATAGTGTCCGTTGGGACAAGTTATGGCAAATCATGAAGGACATTGGTTTCTCAAACAAATGGATTTCACTCATACAGTAATGTGTAACTACTGTTAGCTACGATGTCCTCGTCAATGGCACCCCAAATGGCATCTTTCAATCCTCAAACAACCTAAGACAGGGAGACCCCTTGTCCCCCCTTTTATTCACCATTCTAATGGAATATTTCTCCCAACTCATGAAGAAGGCAAAATCCAACAAGGAAATTTCGACTTATACAGTGAAGGGAACCAAAACCATGAGCCATCTCATTTTCGCAGATGATGTCTTAGTCTTCCTGGAAGCTAAACCTAAGTACCTCGCAAATCTCAAAGTCCTTATTCTAAGGTTTGGTACACAAATGGGTCTTCACATCAATGAAACTAAAACCCAAGTGTTCATCTCTTCCAACTGTGAAAGTATCAGACAAGATATAGAGGATGTACTACGGATGAATATCAGCTCTCTGCCCACCAAATACCTCGGCTTCCCTCTAAGTGGTGGCAAACTCTAGGTGAAGGACTTCACAGAGTGTACTGATAAGCTTGAGAGTATGATCAATAGATGGCCGCTCAACAAAACTTCCATGGAAGGTCGTGTTACCTTAACCAAATCTGCCTTAGAAGGTCTGCTCGTCTACTGGGCCCAACAAGGAGAAATCCCACCGGCTATACTCGACCGTTTTGAGATGACTATGTCCAATTTCATCTGGGCAAAAGGCACCCATGCTATGAAATACTCAAGGATTGCTTTACACAAAGACATAGGGGGCATAGGTTTGAAAACTCCGGCGGTGATCGCCAACTGGGGCACCATAAGACGCATCATCAACTTCCATCAAGGGGACTCAACATGGGCTCGCTGGATGAGAGTTCGTTATGCAAAAGGTCTGGATTTTGATCCCATGACCAGAGAAGGCTATTCCCGTGTCATCAACAGAATGACTTCCGTCTGGAAGCACATTAAACATGCGTTCAAATTCATCTCCGGTGGCTGGCAGCTAGACAGAAGCGTCGACCCCTGGGAGCTGGCCGATCTAGGCAACAACACCCTACCTGCTCCTCCTGTCTTCACCAAGCACATCTGGAATGAGTTCGAGATTCCTAAATGGAGTCTATGTGTGTATCTTCTCGCCTTCGAATCTTTCCCCACTCTGGATAAAATCGAGAAATGGTACCCATGCACCCCGAGCACCTATCTTCTATGCAATGAAGAGGCAGAAACTCATGATCATCTTTTTCGGAGCTGTTCTTTTATCACAACACTTTGGAGACAGGTCTGCGACACTGCCAATCTCAGCCACATGCAGCTACTTACTACTAAGGAGATGATCTCAACCCTTGGCCCGAGCCTCAACCTACAGAAGAAGAAGTCCTTAACAGCTCTTTCAGCTACTTACTACCACATTTGGAAGGAAAGAAATGATAGGAAGCATAAGTCCAAGACTTGAAATATAGAATACATTGTGAAGAAAATCTGTAAATCCCTAGTTTATAGATTCAATGTATAGCTTATATCTCCTTTTTCTGTTTGATTAGTAGTGCGCAGGGGCTACTATGTACTTTGTCCCAATTCTGTTGGGGATTTCGGAATAAAATTTACCAAATTCCAATACATACAAGATTGGACCTCTGGGATTACCACAAGGAGTGGCTCAAGTGGTCAAGCACGGTGTCTCCTCATGAAGGGACCCATGTTCGAATCCCAGGTGCCGCCTTGGTTTACCACCCTCCCAGACGTTCGACCTCAACCACGGGCGTGAGAGAGGGGGATAGAAGGCCTCTCTTTATCCCATATATATACATACATACATACATACATACATATACACACATCAATAACATATTAAGTGTAATATGCTTTTAATTAGAAACACACATGAAAAGCTCGATCGAATAACCGTGGGCATGCCAAGCATGGTGCACTGTCTACCTTATGGAGATGTGATGGTAGTAATGTGGGCCTACAAAGCAGGGTGAATTATTATCGTGTTGACTTTTTGGTTAGACTTAACTAAGTGATCTTAATGAAATTAAACACTTAGAAGCATGTGTATGACTATGGCAAAGAATTGTTCATACAATTTATCCAAAAGTTGCATAAGATGCAATTGGAAAATATTACCTACCTTGATGATTGATTATGGATGCTAGCGTAGGCCAGGTTATAATTCAATCATTTTAGATCTTGGTTCAATATAAGGTTGTATATTGCAATCTTTTGAATTGTTATGTGGGCTATCAATTTGAAACAAATAGTGAGAACGATAATTAATCAATGGCATAATTAAACGTCATTAAATTAATCTCAATCAATTAAAATAAATTTCTTTTTGACAAAATTGCAAATTTATCTTGTAGAATCAAATGGAAACAAACACCACTTTATCAGTCCTTGAGAAGAACAAGTTAACTGGGAATAATTTCCACAACTAGTTTAGGACGATGAGAATTTTTCTCACACAGGAGAACAAGCTCTATGTCCTAGAGACACCATGGATAGATGAACCTACTCTGACTGCACCTAAGGCTGATACGGATGCTGATAAGAAGCATATTGAAGATGTCGTTGATGTCAAATGCCTAATATTGTGCTCAATGAACTATGAGTTGCAGAGACATCATGAGAGCATGGATGTTATTGAGATGGTAAAACATTTTAAGAACATGTTCCATCAAGCATGATAAGAGAGATATGATGTCTTCAAGGAATTTTTCAAATGTAACATGGCAAAAGGAGTTCTATTAGGTCCTCATATGCTCAACCTCATTGGGTATGTGGAGAACTTTGCTGGATTGGGATTCCCCTTGGGTCAAGATTTGGCCACTAATGTGATTATATATTATCTGCCAAAATGATACACTCAGTTTGTCATGAACTACAACATGAATGAAGTTTATAATCCATTGGCATGGTTAATTGGCATGTTGAGAACAACTGAGGCACAAATGAAGAAATACAAACCCAAGTCTGTGATGATCATCGAAAAACCAAAGGGGAAGTCTCAAGGCAAAGGAAAGCTAAGATGAGTTCTAAAGTTTTCCAGAAGCCCAATTCTTGAATACTTAAAGCAAATGGAGGGGTGAACAAGGGAGGAAACTGTCACCACTATTACAATCCTAGACAACTGAAGAGGAATTACCCTCTCTACCAAGAGGAACTAAGGCAGAAGAAGGAGAGGATAGAGATCTCCACTTAAGGTATATACGTTATCAGATAAATTTAGTTGTATGCACAGAGAGGAAATCATATGATGATTGTGATGGCATATAGTGTAAACCATTGATTAATAATAAAGGCAATCTTTTGATTGATTCTATTTCATTTGGTTATGAGATAATGATGAAACATAATGCATGTATAAATAATGACATTACTCAATGACATATGTCTTCTGGTTGATAACATGAATAATGAGATCATATAGAAGTTAAGAGTATGTACATCCTTGTTATGTCCATAGTCATATGTCATTGTGGAAGGGTAATAGACATCAATAACACACAAGACTAGTGTGTGTTGGTTGATGATAGAATTTCATCAGTCATGATGTTTGATATCAAACCAAATACATAGATGCTTGTCAGAGAACAATGTATTAGACAGACCCACCACATGAAAACCATAATTGGTAGTCAAAATCATCTCTCATAGTGATGGTGGTGATTGTGGTTATTAGACCTAAAGTCATTACACATGGCATTTCATTCAATGTACATTAACATCATCCACCGTTACTTGGATTAAGGGTTGCAATAAAGGTGATGCTTGGGTGTATGGTGACACATGTGGATGACTGTGAGTGATGTAGATTGGATTTTCCCCTCATATAGGAGTTTGATTTCTAGTCTACTTGATAAGCGAGAAAGAGAAAAGCATGCACATGCGTATGTGAATTAATATATGATATTGAACACTGATTGAACATGGATTGAACGTTGAGAGGATCATGATTCCATGCCTTGAGGTCAATTTGGTTATCAATGACAAAGGAATTATACAATCACTACAACATCGGTCATAGATTGTAGGTTGAAGTTGTTCTCTAACTTTCCAGGTTACTTGGGTAGTAATGATGTACTACTAGACACCTCCCATTGCTTGTAATGTCATAAATTAGTTATGGACATTTACAGCCAATGTAACTGGAACCTATAGGGTCACACACATAGGATACACTTGGAATAGGAGTTTATTCATGTATATAGTTTAAACTTTATTATATTGACTTATGTATTAAATTTAAACTACATTGATTAAATGTTAACTAACTGGATTGTGAACCAACCAGTTCAAGTGTTGAACTGATCATTTCAGAGTGTCAGGTCAATTGAACCATCATTAGAAATCTGGACCATGAACTGACCGGTGCAATAAGTGAATTGACCGTCTTAGGTCCATGAACTAGTTGGTTCAATTTGTGAACCAAATATTTGGTTGATCAATTTTATTGGATCAATGATTAGGACTTATTTAATGTTTTGAATTAATTAGATATTAATTTCCAATACAATTATGATTGGGAAACATGATGGAATGACCTGTTAAAAGGTTCAACCAATCAGTTCACATACCAACCGATCAGTTCAACTCTGAACCAATTGTTTTACCACTTGCAGGATGCAAAAATTCATGAAATTGTATCCCCTTCAACTCTGACTCAGACTGGAAACCTAACCCTAACCCACCTATAAATAGAGGGGTATTAGGGGCTTCTCAGAAACAACATTAGTTGCACTAACAATTATTGTCTTCTCTAGTTGTGGTAACTGAGAGAACCCGACCAAGTCTTACTCAATAAAGAGAGGTCTAGTAAGGGAGAACAATTATGGGAGAGGAAGTTGGTGCTAGTAAACAAACCAAAAGGGGCAACTCCTTCTTATATGTTCTTCTATAATGACAAGTGTTCTTGGTGGTCTGTGTTGACTAGTATAGAGTCGAGGAGGCTGTATCCTGCTACTACGAGGTCAAGGTCAACTATTATCTGTGATAATTGACCAGGAGCTTCTGCTAACTCTATTCGAGTGTGACTTGAATAAAGGTGTGTGCTGTTGTGAGGGAACCATCTCTAGACTTTCTCCAGGATCAGGTATGACCTTGCAAACCATTCTTCTCATTACATAGTTATTGACGTGATCAACTATTCAAAGGGAGATATGGAATATAATTTTTTGTTTCTGTTGCATGTTCTGTAGCCATATTTCCCTACACTCTAACCATATTAGCTGAAAATACCACACAATTTGTCTTTGGTAACTAACTAGATGACATGAATACCCATGTGTAGTGACTTATATATGTCACACATATTTAAGCATCATCATCATTTTTCAAAATGGATTGCTCCCACCTTCTCCTTCCCGCATTGTTGTTGTTGATAAGCAATGTATGAGGTCAACCCTTGGTTGACTCTTTCCCTCAGCCCTAGAAGCTCCAATCCATGATCGGGTTGTCTTTGACCAAGGTTGGCAATGTCGCCGACCTTCACATCAGGCGTGATGTGGTCCAAGGAGGTATCTATGGATAGAGTTACATGAAGTATAAAGAGAGATTAGAAAGATGGGTTTTACCTCTCCTTATGGAGAGAAGAAGGCCGCAGATGGTTTCTGGGGTCCATTGATGCCTCTCTGTCTAGTGTTGGGTTTCACAATGGTATGTGTCTCAAACCTCGACTAGCAACTCCACATTGTAGGTACTAAAGAAAAATGCTTCATCATGGAGACTCCTTACTGAAAGGGAAAACTAATCATGATCTTGGTTTTCTCAAGGGATTCCCCAAGATACTTTGGACCAATTAAATTTTTTGGAGATGGTTTTACCAAGTGGGTAGTAATGTGCGTTGCATGTGTTATAGATGGACTCTGATGGGGTGATTATATTAGTTTTGATGGTGATTTGGTGGTGCAATCCATTGTGTGTGCAACATTGGTCCATGGGGATGCCTTAAATAGAGAAATATCTCAATGTTGAGATGGTGTCATGGTCATCCTTGGCATTTAGGAGAAATTGGGGATATCTTATGTTTCTCATGATAACTCCAACCCTAGGGTTGGTCAGGTTTGAATTCTTCTTCCTAAGATGATGGTTAGGTTGTTGGGATCTATCGGGGTTTAGATAAGGAGAGGGAGTCCTGACATCACATGAATTTCCATGACCACATGGCTCCTATATAAGATGTCGAGTTTTGAATCCTTCCAAGGGTCCAACCATGTCCTCAACATATTCATTTAATTCACTTTTTGATAAAATCCTACAAGACATAACTATATGTCTTGATCACAAAGCTGCTTTAAATTATATTAATTTTGGTATAATGATCCCTTATCTATTATACAACATTAGGAAAAAGATTAAGTCCTAACTCATCCATTGATTATCTGAATCCTTATTTCCAAGCAGTGAGTAATTCATTCTTTAACAAATTTCCTAGATCACCTAATAACTTAGAATATACTAGATTTTTTTTTCTATAACCATGTATTTGATTATCCATCTATTATATTATCTTGGATTTTTATCATGAGCTTAATCCTTTAACAAATTGCATATATCACCTAATAACTTAGAATATTCAAGATTTTTTTTCCATAATCACATATTTGATTATCCATCTATTTATTATCCTGGATATTTATCATAAGCACCAAATACTCCTTTCCCAATTTTATATCCCAGAGACTTACATGTAAGCCCTAATTGGCCCAATTTGGCTTGTATTGGTTGTAGGGCCCATGGCTCATGCCTTATCCCTCTAAAGGGCCCACATTATTATTTATATCCTTAATTATGCATTTTAGGCATTTTATCAACATAATATCATAAGTAAAGCCTCATATGATACATCATATCAATGTTACAATAAATGAAAACTTATTCTAAGTCTAGTGCTTAGATTCATCATTCCATTATAATCGAAATCCTATAATCGATGACATCAATCTAATATTTCTTTGATTTTATTAAATTGAATCTCAATACAATATTATTAAATTCCTATCATAGAAGTCAAATTTACAAAATTTAAGGATCTCACGTTCACCCCCACCCTAAAAATGAATTTTGTCACAAAAGTCAAAGTTACTCAAGTTAAGGTGAATAATAACTAAAGTCAACCTCAACATTATGCTAGCCACCTTTATTAGACATGTTTTAGCTAATTCATTATTAAAAATTTACAATGATAAGAAACGATCCTGATATTAATGAGGTTGGAACCCATTTTTCATCAAATGGTATTTCTACATCCTTATTAATTGCATGATATTATCACTAGGTGATCAAATCTTCACTTGTTGAATTAAATTTTGACTTGGTGATTTCATTTTCACTTAGGTCTCCTACCTACTAATCATTATTCAACTATTTTTACGAGTTGATGAGGTGTAAGCCCTCCATACCATAAATTGTCATATATTTCAATTTAGGGTATTCATTGTTACATGTGAATTTGATGTATCACATAATAAAGATTTGGCTACAGTCCAAATGTAGAGTTCATCTTATTACATGTGCAAAGATGGTGTATCCACACTTTATCTTACAATTTCAATTTTATTGGTTGAATAACTCAAAATCATGAATAAATTTTATTCCCATAATTTTTATTAAAATTCAAGAATGCAAGGGATACTGTTTTTCTCAACTTTTGTGTCCATGCACAACTCCCTTTAAGATTCTACTCCAAATAATATTTTACAAGTTAAGGTATTCTTAATATCTACATCTCATGTATCATTAGTGTTATCCATTCTCTTAAGGTCTCTAGCGATATAGGTACCATTGGAGTGATCTCATTTGACCTCATAGGGCATTATGTACTTATGGAGCCTTTCACTTTAACCTCTTGGGCCATATGTACTTATGGAGGGTGGACATTCTCTTGATACCATAGGACAAATGTGCACGTGGATGTCTTTCTCCTGGCCCTGGGGGTCTTATCCACTTTAGGACATGATCACCTCCAGCCCCCTCGGGTCTTATATACTTTTAAGCATCCATACTTGTCCCTAGTGTTAACTCAGGGATCTATTCCACCTAGGGTTTATGGAAATTTCATAACCTCATTTCATTTATCTAATTACTTACACCTTATTCCAGGACACAATCATGTATTATCATTATATTTCTCTATCCCATGACTCATCCTACTCAACGAGAGTCTATATCTTAGATGTCTTTCATATAATTCCTTTCAAGGTGTTAATTTTCATTACACATTTTTCTTGTAATTTCTCTATTTGAAGTTTTCATTCTTGTATGTTTATTCATTCAAGGTACTAAGCCAAAAACATACCCTTCTTTTCTAGACTTGGTGGTAGTAGGGATTATGTACCCTATATGCACAATTATTAAATTGCTTTCAATGTACTGTATTTCCATCACAAATTTACCCTGGGATTATTCTCTAATCATGGTTTTTGCATATAATACATGTTGAATCATATTCCAATTTATTAAGAACAACTTATTCTGATTAGGTAGTGTCAAGGTTTTTTATTCCCTACACCCATACCATCCCATCCATCCTACCTCATTCCTTCAGGGTTATGTCCTTTGATGATGTCCAAGGTTACCTCATATCTAAGGATGAGGTTGGTCAACTCTACCCTCCAGGGAAGGTCCAAACCTAGGGTGCCATATTGGATAATAGGAGGAGGTGAGGCTTTCTAGCCACAACATGACCCCAAGAGTTTAGGGTCATGCCTCCACCATAGACCTTTTAGAATTCTTGGTTTGACCCAGTCAAGCTCGGGACACCATCCTTAAAAGTGAGTTGATGGTCCTATATTTTTCCATTGTGTATCTACTAATTACCTATGGTTCATATATATCCCTTTACATCTTCATGCATGCATTACTCCACACACTGGCATCAATGGGAAATTCGGGTATCCAATTTGTGGAACCCAGTCTGGGTTACCCAACCCATCATTAGTTTCTCTTTCCTTTTCTTCTAATTAGGGTTCCTTTAGGTAGGGTTATTATTTCACCTACACTACTAGCATTATCCAGGATTACAGTTTAGGGTTAGGGTTAGGAACTACAACCTGCATTTTAGGGCCTCATGATTCCCTTGACCCACTAAGGTCTTCATACCCTACTTGGTTATCCCACTCAGTTCCTTTATGGATGACTGGGCTTTCCCATCCATCCTTAGGTCCTTCAAGGTTTTACCCTTACCAGTGAGACTTAAACTACATCTCACATCTTTCACTTTTATTTCTCTAAATAGAATTTTGTGTAATTAAATTTGGAGGAGGATGCCTTAATCCTACTTCTTCCCTAAAATCCTAATTCAAGATGAGAAGAGAAGTGAATTTTTAGGGTTTATTAAGCAAGGAGATGAGAAGTGGATGAAATTACATATGAGAGGACTTAAGGAAATATTATTTCAGGAAAACTTTAGGTTCCATCCAGGAAGGTATCACATTGTCTAAGAAAGTCCCCCATATACCAACTTAATGGTGTGGATAAAAATATTGCCGTCCCCCAAAGTCGTGATCCTTTCTAAACACCATTACCCACAGGCTATGCCCTAACAAATTTTCCTTATATTTCTATAGATCATTGAAAATAACAACTATTAAATATTATTCGATACATTTGGTCTATGATACCAAATGTAACGACCCCACTTTCTAGTTTCCCCAATCAAGGTGGACCTTAAAGTAGAGAGACAATAACTAATTTTTCCATGATCTAGATTCAACAAACAATAATTAATAATCAATTATTACCATGAACCATTGTTCAGGAAAGAGGTATTCAATGTACGAATGGAGAGGGTACCACATAGAGTATATGCGATATGCGGGAGTATATACGGGAGTATATGCGGTTTTGGATTTTTTTTCGTTTCAATAAACTAATTATATATTAAATGATATGTTGAGATCATAAATAAAAAATAGATATATAGATTAGGAACATATATAATTACATATAAACATATTAATATGCATGTAGGATATGCTTATATATGTCTATATATGGAATTTTCTTGTAATAAATGTATAAATATTAAAAAAAATTATATCAATGTGAGAATGTGTAGAGCATGTGCATAAATGTGAATAAATCAAAATGTATATATACATATACAAATATGTGTTTGCATATGATGTTCATTATATATGTGCTTATACATGTGAATATATTAAAATATACTCATATAATTGCACAAAAGCTTGTGAAAATTGTTTTGTGTTATGGTGTCGACATATAAATCGATGAATATATTTAAGTTTTAGTATATAATGAAATGCCCGTGAATATGTATGCATGTATCTTTGAAATGCATGGATGTAAATTGTGGGAATTTCAAAAAGCAGAGTTTAATCACCTGCTTAATCGGCCAAGCGGGAGTATATGATGTCCAGGACGGCTTAGCGGACCGATTAGCAATATACAGTGCGGTAGGGTGACTAAATAGGCATAAGTGGGAGTATATGCACCCGTGCGGACCAATTTCCCGAATAGTGCCATGAGCTAAACAAAGATTGTTTAAAAAATGTATGATGATGCTCCTCTAAGGAATTACATGAATTTCTAAAAAGAAGCTATCATATTAATGAGAGGAAATATTGATATGACCTAATTTTAATATATTAATTTGATTTCATAAGAACTTCCATGTCTTCATATTTTTATGTGGCAGTTACCTAAAGCACTGACAAACAAAATAAGAATTAGTATATTGCTATATTATATATGTGTTGCAGCCAAAATGTGTGCAAGTATAATAACAACATATACTATTAAAAACCAAACATTTATGCATATTAAACTTGTATTTTCATTTCATATTCTGATCCATGCTTTGAATGCCCTTCCACATGTAACACCATTGATTATTGGACTTATGTGTATTTCCCCTTTATGGATGTATCCTAGTGTTTCTGAATATTATAAATTCATTACTTGATACTCATATCAGCACTAATCTTAAAAGTAAGTAAATGAACATCCACATATTTACTTCATCAACCTTTGAGAATCCTCAGAAAACATTCAAAATTTGATAATTGCAGGTACCTCAATGTTAAACCATACAATATACTCCAGATGCTTTAAACACATATCGAAACATCCAAGCAATCAAAATCAATCAATCAACATTATCCACATGTATGTATAACCTTAAAATGTTACCATATATTTATGTGATACAAATATGGTTGAATCTAGGATTTAGGTCTAGGGTTTGTTTCTCTTTGTTTGAGGTTGACATTAGGGTTATGCCTAACCCAAATTCCCATATTCATGGACCTAATAATTTAGGAAGCTTAATTAGACATCAAATGTAACCCTAAGTAGCATTATGTCAGTGAATAACACCATATTTGTAAACATTGTGGATCTAGGTCCCGCCTAATGGGCTTTGGCCATCTCATCTCTAAACACCATGTGAGTTGGGTTTTGATAACTGGCTAAATGACATGAGCATCCATGTGTAGTGACTTAGATATGTCACAAATACTTGGGCTTCTTACTCATCTTTCCAAGGGGGTTGTCCCCCATTCTCCTTCCCTCGTGTGATTTCTAGTCTGACGCCCCGACACGCCACATGACAAGATTACTCAAAACAAAACACATAACTAATATTAATCAACCAGGTCACTAGAAAACACAAGAAATTAAAATTGATATCATATATCCACCTCAAGTGGAAACATATTGCATCTGGGTCCACAAAAGTCACACATATATATATATATATACCTCATGCCAAATGATTATTTCATGACATTGTTCACTGGCTTGCTGGCCACAACCTTTTACATTAGGTAACTGTCACGCCCCGATCTCACATTAACCACAGACCACAAGATTAGGGCGCGACAGGATGGGATTATCATATAAACAAATCACTGCGAACTTTTTCTTTTTAAAACCTCGTAATGACATCCGGATTATTGTTGTAAACTAAAACATAATAAACTATTGCGGAAGCATTTCAATTAAACTGGCTAGAGAAAGTAAACAGAGTTTACAACATGTAACATTGTTTAACAGAAAGTAAACATAACAATTAATTTACATCTTTATACACATTACACATACACACTCTCTCTCACCCACACCATGTCCCAAAGACCGAGGGGAAGGGACTAAGAGACCACTATCTAACTAAACTAATTACATATACCTTCTACTGATTAAGCGTTAGGACGAAAGGATCCTTCAGATTCCTGCTGCTGACGATAACCTGAAAATGTTTTGAGTAGAGGTATGAGCCTACTCGCTCAGTGAATAGCCTTTCATTTAGCTATCACTAAACAACTCATCAGGTTTATAGAATTGAAATAAACATAAATACAGTACAAGCTGGGCAGTTCTAATGACATAGCAGACTACAAAATATAATCACATTTCTATGCAACAACAGGTAATGTAAACCAATAAACAGATATAATGAATTGGCACAAAAGTTCATATATATTAATTTACTGTGATCCTATATGATTACATAATTATATTATTATTATGCCCTAAATATATGCAGTGTACTCTGCATATAAAGATCCGCAGCAAGTTCATGCTACGGTCCCACCGTACAAGACTTAGCGACACACCCGGGAAATGCTAAGTCTGACTGCTGTCCTGGTCTGCTACAGGACTCTCAGGCTCACACGGCCTCACTGCACTCTCAAAAGAGTGTACTCTAGACTCCTCCTTGAACCTGAGCACACAGGCGGAGAGTCGGGGTTACCACCGTGACACACGCACGGATTATTGTTGAATAACCCCCATATACTCCAGTGCCACCGTGACACACGCACGGATTATTGTTGAACACTGCCTTTCTGCCCTCGTGCCACCGTGACACACGCACAGATTATTGTTGAACACGAGTCACCGACCATCTAGACACACGCTAGGTAGGTCGTTTCACCCCAAGGTGCAGACCTCACGAGGGGTTCTACGGCGTTAGGGCACCTAAGTCTATTAACTGATTAACAAATAAACATTTAAACAGGAATATCACATTTACTGATTTTGTATCAAATCACAATACACTGTCATTCTAAACCGACAGAGCAATATATTTCAAATCATTGTAATTTCTGATAAAGTCTCATACCATGCATTCAAGCAAATTAGAAATGCATAAATATCCCAACTTATTTCAATTTGGCACATACATAGTGAATTTACGTAATTGAACATCTTATTGCACAAATTAAAGAAATTTACTTCACATATGAGAATCATACTCAACAATTATCAATTCTCTAAATTTCTCGAAAAACGTGCACATTATCCCAAATCCTGGTTTGTGCATCACTTAACTCAATTAAGAGTTAATTACCTATCACAACACAATTTAATAACAATACTTGAGAATTTCTGGTGATATTTCAGAGAAATGTGCCATTTCATGTAAATATCAATTTACACATATTAACGTCAAAAGATATATACAATTTAGGGTTTTATTGCATATTTTATTTATTCATATCAACTTTGAAATCGTACATCTGATAATTTATCAGAAATCCTTATTGTCTGGGTTCATACCCAATCCATACCATTTTTAGACATAAATTTCTAATTTCAACATTCAAATAAGCAATTTAGGTTCCAATGAACCATATAAATCTACCGATTCAATCCACACTGATCAATTGCTAAATTTAATCATATAACAGCGTCTAGAAGCAATTTATGAAATAAAAAGTCGGGCGACGCCAAACGCTGCCCGACGCCTGATAACGCCTGTTATCAGCGTAATTCGCGCACATAACTGGAAATATTCAAACGCCTGAGTTATTTAATGATAAATGAATGAAATCCTACTCACAGCGATTTGGTCTGTCCGGATTCGTCCGGAGATGCGTCCAAGGCCGGATTCCGGGCGATTTTGGATCGTCTTCTACCTTGGTAATAATTGATTTACTGTTCCTGCTCACGGCCTGTTGCTTCACGCTCAACTGGAATCGGCTACTAAGCTTTGATTTGGGCCAAATTGATGGAAAATTCCAACGCAAACCTCCTAGCCGAGGTCTAAGGCCGTGATTTAGAAGCTTTGGCCACCCCAAGATCTCCTCCTCCAGGCCATGCACAGACGCAGCTTCAACCTGCTGCTTGCCGCAGCCAAGCTGCTGTGCGGCAGCTAGCCTAGGAAAGGTGGGAAGAGTGGGTGGTGGGTAGGGAAGGAAGAGAAGAAGAAGAGAGAAGGGAGAAAGGAAGAAGGAAGATAGGAAGAAGAAAACCTCCGAATCGGAGCTCTGCTCCAAGGGATCGCTGTTCGGCTGCGGCTCATTCAGCCTGCGCGCCGCTTAAGCAATTGGCAAAGACAACGGATAAACAACAAAGAACAAAGAAAGCTTATAAAGAAAAAGTATTGGACATTTTACAATTTCAACCCTGAAATCGGAAAAGTTCACAACTTTTGACTCGAAAGTCCAAATGAGGTGATTTCTTTTGCATATTTTTAAGAAAAATGCCCACTACAAACCCAAGGCATGAAAACATGCTAATTACATTGTTTTTCTGATTCAAATTTCCAATTGCATCTAATTATCACTTTACTCAATTTGATCATCTTAATTATGCACCAATCAATCTTATGTGCTTGATTCAACTAAATCAAGTTAATGATTCACTAACTACCTCATGAGCACATAAATTAACTAAAATAACTTTAATTAGGCTCAAATTATAAAGCTTACCAATAAGCTTTGGAACAGGTCATAACAATCTCCCTCCCTTATAAGAATTTCGTCCCGAAATTCCTAAAAGAGAAAAGGAAACTTGTTACGCATCTCAGATTCAAGTTCCCACGTAGCTTCTTCTAGATTATGATTCTTCCATAGAATTTTCACTAATGGTATCTCACGATTCTTAAGCTTCTTGATCCTCTGATCAACTATCTGGATTGGTCCCTCAACATAGGACACATCTGATCTAAGTTGTGCAGGTTCTGGGTCAACTATCTTTTCCGTACCAGGGTAACATTTCTTAAGCATAGACACATGAAACACATCATGAAGATTTGCCAACTCAGACGGCAAATCCAACTTGTAAGCTACAGGTCCAATCCTCTCAACAATAGGATATGGGCCCATGTACCTAGGAGTCAATTTACCTCTCTTGCCAAACCTTAGCACTCCCTTCCATGGTGAAACTTTCAGATAAACTTCGTCACCAACCTCAAACTCAAGAGGTCGACGTCGTCTTTCTGCATAACTTTTCTGTCTGTCCTGAGCAGCTTTCAACTGCTCCCTGATCACAGATATCTTCTCTGTAGTCATATCGACTATCTCAGGTCCAAGAATTTCTTTCTCGCCAACCTCGTACCAACAAATTGGTGATCTACACTTCCTGCCATATAGAGCTTCATATGGGGCCATTCCAAGACTAGAATGGTAGCTGTTGTTATATGCAAACTCTATCAGGCTTAAGTGTTCTTCCCAGTTACCTCTGAACTGCAGAACGCATGCTCTCAGCATGTCTTCAAGAGTCTGAATGGTCCTCTCAGATTGACCATCTGTCTGCGGGTGAAACGCTGTACTAAACCTCAGCTTTGTGCCCAACGCACGATGTAACTGATTCCAGAATCTAGATGTAAACTTAGGATCTCTGTCAGAAATAATGGAAACTGGAATTCCATGTAATCTGATTACCTCATCCACATAAATCTTGGCCAGCTTTGGAACATCAAAGGTCGACTTGACAGGGAGAAAGTGAGCAGACTTAGTTAGTCTATCCACAATCACCCATATCGAGTCCGAACCTCGAGGCGTTCTGGGTAACCCTACCACAAAATCCATCGTGATGTGTTCCCATTTCCATTCAGGTATAGGAAGCGACTGCAAGGTACCAGCAGGTTTCTGATGCTCAGCTTTAACCTGCTGACACACTCCACATCTAGCCACGTACTCAGCCACATCTCTTTTCATACCAGACCACCAGTACAGCTCTTTGAGATTCCTGTACATTTTCGTGTTACCTGGATGCATAGCATACATAGAAGCATGCGCTTCTTCAAGAATCTGCTCTTTCAGCTCACTGTTCCCAGGTACACACAACCTGTCATGAAGATACAACACACCATCGTCAGAGAACCTGAATTCTGACCTTTTACCTTCCGACATATCCTGGATAACCTGCCACAATTCGTTATCACTCTGTTGCAACACCTTAATTTGATCATAGAAAATAGGTTTGACTTGCATCTGAGCAATCAACCCACTCTGTCCTGTCACATCCAAGTCTAAGTTCAATTTTCGCATATCTACAAGCAAGTCTCTCTTGAAACATGCCATAGAAAATGCATCTGCAGTTGAACTTGACTTTCTACTCAAAGCATCTGCTACAACATTCGCTTTACCAGGATGGTAATCGATTGTCACATCATAATCTTTAATCAGCTCAAGCCATCTGCGCTGTCTCAAATTTAAATCCTTCTGAGTGAAGATATACTTCAGGCTCTTATGGTCTGTAAATACCTGACATGTCTCACCATATAGATAGTGACGCCATGTCTTAAGAGCATGAACTATGGCAGCTAACTCCAGATCATGAGTAGGGTAGTTCTCTTCGTTCTTCTTAAGCTGTCTAGATGCATAAGCCACAACTTTGCCTTCCTGCATCAGCACACAGCCCAAACCTCTCCTGGAAGCATCGCAGAACACTGTATAACCTTTATCTGCCTCGGGCAAAACCAACACTGGCGCTGTGGTCAACTTCCTCTTCAAGATCTGAAAACTCTTCTCACAGTTATCAGACCAAACAAACGGTGCATTCTTCCTCGTCAAACGTGTCAAGGGTGATGCTAGCACACTAAAGTTCTGTATAAACCTTCTGTAATAGCCTGCTAAACCCAAGAAACTTCTGATCTCAGTAGGAGTCTTAGGTTGTTCCCACTGAAGCACAGAATCGACTTTCTTAGGATCAACACTAACTCCATCTCTCGAGATAACATGTCCAAGAAATGCTACCTCAGCCAACCAGAACTCACACTTGCTAAACTTAGCATACAGTTGGTGTTGCCTCAACAACTGCAACACTACTCTCAGGTGTTGCTCATGCTGTACATCGTCTCTGGAGTAGATCAGAATATCATCTATAAAGACTACAATAAACTGATCTAGGAACGGTTTGAAAATCTGGTTCATCATATCCATAAAGGCTGCTGGGGCATTGGTCAGCCCAAACGACATAACCAGAAACTCATAATGCCCATACCTGGTTCTGAAAGCTGTTTTGGGAATATCAGAAGCCTTTATTCTGAGCTGATGATATCCAGATCTCAAATCTATTTTAGAGAAGATCGTCGCTCCACGTAACTGATCAAACAGATCATCTATTCTTGGCAATGGATACTTGTTCTTAATAGTGATCTTGTTCAGTTGCCTGTAATCTATACAGAGACGCATGGTACCATCCTTTTTCTTAACAAACAGGACTGGAGCACCCCATGGTGAAAAACTGGGTCTAATAAAACCCTTATCCAGCAATTCCTGCAGCTGCACCTTGAGTTCCTTCAACTCTGCAGGTGCCATTCTATAGGTTGGCAGTGCTACTGGATGACTATCTGGATATACCTGAATTTCAAAATCCAGGTCTCTGACAGGAGGTAAGCCTGGCAAATCTTCTGGAAAAACATCAGAAAACTCACTAACTACCGTCACATCATAAACACTGGTGGTGTTCTTTTCTGCTCTAGTGTCAACCACATGAGCAAGGAACGCTTCACATCCTTTCTGTAGCATTTTATCAGCTACTGCAGCTGATACAATGCACGTAGGCAGAACTTTCCTGTCTCCAGTAAAGACACAAGAAAATTCACCTAGTTGAAAGGTAGCTTCCTTCTTCCAACAATCGAGTTGCACTCGATATGTCTCAAGACAATCCATACCCAAGATGACTTGAAAAGTATTGACATCCAAGGGTATGAGATTAGCAGCAAAGGTGTAACCTCCAAAAGATAACAAGCATCCGGGACAGAACTCAGATAAAACTGTTGGTCCACCTAGTGGAACCCTCAACACTAACTCATCTATCAACTCTTGAGTTAACATATTAAGTTCACCAACTAAAGAGCGTCGTATGAAAGAGTGAGTAGCACCCGGATCTATCAAAACTGAAACTGGTATACTATTAAACAAAAGCATTTCTCCTGTAACAACTTGTGAAGAGATTATACCTTCCTGAGATGTCAAAGAGAAGAAACGCGCTGAAGCTCTCCCTCTGCCACGCTGTCCTCTCTGACTACTTCTGCCACTGGGCACACCACCACCTCTAGAACCAGAAGCCACAGAAGAACTCAATCCTTCCACTGGAGGTTGTCTCTGGACATCATGAAACTGGGGCTGAAAAACTGGTGATGCTGCTGGTTGAAGCTGAGGGCAAAACTTCTTTTTATGTCCCATCTGACCACAATGATAACAACCTCGAAAGTCCGAACCCTGACACTGACCAGAGTGTGATCTTCCACAAGTATTACATACTCGCGTTTCCTGCCTCAGTGGACCAGTCACAGAGGTAGATGATCTAGATGGCCGCCCATAAGAAGAAGATGTCATCTCACCAGATCTTGGTCTGCTGAAACAACCAATACTGCGTCCCAACTTGGAGAAGAAACCTCTACCTCCACCTCTGTACCCACTACTGGACTGTCTTCCACTAAAGTCCGCAAATCTCTTCTTAGACTCAGGCACCTTATCCGCATTCACAGATTCTTCAACCTGTCTAGCAGCCTCAACAAACTCACCAAAGTTCTCCCTGTTCCTTCTGCTAGTAGCAGAAACTGTATGCCGAATTTCTGGCCTTAGCCCTTCCTGAAATCTTCTGCATCTTTCTATGTTGTCGGGAACAAGCTGCGGACAGAAGTTCGCTAATCGGGTGAAAAGCGCTTCATACTCAGTAACTGTCATGTTCCCCTGCTTAATGTTCTGTAATTGCCTGATCTTCTCATTAATGAAGGTAGGTGGATAAAACTTAAAATGAAACTCTTCAGAGAAATCCTGCCAAGAAAGCTCTGTACCTCTCCTCTTTTCCTCCACACTATGCCACCACAACTCTGCATCGCCTGTCAAAAGATAGACTGCATGATTAATCTTTTTCTCTTCTGAAAGCTCCATCAAGCGAAAGACCTTCTCTATCTGTCTAAACCATTCATCAGCCTCTGCTGGATCTGTAGTGCCACTAAACTCAGTGCCACCAAGCTTCTTTACAAGCTCATAAGATCGCATCAGATCCTTGCTGCTAGTAGAAGTAGAAGCTCGCCTATCAGCCTTGTACCTCTCTTTGGTTTCCAGAAACATCCTGTACATCCGGGATGCTTCATCCACGTGGTCACCACCACCTGGACCCAAGTACAGCGGATCAGGGCCAACATGGCTCTCGGCCTGATCATCACGATCAAAGCCTCTTCCTGCCATCTGCAATGATATAACAGAATATTTCCTGTTAGAAAACTACAGATAGAAGAAAGACACCTAAACCTTAATCCTATTGGTCTCTTATCGTCCCCTGACCTGGACTCTGAGTAACTATGTACTCAACCTAGGCTCTGATACCAAAATTGTCACGCCCCGATCTCACATTAACCACAGACCACAAGATTAGGGCGCGACAGGATGGGATTATCATATAAACAAATCACTGCGAACTTTTTCTTTTTAAAACCTCGTAATGACATCCGGATTATTGTTGTAAACTAAAACATAATAAACTATTGCGGAAGCATTTCAATTAAACTGGCTAGAGAAAGTAAACAGAGTTTACAACATGTAACATTGTTTAACAGAAAGTAAACATAACAATTAATTTACATCTTTATACACATTACACATACACACTCTCTCTCACCCACACCATGTCCCAAAGACCGAGGGGAAGGGACTAAGAGACCACTATCTAACTAAACTAATTACATATACCTTCTACTGATTAAGCGTTAGGACGAAAGGATCCTTCAGATTCCTGCTGCTGACGATAACCTGAAAATGTTTTGAGTAGAGGTATGAGCCTACTCGCTCAGTGAATAGCCTTTCATTTAGCTATCACTAAACAACTCATCAGGTTTATAGAATTGAAATAAACATAAATACAGTACAAGCTGGGCAGTTCTAATGACATAGCAGACTACAAAATATAATCACATTTCTATGCAACAACAGGTAATGTAAACCAATAAACAGATATAATGAATTGGCACAAAAGTTCATATATATTAATTTACTGTGATCCTATATGATTACATAATTATATTATTATTATGCCCTAAATATATGCAGTGTACTCTGCATATAAAGATCCGCAGCAAGTTCATGCTACGGTCCCACCGTACAAGACTTAGCGACACACCCGGGAAATGCTAAGTCTGACTGCTGTCCTGGTCTGCTACAGGACTCTCAGGCTCACACGGCCTCACTGCACTCTCAAAAGAGTGTACTCTAGACTCCTCCTTGAACCTGAGCACACAGGCGGAGAGTCGGGGTTACCACCGTGACACACGCACGGATTATTGTTGAATAACCCCCATATACTCCAGTGCCACCGTGACACACGCACGGATTATTGTTGAACACTGCCTTTCTGCCCTCGTGCCACCGTGACACACGCACGGATTATTGTTGAACACGAGTCACCGACCATCTAGACACACGCTAGGTAGGTCGTTTCACCCCAAGGTGCAGACCTCACGAGGGGTTCTACGGCGTTAGGGCACCTAAGTCTATTAACTGATTAACAAATAAACATTTAAACAGGAATATCACATTTACTGATTTCGTATCAAATCACAATACACTGTCATTCTAAACCGACAGAGCAATATATTTCAAATCATTGTAATTTCTGATAAAGTCTCATACCATGCATTCAAGCAAATTAGAAATGCATAAATATCCCAACTTATTTCAATTTGGCACATACATAGTGAATTTACGTAATTGAACATCTTATTGCACAAATTAAAGAAATTTACTTCACATATGAGAATCATACTCAACAATTATCAATTCTCTAAATTTCTCGAAAAACGTGCACATTATCCCAAATCCTGGTTTGTGCATCACTTAACTCAATTAAGAGTTAATTACCTATCACAACACAATTTAATAACAATACTTGAGAATTTCTGGTAATATTTCAGAGAAATGTGCCATTTCATGTAAATATCAATTTACACATATTAACGTCAAAAGATATATACAATTTAGGGTTTTATTGCATATTTTATTTATTCATATCAACTTTGAAATCGTACATCTGATAATTTATCAGAAATCCTTATTGTCTGGGTTCATACCCAATCCATACCATTTTTAGACATAAATTTCTAATTTCAACATTCAAATAAGCAATTTAGGTTCCAATGAACCATATAAATCTACCGATTCAATCCACACTGATCAATTGCTAAATTTAATCATATAACAGCGTCTAGAAGCAATTTATGAAATAAAAAGTCGGGCGACGCCAAACGCTGCCCGACGCCTGATAACGCCTGTTATCAGCGTAATTCGCGCACATAACTGGAAATATTCAAACGCCTGAGTTATTTAATGATAAATGAATGAAATCCTACTCACAGCGATTTGGTCTGTCCGGATTCGTCCGGAGATGCGTCCAAGGCCGGATTCCGGGCGATTTTGGATCGTCTTCTACCTTGGTAATAATTGATTTACTGTTCCTGCTCACGGCCTGTTGCTTCACGCTCAACTGGAATCGGCTACTAAGCTTTGATTTGGGCCAAATTGATGGAAAATTCCAACGCAAACCTCCTAGCCGAGGTCTAAGGCCGTGATTTAGAAGCTTTGGCCACCCCAAGATCTCCTCCTCCAGGCCATGCACAGACGCAGCTTCAACCTGCTGCTTGCCGCAGCCAAGCTGCTGTGCGGCAGCTAGCCTAGGAAAGGTGGGAAGAGTGGGTGGTGGGTAGGGAAGGAAGAGAAGAAGAAGAGAGAAGGGAGAAAGGAAGAAGGAAGATAGGAAGAAGAAAACCTCCGAATCGGAGCTCTGCTCCAAGGGATCGCTGTTCGGCTGCGGCTCATTCAGCCTGCGCGCCGCTTAAGCAATTGGCAAAGACAACGGATAAACAACAAAGAACAAAGAAAGCTTATAAAGAAAAAGTATTGGACATTTTACAATTTCAACCCTGAAATCGGAAAAGTTCACAACTTTTGACTCGAAAGTCCAAATGAGGTGATTTCTTTTGCATATTTTTAAGAAAAATGCCCACTACAAACCCAAGGCATGAAAACATGCTAATTACATTGTTTTTCTGATTCAAATTTCCAATTGCATCTAATTATCACTTTACTCAATTTGATCATCTTAATTATGCACCAATCAATCTTATGTGCTTGATTCAACTAAATCAAGTTAATGATTCACTAACTACCTCATGAGCACATAAATTAACTAAAATAACTTTAATTAGGCTCAAATTATAAAGCTTACCAATAAGCTTTGAAACAGGTCATAACAGTAACCTATTCCCATACATAAATGCCATATTTGTACAACAATGACATATAGATAGAAACCCCATATCGATCTACAAAACTACAAGAACCTCCCCAAGGACATGGGAGTATAGGGACAACACATAGGATTCTACTACAAAACACTAGCAGCATGTCCAACCTTTCAATAACCACTACTCCTCTTGTTGCTCAACCTCAACCGCACAATCTCTAACTTTTCGTGAGTGAACCTAAAAGATGTGGAAACCCACGATATGATACCAAACATCCCATCAAGATATATAACTCTTTACCAACGTCAATTATAAGAATATGTAAACTTAAAGCAGATAGATAACATTTTTATCAAGTTGGGCAGAATTAGCTAAATGGTATGTAGTATATTGATAATATAGATTAAGAAAATAAGTAGTCCCCACTAAGTAGTACAATTTAAACTTTTAGAACAAATAAGAAGAACATGTATAATAGTTGATCTTTCTTACCGTATTATAATTCAAGAAATCCAAACAAAAGATAAGGCAAGGGGGCCATCCAATGTGAGTCGTATTTGACCCTAAGCAAATATACAACATGGAAATATTACATCTTTTATTATGCCCTAAGGAATTGAGTTGTACTGCCCAAATCCAACTGACCACTACAAAATCAAAATCGGTGCTATACAAGATCAATGGAAGTGCTAAAATCCATGACCTTCTCCTACACTAATTGGTTAGTTCGAGTCTGCACTGTAGTGACATATAGTCAAATTGCAAAGACAAAAACTTATAGTCAAAGCTATAATCATGCAAAGTCAGAAACTCATAGTCAAGGCTATGGTCCTATAAAACACCTAGCCCGCCTTGGTATAGGTCACATCACTAGAAACTAGGGTATATAATCGAATCATGGAGGTACAACCACAGTTGCCCTCTATCACATCATATCACATGCTTATCACTGAGACCCGACCGTAGTCATTCTAAAAAAACTTGGGATTAAGATTTCAAGGACACGTAGTCACTTGCATCTTGCATACTCAATGGTATGCGCTCTGGGTTTCCCTTTGGAATACCATTTTCTCCATCCAGCAAAATACTGACGCTGAATATGGATCTATGGCACTAGGCAACTATATGATAATGGTTTCACTTGATTTTATAGGACAATTGGGTATCTTTTATCATCATTCATGTTGCAACATATAAACCCTAAACAAACTCTACAAAGATATGAGGATAAAATAACTCCAGAAGATATAAAATGTATAAGGTGCAACTTGTCACATTATCACTTGATATCACTACCAATTAAAGGCCATTAACATTATCACACTGGCATGGGATTTCAATCCCTCATCACATCACTGGAGGATACACCTCACACTAGGCATTCAGCCTCTATTAGGCCATAAGACCCATCACATCAATATGATCTCAACATGCCATCAAGGCTCATAGCCATCACCCTATATCATATGATTACGACCATAGAATTTACAAGCTATGACATTCATTCAAACTACAAGGTTAGGATTTCACAGGTAGGATAGAGAAAATATATTCACATTTTATTCATCTAAGAAAAATAAACAAGCATAACATACCCTAGAATTAGGGTTAAGGTTGCACACACATATACTAATAGGGGTTTCATTTCATTACTTGTCAACGAACCCTAGATACATCATATCCCATTTTCTTGGATCACATTAGGATCAAAACATTACCATTAACCTAATTAATCAACCATCCAAATAGAACTAGGTATCAACCATCACTTATATGTACACGTGTAGCATCCTTACTATGTTATGTATATGTAGCGACCAGGTATCCATGTAAGTGTGTCGACCATCCTAGGCGACACCTTGTAGAAACCATAAGTCCATTGATGCAAGTGTAGTGACCGAAAGGGTTAAGGGTAGCCACCAACCAAGGAAAACATTTGTTGAGACCAACATAATTATTCAAGAGTATCGACTGCAACAAGGTCACATGGGTGTCGACTGAAACAACACCAACTTGAAGCTCTTTAACTGAAATAAAACCAACCCAAGGCAAGGGCATGTTGACCAAAACTGACTAACCCAACTCGTATCGGTCAAAAACATTGGGGTGAGTGTAGAGGCCCCCAAGGTCAAACTACCTCAACCACACATAACCATATTCAAAATAGAGATAAACCATAGGCATAACAGATGGTACATGTCAAAACACTAAGCACTATCTAGGAGTGGAAAAACTCCATAAAAGATGGTCATCAAACCCTAAAAGTGATCTCCAACATTATCCACCAAGAAGTAATACTAGAAGAGAGAAGGTGAAGCTTCAACCTCATGAAAAATGAATTCAAAACCTCAAGAAAAAGCAGAAGGGTTGAGCCAATGAATGGTGATAAAACAAAGGATCATGGTGTATGCAATACCATCACTTCCTCATCACTTAGAAATCGGGCACATGAAATTACAGATAAGAAAGAGAGCAATCTATATGAGAATACTACAAAATCATAAAACCTAGATCATGATAACATCATCTAGCACATTAGCATCCCATTTTAGAGGTTAAAATAGTAATATGCAAGAATGATTATGGTGCAAATAATAGAAGAGGGAAAAGGGTAATATAACCCTCTTCGAAGAGAACTAAGCTCCAAAGCTACAAGCTCCAAAGAGAGAAAAAGAGGCTCCAAAAAAGATCAACACCTTGGCCACAAGATCACCTCCAAAGAGAAGAACACCATGGTCAAAGAAGACCTCAAGAAAAGAGGGTGAAAACCCTAGGCCAAACAAGAAGAAGAAAGAAGAGAACTTCTTCTCACATAGGTACCACCATGGTGAAACCATAGTCTCCGATCTTTGTGAAGACAAGATCTTCAAGATAGCCAACACCGTTGCCCATAGTTTCATGGATGAGAAGGAAGAGGTAGGGTGCAAAAGAAAATGAAATCAAGGGTTCAAAACCACTTACTAGGAAACAAGATCACCAAAGATCACAACAAAGGAGATGATCAAACTGAAGATCACCACATGCAAGGATGATCGGCCACCAACGCACCTAGATCAGTCCTTTGCTCCACAAAGCTTCAAGGATGAATGCAAGGGAGAATGAAAGAAGGAGGGCTGAAAAAGGATGCTTGCATGAAGAGAAGAGAGATTATATACACAAAGGTTGGATGAGGTAAGGTGGGTATGAGGTGTCAACACAAGACAACACAAAAAGGACACTTGTCCACCTGGAAAGTAGCCATGAACCAGTAAACACTTACATGCAACAAAGGATAAACAATCCTAGGGAGTGTAGCAACCTTTTAGGTCCACTACACACCTTGTAGTAGTTGAAGCTCACCATATTCAAGCAGAGACCACTACACAAGATCACTAAGCCAAACTAGGTCAAAAAAATGGCACAAGAAGACAAACACTAGTGATGAAAATACCTCTAGGTCACCAAGGTCGAAGCCAGACACACCTAGGCCATGTGTTGTAATCACAACATTCATCCAAGAGTGATGTTGTAGTCACAACACACCAAACCCTAACAAGGTCGACACTCAACAACAAAGCAATGCAAGCAAACCCCAACCTCATCATGTGATGCCACATCATCAACCATGGTCCAAGAAAGGCACCCCATAACATCATCATCTCTCTCATGATGCTAAGGTATAAGAAACATACTCTACATGTGACAAATTGCAAGATAACCCCCACTCATGGGTAAATTGCAACTTGTTCCCAAAACAAGCAAACATAGCTCAAACATCATGCAAAAAGAACCAAACTAAAAATGTAGATATGACACATGGTATAAAAGTACCTCAAAAGATTAGATTAAGGTTAAAGCATCTTATTAAAAAAAAACAAGCACACTCAAGAACTAAGCTAGGTTATGGGCCTTACAACCATAAACCCCTAACAAAGATTTCTCCCTCGAAATTCTATGTGAAAAGAGACGGGTACTTGCTATGCTATGTTCCTAAAGCTCCCACACGACTTCCTCTATGCCATGGTGATGCCACAAAACCTTAACCAACATGATGTCCTTATTCTTCAACTTATTGATCCTCCTATCTAGGATCAACACAAGACCTTCCACATAAAATATATCCTCATCTAGCTCAACCTCCACTAGCTGCAACACCAACTCTATATCAAGGTGGCACTTCCACAACATAGACACATGGAACACTAGAAGTAACATGTGCAACTCAAGTGGCAACTCCAACTTATGACCCCCCTTCCCAACACGTGCCTCCACCGAGTAAGGTTCCATAGATTTAAGAGCCAACTTACCCTTCTTCCCAAACCTCAAAACACCCTTCCAAGGAGAGACCTTGACATACACCTTGTCTCCCACTTGGAACTCTAAAGGTCTACGTCAATTATCTGCATATGACTTCAGTTTTTCTTGTACTAGCTTTAGTTGCTACCAAATCATTATGATCTTCTCTATTGTCTATTGCACAAGCTCAGGACCCAAAAGCTGATATTCACCAGTCTCATACCAACACAATGTGGATCTACAATGTCTCCCTTACAATACCTCATAAGGTTCCATATCAATGCTCCTCTAATAGCTATTATTGTATGCAAACTCTATTAAACTGAGGTGCACATCCCCACTTCCCAATTACTACAAAACATAGGATCTCAATATATCTTCTAGAATCTAGATCATCCCTTCTGACTGTCCATCTATCTGTGGGTGAAATGTTGTACTAAGCCTCAATTGCATACCCATCAATGTGTGTAGATGTCCTAAAAATGACTAGTGAAATGAGGACCTCTATTTGATATGATGGTAGTTGGGATATCGTGCAATCACACTATCTCATCAACATATATTTGAGCAAGCTTCACTATTTTGTATGGGCATTCATTCTTAAAGTGTGTTGTCTTTGTTAATTGGTCAACAATCACCCATATGAAGTCATGACATTTGTCTATCCTAGGAAGACCAACCAAAAAGTCCATCGCGACATGATCCCACTTACATTGTGGTATAGGTAACAATTGCAAAGTCCTTGTATGTTTCTAATGTTCTACTTTAAACTATTGGAACACATGACATATGGCAACAAACTCAGCCATGTCATGCTTCAAACCAGGCCACCAATAAAAATCTTTTAGATTGTGATACATCTTGGTGCTTCCTGGGTACATAGCATACATTGAGGAGTGAGCCTCGTATAAGACCAACTTCCTCAGATTATCAATGTCAGGTACGAACATTCTTTCATGGTAACATATTGTCCCATCCTCCACCTCATGGAAAGCATCACACTTCTCATTTTCAAACTCCTCTCAGATCTATTGAATCACAATATCATCCTATTGTGCATCCCTGATCTAATACTGCAACATGGGCTTCACATGTAGCTAAGCGAACAAGCCTGCCAACAAGGAGATTTCCAACTTTACGTTCATCTCATGCAAAGACACTAACATGTCTCTCTTGTGCACACCATGGAACATAACTACGCCTTGTCTACAAATGATTGACGATGAAGACTTCTTGCTCAAAGCATATGCCACCATGTTTTCCTTCCCTACATGGTAATTTATAGTGCAATCATAATCTTTGATTAACTCCATCTAATAATGCTACCTCATGTACAACTCTTGCTTTGAGAAGATGTATTACATGTTCTTGTGATCCATGAAGATCTGACACTTCTCACCATGAAGATAATGTCTCCAGATATTTAGAGTACAATGATGGCTAGATCCAAATCATGGGTGGGATAGTTCTCCTCATTCTTCTTCAACTATCACGAAGTGAAAGAGATGACATTCTTATCTTGCATCAACACACAACCCAAACCATTCTTTGAGGCATTGCAAAAGACAATATAGACTTTTCCCTGCTCTGGCAGCACTAGCATGGGTGCATTGGTCATCTTCTCCATCAAAAGGTGGAATGCACATTGGCACTTGTAATCCCAGACAAATAATACACCTTTCCTAGTCATCTTAGTTAGGGATAACGCCACTGTGCTGAAGTTCTTAATGAACCTCTGGCAGTATCCTGCCAAACTATAAAAAAATGTGAACTTCTATCGACATCTTCAGTTGCTCCCACTCTATCACAGACTCCACCTTCTTAGAATCTACACAAAAGCCCTCAGTATGTATCACGTGTCCTAGGAAGTGTACCTCCTTCAACCTAAACTCACATTTGTTGAACTTCACATAGAACTGATGTTGTCTCAACAGAGTCAACACCTGACACAAATGTTACTCATGCTTCTAACTATCTCATCTATATATCAAGATGTCATCTATGAATACCACCAAAATCTGATCTAGATAAGTTCTAAACACACTATTCATTAATTCCATGAATGTTGTTGGAGCATTGGTTAGCTCAAATTGCATAACTACGAACTCATAGTGACTACACCTCATCCTAAAAGCTAACTTTGGTATGTCATCTTCCTTGATCCACAATTGGGTGATACCCAGACCTTAGGTATATCTTAGAAAACCCTACAACACCTCATAACTAGTTGAATAGATCATCAATCCACAATAAAAGATACTTGTTCTTTATCATCATTTTGTTCAACTATCTATAATTGATGCACAACCTCATGGATCCATCCTTCTTCTTGACAAATAAAATAGGAGCACCCCATAGTGACATACTTGGTCCGATAAAACCTTTTTCAAGTAGCTCCTGCAACTATTTGTTTAACTCTTTCATCTCTGTTGGCACTAACATAAATGGTGTCTATGATATCGACTGCGTGCCTGAGACAAGATTGATCTCAAAATCAATCTCTCTAACTGGGGAAACACATAGAAACTCATCTAGAAACACATTTTCAAACTCACAGATAATAGGAACCTCCTAGATACCTGGACTCCTTGCCTTGGTATCCACCACATGTGCCAAGAATGCATCATAGTTTTGCCTCATTAGCTTCTCTTCCACCACCACTGACATCAAACATGTTGGAAGAATCTTCCAATCTCCTTGGAAGACCCACGCCTTATGGCCATCAAAAAACATCGCTATCTTGGAACTACAATCCAAGACCACCCAATAATTCTTGAAAGTATCCATTCGAAGGACTACATCAAATCCATGCATGTTAAGTGGTATGATATCCACTTGAATGATGTGGCACACTTCCCACATCTCAAAAAAACCAACCTATGAGGTTTCTAAACAAAGACTATCACGTCTATGACTAATAGGCAAGGAACATCAAGCAATCACTTCTCGAGTGATAAAAGATGCTTGCACCCTGATCGACCAAAACAAATATAAAGAAAGAAGATGACAAATCAGAATGAAATAACTCCATCTGACCTGACACAACTCACGGGTTGACCACTCCTTCTAGCTGACTCATTGTGTAGAATCGATTCATTGCCTGTTGTTGACCCCTTCCTCTACTGTCTTGCCCAGAATAACCAGTCTGTGACGTGTAACCACATTCTCTTCCACTACCACTGTTGAACTGTTGTCACTGTTGTGACCCTTGTTGACTTGTAGCATGTCTTGCTCTCATACCATGGCCTAGACAACTCTGTCACTGAAACTGATGCACCACTATGGGCTTCTTTTGATGATAACTTTCTCAGTGACCACTCTGATGGAATTGCCAACTTCTTCTATGACGATGGTGCTGAAAACCTAGGCTTCTTAAAACCTCTAGACCACTATCCTTGGTACTATGTAGGCCTCTTCTTGGCCTTCATCTCAAGCTTCTCCACCATTGGTTGCTCTACCCTCCTGACCGACTCTACAAATGTGGAAAACTTCTCATTGTTCTCTAGCGATGACACTGGAGTCATCAACTCTATACTCAAACCTTGCTCAAATCATATAATCCTCTCCTTGTCTGTAGTTGTTATGTGGGGGAAAAACCTCAAGAGCTCCATGAACTTAGATTTATATTGTTGATTGTCATAGATCCCTATCGGATCTTCTCAAACTACATGATCTTATCGTCTAGGTAGGTCTCCGAAAAGTACTAACTCATGAACTCTAGTCAAAGCTCTTCCCAATTGATCACAACATTAGGCCTTTTCTCTTCCTTAATTTCCCACCAATTGCCAACACTCCCCTTCAACTGATACACTACATGATTCACTTTATCCTCTTTAGAGATGTTGAGGATCTTGAAGGTCTTCTCCATCTCGATTAATCATAGATGTGCATCTGTTGGGTCTTCCGTACCTGCATACTCAACTGCCCCTACACGTCTCAAACTTTCAAAGGTCTTCCCAGAACCTGAAGATTCCACATTGGGGACTGCTTCTCTCACATGGGGAACAAGCATCCTATCCACCATATGTGTCATATTGGCCATAAAATCCTCCAAACATGGACTGGAAAATGGGATTGGCCACCACTACTAGGTCAAACTGGGACATCTCAGGCACAACATTTACCCTCTCCTACCTCCTGGCACCACCACCTGGTGTAGCAACACTGCTTTTGGCAGCATGTTCTCCAGCAATCTTCTCTTCTCTTCTTCTTCTTCTTCTGCATAAACAAAAGACACCATAAGACAAACTGGAGGATACTAGTATAGAAACAACTCTATTCCTATATCCATATACACTCAGCAAACCTAGAGCTCTGATACCAACCCTAAATTGTGACGCCTTGACACACCACACAATGATATTACTCAAAACAAAATGAGAAACTAATACTAATCAACCAGGTTACCTAGAAAACATAGGAATTTAAAACTGATATGACATATCCACCTCAAGTGGAATCATATTGGATCTGGGTCCACAAAAGCCAAAATATTATTTCATGACACTATTCACTTGCTCGATGGCCACAACCTGCTACAAGAGGTAACATGTTCACATACATACATGTCATATCCGTACAACAATGCCATATAGCCAAAAACCTCATACCGATCTACCAAACTACAGAACCTCACCAAGGACCTAAGAGTATAGGGACGACATGTAGGACTCTACTACAAAACACTAGCACCATCTCCAACCATTCAAGTTCTACTGCTCCTCTTGCTGGTCAACCTCAACTGCATGATCTCTACCTCATCATGCAGGACCAACTAAAAGATGTGGAAACCCACTGGGTGAGACAAAATGTCCTAGCGAGAGATATAACTCTCTGCCAACGTATAATATAAGCATAGAAAAAAGAGAGGATATATAACATTATTATCAGGTTGGGCAGATGCAGCTTAATGATATGTATTAAACTGATAATACATATTAAACAAATTAGGCAGTTACCACTAAGAAGTAGAACAATTTAAACTTTTAAAAGGAATAAGATGAACATGTATAATAGTTGATTTCTCTTACCATATTACAATTCAAGAAATTAGTACAAAAGATAAGGCAAGGGTGTCATCCAATGTGAATCGTGTTTGACCCTAAAAAAGTATACTACACAGATGTATTACGTCTTGTATTATACCCTAAGGATTTGAGACATACCACCCAAATCAAACCGACCACTACAACGTTGAAATCGATTCCATACAAGATCAATGGAAGAGACGAAATCCACAATTTCTCCAACACTACTCTATCAGTTCGAATCTACACTGTAGTGAAATATAGTCAAACTGCAAAGAAAACAACTTATAGTCAAAGCTATAGTCCTGTAAAGACAAAAAATCATAGTCAATGTTTTGATCTTATAAAACACCTAGCCCGCCTTGGTAAAGGTCATGGTGCTAAAAACTGGGGTATATAACCTAATCACAGAGATACAACCACAATTTACCTCTATCACATCATATCACATGCTCATCACTAAAACCTGATTGTAGTCATTCCCAAAACACTTGGGATCAAGATGTCAAGGATAGATAATCACTTGCACCTTGCATACTCAATAGTATGCACTCTGGGTTTCCCTTGGGAATACCGATTTCACCATCTTACAAAGTACTAACGCTGAAGATGGATCTATGGCACCAGGAAGCTAGATGCTTAGGGTTTTTTCTTGATTAGTTAAGCCAATTGGGTATCTTGTAGCATTAATCAAGTTACATCGTATAAACCCCAAACAAACTCTACAAAGATAACAGGATAAAGCAATTCCAAAAGATATAAAATGTATAAGGTTCAACTTGTCACACTATCTATTGATATAAATGCTAGTATGGTATGCCCAGAGAGCCAATCATATGATGATTGTGATGAGGCATTAGATACCTAATTTGATAATGATAAAGGTAATTCCATCTATTATGTTTGTCTCACTCATGAGATGATGACATATACATGATAGATGTCTAAAGAATGATGTGACTCGATGACATACGTCTTCAGGTTGAGGACCTAAACAATTAGACCATATGTATGTTAAGAGGACATACATTCTTGTTATGTCCCTAGTCGGATATTACGGTGGAAGCAAAATAGACAACAATAATACAATAGACTAGAGTGTGTGTTGACTGATGACAGAGTCTCATTAGTCATGATATAAGATATCAAGTCAAGCACATAGATATATGTTAGAGAACAATATATCAGACAGACCCACCATGAGAGTAATACATGGATACCATGGAATGATAGTCACAATCATCTCTCATAGTTATAGTGGTAATAATGGTTCTTAGACCTAAAATTGCTAAAATCAATGCATGTGATTGGTTACACTTTGACATCATCAAACGTAGTCCTGAAACATGCATTCTTATAACGGTGATGATTAGGTGACTTTGACACACGGGGACTTGACTATGAGTGATTGATATGAGATTTGTCCCTCCTACAAGGAGTATGATATCCAGGGCCATTTGATAAGCAAGACTGAGAATTGTATGGCCATACTCATGTGATCAATATATGATATGTGAATTCACATGCATCTCAGACATTCTGCTCTAGGTCAAGGAACATGTATTGAATGTTGAAGAGGATGATGTTCCATGCCTCGAGTTCAATCTGGATGTTAATTAGCGACAAAGGAACTATACAATCACTGCAAAACTAATCACAGATTGTAGGTTGAAGTTGTTCTCCAACTTTTTGAGTTACTTGGGTAGAAATGATGAGTTACTAGATTCCTCTCATTGCTTGTGATGTCATAAATTGTTATGAATATTCACTGCCAATGTAAATTGGAACCTGTAGGGTCACACACGAAGGATACCCTAGGAAGAGGATATTGTCCATGAATGATGTTTAGATTGAGACTAAAGGTGTTTAGTTACTCATTTAAACATACAATTCAATGAATGGACACGAAACTATCAAGTTCAAGTTTTGAACTAGTTGGTTAGAGTGTCAAGTCGATTGGAGACTGCATTGGCAATGTCAGGTCTTCCAACCAACTGTTCACCCAAGTGAGCCGATCGACTGGAGTGAGCCAACTGACTAGTTCACTTGGTGAACCAGATGGCTCACAGTCCTACCAACTAAGGAAATAGGGATTTTCCCAATTGGAGGAAAAATTTCACATTTCACTTGTTCAATTTGATTGGAATAAGGATTAATCTTTGCATTAATTGGAAATCATTAAGGAAAGTCAATTGTAGGAAAGTCTGGGAAGTAAAACGACTAGTTCACTAAGTTAACTGACTGGTTCACACACCCAGCTGACCGGTTCACTAGTGAGCCAATCATTTCACCTTGCCAAATGACCAGTTCTGTAACATCCCTGACTTGGGTTATGCTTTAACCCTAGGTGTTTTGATTAAGAGAGATGATTATATGCTTAATCATATCTTGTGAAAAGTAATTAGGGCTCAAGAGGAACTTATGTTGCAATTTTTGTCCTTCTTGAATATTGTTGAAATCAATGTTTTGCTTGTTTTGGACTAAAGTGCAAATTACCCAATTTGAGGGGTTTAAGTGCAAATTGTGCATGATAATATGTTCCTCATGTGTTGAAGCATCATCAAAGTGAAAAATATGCTGAGATATGGCTTATGGAAGCCTGAATACCAAGAAACAGCTGATGAAGCAATGTATGTGCATTACAACCTAGTTTTGGTGTAATGTGCAATTTACCCAAAACCTAGGGTTCAATATACAAATTACCACTTCAATAAGGTCCCTAATGTTTCTTGGCATCATGTAGAGAAAATAAAATGAGAGGGGCGCCTCATTTCAATTAAGGCGGAGGAGAGAGAATCTTGATATTAAAATAATCAAGATTTAATCCTAATTGAAACCCTAATTCAATTTAGGGAAAAAATAAATGTAGTAATTAAAGGGACTTCAACCAAAATTAAAATGGTTGGATTCAGATGTGTGTGGACGTCCTTGATCTTTTCAAGGACCACAAAATATCCCATGGAGGTGAAAACTCCACTCACCTTATTATAAGAAAAAGAAATATCCACTCACTTATGGATATTATTACAAAATGATTTACGATGCTTAATTTTCTTTTCTTTAAATTGTGGATAATTGAGAGTAATAAGAGGCAAATAGGATATCCTCGCCCCTAAGGAAGAGAAGGAGGAAAGTGTCAAGGATAAGGGGGAGATAATTCCTACTTTCTCTCTCCTAATTGAATTTTTAATAAAAATTGCATATAAGCTCATTTATCCATAGAGTAAAGGGGGAATTTCGAATTCACTTCCACCCTTTGCTTGAAAAACGACCTTGGGAGCTTGGGAGCAAGAGGAGACCGAGCCCCAACCAGTTGGTAAGCTTCTTGACCCTTGTTCACCTTGAATCCATGGTGGAAATCACAAATCAATGCATGAATTCTTCCTAATTCGATCCCCTCTTCAATTCTAATCATTCCTTTTCACTCAAACATTGAGGACGATCCTTGGAATGGTGAAAGGAGTTGAATCCACCATTGTTTCCGTGAGCTTGGAGCTTTGGAGCTCAATTGGAGGTGGGTTTTATAACTTGAACCCTCGTTATTGTTATTGCATTCAATTCCTTATCAAATAATGATCATTTCTTCTTTCACAATAATTGATTTGGTTGATTGATGCAATCACCATGGGAATCACAACAGATTTTGTGAGTTTAGAGCTTGATGATTATGACATCATCACAAGAACACACCTCTCCAAAATATCCAAGGCAAACAATTTCAAAACTGTTTGGTGTTTTGAGACCCAAACCGTTTGAGGGAGTTGACCGTTTGAGAGGGTTGACCATTTGAAGTCATAACCCTAATACATTTTGAATGATAATCTAAAGGATCCAATTGATTAATTCAATGCATAGTTAATCACCATGTACCAAACCCTAATTGGGTTAATTGCTAATTTGTAATTGATTGTGTTGAGATTTTGGGTTGGTTAACCCAAACGGTTTCAAAACCATTTGAGACTTACCCAAATGGTTTCAAGACCATTTGTAGGTCAACCAAGACCATTTGGAGGTCTAGGGTTGAGTATGGTTTGGTATTTAAAGATCCAATGATACCAAATTGAAAGACAATCAATTGTTGATTTGATAATCGATCCAATGATCCAAACCCTAATTGGATGTTATGGATTTTGATGATAAAGTGGGAAAACAGTTTCAAAACTATTTAGAGATCAAGCACCTCAAAACAATTTGGATGGCCAAAGGTGGTTATTTATGGATTGAAGATCCAAGGGTCAATTATGGTTGAAGCTCAATAATTCAATTGATTGAAGGCTTCAATGATGCAATTGGAAATCGATTGGATTGATGAATGACCTAGTGAACCCTTGCAGTTTTGGGACTGATTTGGTCCAAACGGTCTTGAGACCATTTGAGACCAAATGGTCTTGAAACCGTTTGGGGGCAAACGGTTTCAAAACCATTTGGTGGCAAACAGTTTCAAAACTGTTTGGTGATGAAACCTTCAAAATCGAATGGAGTTCAATGTGGTTCAATCACTTGGATATTGAATTTAATGATTGTTCCAATGATCCAATGATTGTTAGTAATAGTAATCAATGAAGGTACAAAGTTTGAAACCCTAGTAGTACCTAGGTAATTAGTTCCAAATAAGGGGTAAACCCTAATCACTATAAGAACAATAATTTGGTACACTATGTTAATCATAGTTGTATGTACTTGATGAAAGGGTTAATATGACCTAATCAAGTTGAGAAGATGATAGCATGAAATTCATACATGAGTATGATTCATGTGGTGATTAAGGGTATGATCCTTATTAAAGAGATCATGAAACCCTAATCATGAGTATAAACCCTAATTGACAGGGTTATTGAACTCTAACCCTAAATGAGCGCAATTCTAAATGAAACCCTAATCTAGGGTGAGGATGCAGCCCTAATCTAGGGTAATGAATTGTGAAACTCTAATTTTGGGACAATGAGATGTAAAACCCTAATTGCGATGAATAGTGAATCACTAATTATGAACAATTAAATGAAATCCTAATGGGGATGAATAGTAGACCCAAATTGTGGGTGACTATAGTGGAAATCCTAATTAAGGATGATTCCATGTGAAATCCTATTCTAGGGTAATTCCATAAGAAACCCTGAGTTAGAATGATATATGTGGTACCCTGATGTAATGATGTGATGTGAGACTCAAATCCACGGGGGTGCCATGTAATGACATGTGAAACCCTAGTTGAGGGTGATTCCATGAGAAACCCTAGTTAAGGGTGATTCCATGAGAAACCCTAGTTGAGAGTGATTCCATGAAAAACCCTATTTGAGGGTGATTCCATGAGAAACCCTAGTTGAGGGTGATTCCATGAGAAACCCTAGTTAAGGGTGATTCCATGTGAAACCTTAGTTGAGGGTGATTCCATGTGAAACCCTAGTTGAGGGTGATTCCATGAGAAACCCTGATTAAGAATTAACACCACATGATGCTTTAATACTATGTTGTGATGAGAGGCCCTAAGTAGGGTGAAGGTATGTGAGACTCTAATTTGAAGTTATACTACACAAAGCCCTAATCCTGGGCAATATGACAATAAACACTAATCCTAATTTCTAGGTAAGGGTATAAGGAAACCCTAATGATGAGATAGAAGGGATACCATATAAAGGTGATGTATCTCATGTGGTTTAATATAAGAAACCTTCTTGTAAGAAATATCTTTATCATTAGACAAGTCCATATCATTAAAGATCGTTGGACAATTATAATGTGTGGCCTATGCATTACATGCTTAAGGTGAGAGATTAGTAATGAAATGTATTAAAAGGGAAATACCTTAATATAAGATAAGTTGGTTAACTCAACAGAGTTTGAAATGATGAGAAAAGTGATACATCAAGATATAATAATTATCACATTCAACATTTTAGGGTTTATATACCTTGATGCATTTTATATCCAATATGTTTGGGTAAGGAACATATGAAGTGTGTTATGCAACTATTACAATGAAATGTAATGAGTTGATGCACTTTGAAAAGTGTTGACTAATGTACCTTGAGAATGGGGTTAAACCATATTAATAAGTACGATGTATTCATACCATGATGAGGGTGAGAATTGAACTCATACCTTGAATTGATAATCATTAATGTTATATGATGAGAGTAATGATCTTGAATAATTATTTATGATATCGTTGAATGCCCCAGAGGTATGGAATAATGAATTAAGGTTGGGATAGATAATATATTCATGAAACCCTAATTAATACACTACTAAAAAAATAGTCTTTAACTACAAAAAACATTGTAGCAAAAACCCCATATTTTGTAGCTAAAGGCTTTAACTACATATTTCTTTACACATACAAATTGTAGTATATGCTCGTATAGCTAAAGCCTTTAACTATATTTTTTCAAATATGTAGTTAGATAATCCATTAGCTACAAATTCATATGTATCTGGAAGTGTAGCTAGATATTTTCCTTACATATTTAAATATAAGTATAATTATAGCTAAATGTATGACTACAATTGCATATATAGTCAGTATGTAGCAAAAAAATGAAGTTAATACAATTTATATGTATTTAATGTGTAGGGAAAGGCAACAATTTCTATATACTTATATACGTAGTTGATTATGCATCTAGCTACATATATAGTTCCATTTAGTACACATACATATATGCTTAGTTCTTCTATATATATATATATATATATATATATATATATATATATATATATATATATATATATATATATATATATATATATATATATATATATATATATAGTCACGCTAGAATACACTCGAGTGTATCCGGAGCGGAATACACTCCAGTAGTTTTTCATGATGCAATATTTTTTTTAAATCTAATCCATTGATCTTCTTAAACATATTGTGAACAACGCTTATGCAAAATTTGAGCACATTTGGATATGTATAGCTCATGTTATGAAGATTGCAAAAATTATGCACTTCAAATTAGTTTCTCGCGTCGATTTTGTTGCCCTTGGATGAGTGACTTATACTCATCCAAATAGACTCAAAATTTGTATGTAGCCTAGTTATAGTATGACGGTGATGTTCAATGGTTTACATTTTGCAAAAAATAGTCTTGATATGCAAACACACTTGAGTGTATTCCTGCGATCCGTATACTCGAGTGTATTATAGCCTGACTCTCTCTGTCTCTCTCTCTCTCTGTCTATATATATATATATATATATATAGTGTAACTTGTTAGTACACAAGCTCTTTTAGCAACAAAATTGTAGTATTTAGAGCAAGTTATGCTCATAATGCCAACAATCTTACTTTCATTTATAATGAAGCGTCAAATGTACATGGGGAGGACACATACCTTACCCATATTACACAACATGTCCAAAGAAAGGTATATACATATATCAATGATTTAGTGGTCTACTAACATCTTTGTGAAAGAGTTTTGTCTTTCTCGACTAGTTTTAGCATCCTTATTGTCTTCTTATTTTGTTCGAGCTCTTGTTGTTGTTGCACCATCATGAAGAACAACATGTGTTGGATTAAAAATTATAAACAAGACAATCTTGACTTGGTTGAGCATGGTTTCCCTCTTGTGAAGATGTTCTTTCTCTTAGCTTGGAATCAATTATTTCAGCTACAATTGGCCGACACCGATGCGCTGTATAGGGGTGATTCCAGATTCTTGGCGTGTGATCATTTGTGTGAGCAGGACGAAGCAGGTCTCGTAGAGTGGGACAAGGATGATGAGCATGATGTATGGAATGGCTTGGAAGGACGTTGGAGGGAACTTGAAGTTGTTTGTGAGCCTAGTGTCCATGATGTTGCCTTGTTGAATGGCACCATGAGAGATCATGTGGGGTTTCAGATACCCACTGCCCAAGGCCACTAAGTATAGAGCTGCAAAGAATATGGTGGCATGGATACCATTTTCTTGTACACAACTTCTCCTGTCTGTCATCATATTGCATTTAGGTAGTTGTAGATGGGAGAGATGAGCATGCACTGCTAGAAATATAAAACCCTGCATAAGAATTAAGTGATTTTCAGATGAGAAATATGAGCTTGCACAGTGAATAAAATAAAGTTCAACATAGAAATAAAAAGGATTTTCATATGAGTGAAAGAAGATGTTATTTGTTTGCAGTTGCTAACAATGGGAAATGCATCTCATTGAACACATATGTTATCAGGTTGTTGCCCACAGTGGCAATCACCATAATCTTGAATGCAATAACCACACACAGAAGAAGCACATGAGAGGGATTGGGAGAGGGGTATGTAAACAAGAGAGAGAGGATTACCCAATACAAAGACTACGACTCTCATCACACCATGGCTGTTGGCCTTGCATGCTCTACCTCTCCAATCAAAGGAAACCTCGATAGACATGGTTTCACTTTGTGATATTTTGTCTTGTCATTGGAAAGACTACATCATTAGTATATTTCTCATTCCAACAACAAACTTCACATGTTTAGTAAGATAATTTTTAACATAGAATAAGGCGAGAATTAGCTTCTACTTTATTTTAGAAAATTAAACAAACACTAGTACATGCTGAGTTTGTGATGTTTGTATTCCAAGCTAAACATCTTCGATGACAAGCCTCTTTGTTATCTAGTGGTAACCCTTATCAGCAAGTGGTTCCTCAGAAAGTCTGCCAAGAAGAACACTAGAGGTGGCATTGAACCCAACAAGGGTCCTTATGAAAGTCAACTAAAAAGAACAGGTAGGAGCTTGTAGAAGTGGGTATTGGGTAATACCTTAGAGGAAATAGAACAACAACCTCAATTAGTAGATCACTTTGTAATAAACTGGTCAGCTTGGGAAAAAAACATGTTGGATCAGCTACAACTTCTTCAAGGACTTTAATGTGTTCCACAACAGAATGATGTATCTCATTTCTATAATCACAATACCTGCATCTTCCTGTAGAATATATAAATCTTTAGCTTGAAAGGGATAATATATAGGTCATACATTATTGATATTAACTCAGTAATATATAGAATGTAGGAGCAGAGATATTACTAGGTAAATCCATAAATGGTAACCTACAACTTGTAGATGTAAATGTGTTGTATTTTAAAGTGCATCCCTCATCTTTATATGTAGTTAAAAAATACAATCAACTATCTAAAGGTCTTTAATTTATTATTTCCTGAAACACTGGCTCATGTGTAATATATATTGAGTGTTAAAAAAACTAAGAATAGGATATACCCAGGAAGCATATGCATGGTCTCACCCCTTTGGAGTGCCATGATAAGTATGAAACTAAGAATAAGATATAAAAAGGTTATGAAACTAAAATTCTCTAGCAGGTCATCTATATCAGGCTCATGCCTTCCTTAAATTGAACTGAAACCCCACAAACCCGCATTGGTATGTCTGTGTTTTTCTTTTCAAGACCTTTAAATCGGTATCCACCTGAAAAGAGACTTTTGAGGAACTTATTAATCTTTCAATATATCCATAGTTATAGGAATAATCAACAATACTTATAAGAGTAGGAAAATAAAAGAGTAAACCCTTCCGTAATATCACATCTTGAGATTCTGATGAACATTGATTTGTGTGTTAGGCTACAATTTGCCAAGAAGATAGATCAGGGGAAGAGAAAGGGTTGTAAAAGCATCATATACATGATACAACTATGGTGCATGGAACTGAGTATCAGATCAGTAATATGACTATCTCACGTGAATTAATTCAATATGAGCCTGACATCCAGTTAGGATTAACCAGATGAAAGACTCTTAATGCATTGATAGTTCTTAATTATCCAACACATACAATTAACCAGTCTTAAGACTCAGCTCTAAAATAGACACAAGCCTATGAATACTAAAGTGAAATCAAAATAGTAAATCTTCCATTCTAGAAGATAGAAATCAAAGTCAAAGCTTCTGAGGCAGAGAGCCCTAGATGAGATCCAGGGAACTAACATCCAGATTACATCTTAACTTTGATGAAGTTTAGAGCTAATAGCTTTATTTGTCTATTCCTCCAGAAAGTTTATACCACAATGACCTTCATAAGTCAGACTAAGAAATATTTTATTGAGCAAAGCCAATAATAAAGATAGCAACATGCGAGCTGCAACTCCAGATCACAGTGAGACAAAAGGTTGCATAAAGTATGGACAATTTTATAGAATAATAGACAACATAGAGAATTTCATAAACCAACACTTTATTAGATAACTGTAACAATTTCACATCTGAATTAAATCTAGAAGATCTTTATGTGTCTCAAAAAGATCATTTAGATAAAAATGAGAAGGAAGGTTAATAGCTTCTATTTTCTTGAACTGACTGACCAAAAAGCTTTAGTAGATCATTATCAAAATCCTATCCACCCAAGAAAGAGTCCCCTTGAGTTGCTTTCACCTAAAATGAAGGCATACGTTACGAACTTATGTAGTATAAAATGCAAGTCATATTCATACCTCAATGTAATACAATACCAAAAAAACACCATTTGATATGTCTAGCATGGAAATATCAAACGTTCCACCACCAAGATTGAAAACTAAAATATGAGAGGAACATAGTGTGTTAAAAAATACCAACTCTTAACTTGAACTCAAGATGCTACTCTTAACTTCTGCACTTAGAAAATGTATAGTAAGTTAAATTACATAATTTTATAGGGATGGACTGCATACAACAAGGATCCCTGAGACAAAAAAATGCCATCCACATATTGTCAAGAAACAGTTGAAAATTTAAGAACTACTCAGATCAAGAGGTAAGCAAGATGCAAGAATGTCTTCATAAACAACCAGTTGAGCATCGAACAAGACAGAAGTAACTTCTTTAAAACAATATTAGAATCTTCAGTGCAACTTTATGAGGAACGGTCCAACACAAGAAAAGGTAACTAAAACAAATTTCAACAAGAACACATCTACAATCCAACAAAAAAAATGTGAAGGATACTCTCAAGACTGATTCAACAGAGGGGACAACCTTTTCATCAAATGTGATAGACTCTATTGAAACCTCATTAACTGAGTAGAAGAAATGAATAATCGCCATCACTATTCAAATGTCATAGATCTTCATGGAATTGTTTGATCAATTGACTTTTTTATAACAATATGGCAAACATTAAGGATGATAGCAACAGTAACCACTTCCCCAGCAGGCTTAATGCCAAGTCCACCTTCATAATCTGAGTCTAGAAGTGGGGCTCTCTTTTCAAGTCACACAAGATAATTTCTAGGTTTGTATAGCTCTTTATAAAGAATTTTGACTCTAATCTTGTTATCATTCTACTTGTCCATGTGGTATTTGACCTGATAATAGGCAACATAAATTCAAATCAAAATGTGAATTTTAGATAGTTCTATAGAACTTTAGATAGTGCTAGAAATGTAGTACCACATATTACTAAGTCAATGTAGTATGTTTTATAAGATAGCATTCTTTGTATAAGAAGTTGAATACATGCCATATTTGACAAAAATCGTCTAGCCCTTTCTTTTATAAGTAGGATGTTCTTTTTGCAGCAAAAACAACATGTAACAATCTGGAATTGGCACAGTTTTGAATAGAAGACTACTTTTTATGGTCCTGACTGCTGGTGAAAGTGGGAGCCTATACTCTCACTACCAATGGGTATGGCTTATTGGTTGTGCACAAACAAAGATCTCTTCAATGAAGAGACTATGCAAACAATCATTGTTGCATTGAAGAGAACCTGCAAAAAAATTAATAGGGAGTGTTTCAGCAATGACAAAGTTCAAACTCTAGCAACAAAGCTGAATGCAGGTGGCAGATTTAGCTGGAGGGTGTTATACATTGATGTTGTGAGTTTAAACAAACATTAGTCAACCTTGGACCCTTATTCAGAGATCATAATGTTGTTGTTATGTTGATAGCTACAAGGAAATTCAAAGACAGTTGGGAGGTGTTCATAACTAAAGCATTTAGTATCCTATACTGCCAACAAGTTGGCTATAAAAGGAAAGCATTCAAACGTGTTGTTCAGTTGCAATGCATTAGTAAACTGATCATAGACAAGAAGATGAGATGTAATGCATTAGTAGACTAATCATAGACAATGATGAACTTATCCTTGAAGAGTAATGAGGTGGAAATATCATTAGTACCAAACTTACATTCCAGCCTCAACATTTTTACAGTCAGTTGAAAGTGATAAGGATGGATACAAGTCTGAAACAAGGAAGCAAAAAGGCTAAATGCATGACCAAACAAAATTTTCTCACGAGCCTACAATGAAAACACCAACAGACTTCTTCAAAAACATCAAAGACTCATCAAGGTGTTAGTCTATTGGAACAACAAATGTTAGCCATAATGAGCCGAAAGGAAATTCCAAACTAAAATGAACAAATTGGCAAAGATATATAGAGAACTGGTGCAGATTAAAATCAATAACAACCACACAACCTTTAAGTCATCAGTGAATCAGAAACTAAACTTAGCAACTAATAGTTGAACCAAGTTCTAAACTGAATCAACTGATCCTAGAGAAACAACCTACTTCAGAAAAAGATCTTTGTAGGTAGAGACTTCATGAGGAAAGCCTAACAGTAGAACATGGAACTCACACCAATAAATGTATTGAGTGTCCATAGGATCAAATTGTCTCATTCCACTATGTGCTTATATCTCTATATCTACCCTGGCATCTATTCTGCTAATGTAGTGTTCTAAACTTTTTAATAATTTATTGCTTCTATTGTTATATAGGAACCACATTCCTTGCAATAGGGTGATTCTACTAATCCCTTGAATTTTCAAAAGGAGCTTCTGAGTTCAACATCCTTCTCAAGGCAGTTGCTTGTCTGAATGATCCTAGAAAAGAGAGCTTGTTATTACTACAGATGATGGACATCTTCAACTTGCATGGGAATTAAATGCACAGATCACAAACAGCCAACACCTCCTTTCACAACTAGTGGTTGAAGAAAATTTTGTTGCAGCAGTAGAAGCTCAACCAATAATCAAATCTCTGTCAAGACTGATCTACTAGTCACAAGACTCTAGTTATGATAAATAAACAACAATAGTTACGCTTGAGGAATCATTAATAAGCTCTAGAAAAGTGCCAAGGAGCTGCAATAAGTTTGACTATTGATGCATTTAAAACAATTTAGAACATAAGATCATGCATGCAAGAAAGGTTTATATCTAAACAATATACCAATTTAAATAAAATTAGTATCTCAACATCTTTGGAGTTCAGCTGGTTAATTAAATTCTAGTAGTATCTTCCAACATGGGGGAGTCTCATAAGGAAAAAGAATTGTTAGGAGACTCTTGAAACCATAATATGAGTAGAAAACCATTAGAATACCTTGTCAAAGATCAACCAAAACTGTCAAGAGTTGACAAGACCTTGTTGGGTCGATAATGACATTTCTGATAGGTCTTGGGATGGGCATTTCCTGTACATTCAATGTATTTGATAGAAACGATGTATATGAAAAAATACATTACCTGTTTAGGTTCCTTAGACTTCCATGTGATGAAACCGTAGAGAGTAGAGAAGAATATTGTTTGTACTTTAATATTCCTTTGGTTCATTTGGATTGCGGATTACGTAGAGAGTAGAGATGGCTGTAAGTCCCCAAGACAGCACTGTATACAAGTTGTTTCCTAATGAGTCATTTACTTCACGATCTAAGAAACCACACTTGCTGTTATAACTCGGATCCACCTACATCATAAGAGTATAATGAAGACTTCAGCTACCGAGTTGCTGCACATGCATATACTCATCAAAAGCTAATAAGAAGGTGATTTAGGAAGTCATTAGAGGGTGATAAACAATGAACAACACTTAATGAACACACTTACTTGTTACCAGTAAACTAGAAATGATGTTGATCCCACACTTGTGCTTTAACAATAGTTGAAGTTTGGAGAATACACAACTTTAACAACAAAAAATGACTAGAAGAAAACCACATCGTATTGCACATTTTAAACAAACAAGCCATGTTGACGAAATAGAGAAATAGCTAAACTTTATAACCTCAACAAACCAAGGTAGGAAGTCAGTAATGATTTCTACAACGTAAGACGGAAGCTCACAATTACAAATCTCATATCCCTTGTTAGCTTGAGAAGCAACCACAAATAAATGTAGAATAATAATTATTCTAGATGACTAGAATTCAGATCATTGCCCAAACAGTAAGAAACTCAGCCGACTGGCAGTCTTGTCATAGGCTAGATTTATATACAGAGTGGACATATCAAGTTCATTATTGTACTTCCTGAGGAAAAGACATTGATTGCACATGAACTCATACCTGTTATTGATATATTGTAGAAATTTTCTGATAGAAACAAATTAAATATTGATCATGTATTCATGTTGCACATAATTTTCACATATAATGAAACAACCTAAAGAATATATACGGAATCCTTTTGGCAGTAACTGCAAATTGTGATATTGTATGAAATATGTATCTGGAACTCCTATGTTGTTACAGAGTAGAATGGACACTAACTACCATATATACAAAGTTCCTTTTTTAGAGGGAAACACTGGATCGTATTAGTTAATATCAAATCTACATCAAATGGTTGTGCATTTTCATAGAAGTATCACTACTTAAAGAAAGCATAGGAGGAGTATAACTGCTTAAAGAAAACATGAGAAGGGTGGAAAACGAAATAACATAAGTGTTACCTGACCTTGCCTAGAGGCACGGATTTCAACAAAGCTTACATTTGATGTACTTTTCAGTAGCACTATATAACATAGATTCTAATATATAAAACAATGAAATTATAATCTCTACATAGCTGTTATAATTTTCACACTATATAATGGGAAAGGCAGATCATCATATTCCTAGATCACATAGTCAACCATCTCAAGAGTGAAAAAAGAATAGCCAATTTCTCAGGGCAATGTAAGAGAACACTAAAACCTTAATGAGATCTTTTCTTTTATAGTAGGAAAGTAACAAAAGGCAATATAAACGCCAACTTCATGATGGCTTAGGGTAGCTCCATAATATCCAAACTCTCAAAGGTAATGTAAAAATAACTTTAAAAAGGAAATTACTGAACCTTCATGATGAGCTGATTAGAAATTCAAAGATAAAGACACAATCAGAACCATGTCACTGGGATAATCATTTTCAAACGTGCAGTATACCTCTAGTCTAGAGATCCTAAAATATTAGCCTACAGTTCATAATGGTTCAGGGTTGCTTGTTCTGTCACACCGTTGCGAGGAGCTTGAGGAAACCAAAACTTCTATACCGATACTTATTTTTGTTGACATTGTTCATCGACATCAGATTCAAAATGTTTTAGCAATAGTTGTGGATATAACTCAATGTTTCAGCAATCATCAATTTGCATGCTTGGTTGGATATGGAGCCAGTGCAATATGTCCTGGTTTGGCACTAGAAATTTGTAAGCAATGGAGATTGAGCACAAAAACTTTGACATTGATGCTCAATGGGAAAAAATCTACTATTAGTATTGAACATGCACAAAAATTTCTGTATGGTTGTTAAAGTAGGCATTCTCAATTTCTTGTATAAGATGGACATACGTTGCTTTTAAGCTACTATGGGGCACAAATATTTGAATTTATGGTCTGGGGGTGATATTGTTGACCTTGCATTTTGTGGTAGTATTTCAAAAATTGGTGGTCTAACTTATGATGAGCTGACTAGGGAAACATTACCTTTTTGGGTGAAGGCTTTCTCCGAGGATACATCCAAGTGACTCGAGGACTTTGGGTTTATAGAGTTCAGAACTATAGGTGAATATCACTAACAGAAGAATATTCATCTTTCTAAGAGTTCATCATTAAATTAGTAAGGTATGCAGAACATCTGATGGCCTATAAAAAGAATTACTCAGATATGTAGAGCAATAAATAGCCTGTAAGAGAACATGATAGAGCATGTTCAAAGTTTACAGTATACACAAGTGATATAATAGAGCATGTTAAAAGCTTGTCCCACTCTAAAGGGAAACCTCAAGGATGTGTGGTATCCCAAAGCCTTCAATTTATATTTCTCGATCAAACAAATCACGGCATAGCTTAATTTAACGTGAGTGAATGAGGAAAAAAAGAATACTCTTATAGTTATATTATTGGAATATGCGAATACTTTTTTCAATGTGTAACTTTTGGTGATATTTTATGTGATACTAGTTGCTCTGCGTCTATAAATCAAGAAACACATACATCGTTCTTACATACATATGGAAACAATCATATGTTTTTGATATAACTGGCTATACTATAAAGAACCAGAGATTAATTGAAACTACATCAACAACATTTGCCGAAAGAAAGAAATTTTTTTCTAGGAGCAAACCCATGATCCCAATCCAGGAAATCAGGCACATCATATTGTGGTGTGCGAGAAAAATCTATAATGAACAATTAGTTTAATAAACAACTAGAATATATTGATTGTAATGAACAGAGTGCATTCATAATCATTATGAAAAATGTGAGGTCGGATATATTACTAACTTTCCTGGATCTCTCTAAGAAACTCGACCCTCTTCTTGACATTTTGGAATAGTGCCTCCATGACGTCCTATTGTTGTCAACAAGGGACTGAAGCTTGATTTGTCAAATAATAGAGTGAATCACTCTAAAAAAAGTGCCCAGAGCGGCCGCTTCAGTGCCTGCTTCAGCGGCCAGCTCATCTTGCCGCGTCAAACTAGGCTGAAGCGTGAAAAAAGTGAATTGGATTGATGCGGGCTCTTTTATCCGCTTTCGCGGGTTCGTGGGTCCCTTTTGCGGATCCGCTTTAGCGGATGGAGTGGGCGCTTCAGGGAGAAAAATCCTTCGATACCAAAACCCACGATTTTCTCGCCTTTCACAGACCCCAAAGCGTCTTTCCTTTCCCGACTTCGGCCGCTGTGAGTCTTGCGCAGCCTTAGCATTGACTCCCGTCCTGGAATCACGAAGAGAATATCAGACTGTTCGACTCCTAACCGTTGTATCCTCAACTTCTCCTCGTCTAATAAGAGCAAGGCTTCCGATGTATCTCCTCATCCCCTCCACAGTTCTCCTCACCCCTCCACATCGCTTCCCGGCAGCAGGCCTTTGGGCGGAAAGCTTCAAGGCAAGAGTAGCCGAAGACTTTTGGCGGGCCCAAAGGGAGGCAGAACACATGAATCGACGGCGGAAGGTGCACAATAGAAGTTTTCTTGACGGCTTGTTGACGGCGGACGACAAACAACAGAAGTTTTCTTGACGAAGGACGGAGTTTTGGCGGAAGGTGTGACTGCTATTAGACAACGAACATGTATGTTCTCTATTCATGGTTGTCGTTGGTCTGTTTATGTTATATTTTGTTCCCTTCCCCCACCAATGCTTCTAGCTCTACTCTGTCTGCCGCTATTCATAGCTGAATCAATAGCTGCTTTTCATAGTAGTTCCTTAACTCCATCCGATGGAGTCCATCATATTATATACATGAAATCTAGGGATATCACTTTCTTGCTACACCCCTATTGTTCATCTCCTCTAAACGAGGATCCAATCAATAACTATTAGGTAGATTGTTCCCCTGTTTTTGATCTATGTGATCTAATTCAATTTTTTTCTGACCAAAGAAGCAAGTGTTCTTGTGCCGGAAAGATATTGTTCACAGCACCAACTCAGTTCTTTCTCTTGCTTCACCTCAACCATAGAAACTATCATGATTCTGATATAAATAAAGCTTTCAAAACGTACTGTAGACTGTATTAATTCAAAAGCACATCCAACTTGTTCCTGCAATGCAATGATAAATTCAAAACGTAGACAGATAAACATACTACATACACAATCTTTGTGCAACATCCCATGATTTGAGGCCTTAGATAAAAATATCTTATAAGGAATTATTGGACTACCATATCACCAAGGTGCACCTCCTTTTCCGAGAGCTCATCTCTAAAGAACTCCATAGTTAAGCATGCTCAGCTTGGAGTAGTACTAGGATGGGTGACCAGCCGGGAAGTTGATCCTGGCTTACGCGTGAGTGGACAAAAGCGTGCAGTTAAGGATAGTGGTGGTCTGTGGGGCCAGTCGTCATTCGTGAAACTCTGCTAGAGCCTTGGGCAGTAGGCCCAGTCATTACACTTTGTTCCTGCAACGCGTTGAATACTATTCACTAAATAGTATTCACTATTCAGTAATGTATCATGTGACGTTTAATTGATAATGTAATGTCTACTTAATACTTTTTTCATGTCTACTTAGTAAGTAGTATTTAGTACTTTTTTCTTGCACTGTAATGTTTAATTGACAATGTAGACACAGCAACAAGTTGGATGTGAAGAGAAACATGTTGGATGAGTAATTAACAATTTAACATAGAAACAAGTTTCCAACAACATAGTAAGGTATTTCAAATTTTGTATTTGATTACATAAGTAACATGTTAGTGGTTGTTCTACTTATTTACTGCATATCGAAGAAGAAATGTATGCACTAGTATACAATAATTATTTGTTATGTACTGTAGACTGTATTAGTTAAGAAGTATATCATTTGTTATTTTTTCCTGCAAGGCTGCAATTAATACAATAAATAACAACACATGCAAATAAATAATAGAAATTAATGTGCTAAATACAATTACATGACTATTCTAATTTCTAAATTGATTACTAATCAGAAATTAATGTGCTAAATATTGATTTAGTTTTTCTTCTATCACAATCAGTATGGTCAGTGGGGATCAAACTTTAGCTAAATCGAGTGATCTCGGGTGGAAGTATTGCACGATTCCAGATCCAAACCGAAGGGAGAAAGTGAAATGCAAGTTTTGTGGTCATATAACGAACGGTGGAATTTTCCGATTGAAGAAACCTCTTGCAGGTCAGCGTGGAGATGTCAATGCATGCTAGAAGGTTGATGCCGATGCAAAGAGGGAAATCACTGAATACCTTGACAAATTTGCCATGAAGAAGAATAAGAGGGCTCAGGAGTTGAAGGATTTGCGTGGTGAGGTTGAGATTGACAAAAAAACTGATGTCGTAGTTGACATCAGGGATAGCCAACTCAAGAAGCCCAAAGTTGTAGGTCAACTTGACACGTATCTGTTTAAAAACCCAGAGGAAATTGTCAAAGAAAGGGTGTCGTCAAAGCAAACAACTATAATAGATAAGTTATGTAAAGAGCGAAGAGCTAGGGCATGCCAATATATAGCCCGATGGATTTATGAGGCTGGTAAAACCCTAACTAGATTCACAATTTATTATTTCCTAACTAGTAAAATTTTAATACAATTTCTTGTTTTTCTATTTAGGAATCCCAATGAATATTGTAAACCTCAATAGCTTCCAAGTGATGTTGGAAGCTATAAGTCAATTTGAACCTAGTTTGAAGGGACCATCCTATTATCAGTTGAGGGAATCACTACTCAGACAAGATGTGGAAACCACCAAAGACTCTCTTGCCCTACATAGAGAAGAATGGAAGCGGTCAGGATGCTCTTTGATGACAGATGCTTGGACAGACAAACGCAAGAGAAGCATCATGAATATATGCGTCAATAGCCGCTTCGGGACCTACTTTCTTAAGGCAGTTGATTGTTCAGATGAAATACACAATGTAGACTACATATTCAACCTTGTTGATGATGATAATGAATTGGTAGGGGAAGACAATATTGTTCAGGTGGTTAGTGACAACGCTCCAGCTAATCTTGTCGCGGGTCGCCTACTACAGGAGAAGCGACCAATGATCTTTTGGACTCCATGTGCAACACACTGTATCGATTTGATGTTGGAGGCAATTGGAAAGCTGACTCAGGTACAAAATATTATTAAAAAGGCAAAAGCATTCACTATATTTATCTACAACCATCATTTAACACTGAGTATCATGAGAAGCTTCTTGGGTCATGATCGGGTCAGGCTTGGTGTCACTAGATTTGCTACAACATTTCTCAGTTTGGAGATCCTCTTAAAGAACATGTCAAATCTAAGAAGGATGTTCATTTCTGAAGAGTGGCTCAATTGAAAATTCTTAAGGACTCCGGAGGGCATCAAGGTTGCAGCTACTGTTGGTGGGTCTCAATTTTGGAGAGGAGTTCAGTTGGTCCTAAAAATTTTCAAACCATTGGTCAACGTTCTACGACTGGTTGATGGGGAGAAAACACCTTCTATGGGCTACATACAAGAAGCTATGATCGTCACGCTTGATGAACTAGATACCAAGTTAGATGATGATGAGCCACTTCACAAATAGGTGTTTCAGATAGTCTAAGAGAAATGGGACTGCAAACTGAATCAGCCCTTACATGCTGTAGGTAGTTGAACATCACCAATCTTTTGTGCAATTAGTTTGATGGAATTATATATTAATATAGTCCACTATTTATACTATTATACTAACACTAAAATCATATAGGTTACTATTTGAACCCAATTTTGTATTGGAAAGACCCTGAGATCGATAGTAACAATATCATTATGGATGGTCTCATGGAGTGCATTGAGACCTTCTACCCTGAGCCAGATATTCAAGATGGTATCATCATGAAGGAGTTACCAATGTATAGAGATGGTTCAGGTTCATTTGGAAGACCAGCTGCTATTAGACAACGAGATGACATCCAAATAGATCCAGGTATGGGCTATAGCAAGTTTTCCCCCTAACATAGAGCCATCTTTACTTATAATTAGTAACTAATTTCAAATTACTTTATCATGTAGTTCAATGGTGATAAATTTCGGTTGTGGTACACCATACTTGCAAAAAATGGCCATTCGAGTGTTAAATCTAACATGTACATCGTCGGGGTGTGAGAGGAATTGGAGCACATTTGATATGGTAATATAAAGAGCCCTCAAATGATTTTTGAATATACTAGCTAGTAGCTATTAATAATAAACTATGTATGAATACTTATTTATATTAATAATCTATTTCTTGTCTAGATTCATACAAAAAGGAGAAACATGTTGGATGTGAAGAGGCTTGAGGTGTTGGTGTTTATCCAATTTAATGCCAAACTGAAGGAGCGGAGGGACAAACATGAAAAAGATTGTGACCCAATAGAGTATGAAGATAGAGACAAGGCTAAAGATTGGATAGTAGAGTTAGACCCAGATGAAGAAGAAATTTATCCAGGTGTTGGACTTATGTGGGGAAAAGTTACAAAAGATAGTGGGGTAGAAGAAGTGGTGGAGCCTAGGAAAAGCACAAGGAATACTACTTCCAAGTTAGATACAAAGAAAAAAGCAAATGAGGAGTACGGTGATGTTCAAACTAATTGGGATGATGACAATAACATGGATGATGACAATGATCTTAAGGACATCGAGGCATCCTTACATGATGACTTTGTATTCACTCGTTCTAGGAGTGAGGACAATGATTTTTGATGATTTTGTTTTGTCTTTTAGCTTATAACCATTTAATTCTATTATTGGGACACATTTTGATCCATTAAAATCATTTGAAGTAGTGAAATATTATCCACAAAACTTGATTGTTGAGTAACAATTTTTCTTGTAGGTAGTACAACAATAACAAGTTTTTTACAAATTTATTTAAAATATTGTGATCTGCTTTTTTAAAAAGCGCCCGCTTCAGTCCGCTTCAAAACCCGCTTTCTGCCTCACGCTTTAAGGGGGGCAATCCGAACGCTTCGCACTTTTCAAAACACAGAGAGTGATATACAATACATCAAAGAGGTAGTATATCATAGTTCCAAAATGAGGTAAGGGTCAAAGAAATAAGACTTATATAGAAACACCTAATAGGAGATATGATCTTGAAAGAGTAGTGTTGCATATAATAGTCCAAATAAACATATCATAATAAAGGATTTTTTGGCTATTAAAAATAAGAAGGCCACTATTTGGCCACTATAAACATGTTCATTAACACTACCGATCATCCAGGACCTCGTAATCTTCTAGAACATGCAGTAATATACCACATAAACCATATGGGGAAACTAAATAAGACATAACACCAGGTAGGCAAGCATATATAACCTTAAGAACCACGAAATCAGAGACAATTCAACATGATATGCTATCATGTAATAACATTTGATAGACACTTGAATTAAGAAAGTAGAACACCCTCAAACAACTGAAAGATATACCAACTGCAGACAACATTTCATATACTAAATTAATACCTTAAGTAACATCCAGATGATCTCATCCATTGAGGACTTACCTCATCCAATTTAATCAAGTAAGAATTCGCTCAAGAAAATGTAATGATTCAAATGAAGGGAAAACTAATTGCATTTGAATTTAAATACTTCATATTTTTTGCATTAATCTAACTGATAATTTCCTATAGAGTTGTGAATATTGTTGTCTCAGTATAGTTTTAGTTTGTTAGCCATTTACCAAAGGTGTATATTTATTGTTACTGGAAGGTTGTGGGGCCCTTGATAATTTGTTAACCTTTAAATATATGTTTGTCAGTTTCACAATATACCACACTTCGAGACCTCCTTGTCAGTCAATCCAGCTACTCTCATCTGGTCCGTCAAATAACACTTTTGTTTATAGTATTTAACTTTTATGCAAGATGAAACTAATCTATGATTTATCAAATAGAGTCTGTAAACAATTACTGATATATCCAAAATCAGATCAACATTTTGGGATTAAAAGTGCATTCACATTATATCCATTTGATAGTCAAAACTTCTTTCTTAATAAGACTGAGGGTTAATACAAATATTAGTGACAACTTAGAAACACTATTACATATTCAGCAAATTGTAAGGGATTTCCCTTATCATGAAAACAATTATGGGTTCCAAACTACATTCATACTCGATCTTAAATAATAATTCCATTCGAATTCAATCTAACTGTCACATTTCAAAGGCATGAAACCACAAAAAGTGAATTCATGCCCACTCTTTCCTTCGTATTATCTTCCTATCAAAAACAAAAGTGAACTCTGGTGGCCGTTCTCATATGATATTAATGAATGGGCATTGAATATGCCTTTACCCACTGTGGGTTAGTCCTAGATTTCTGTAAGGTATCGCCAACTTATGTTTTATGGATAAGATAGATATTTGATTGTGGTGTTATGAGTTCATCGATTGTAGATTACTAGGATATACTTGTGTAGAAAATACAATAAGAAACTGCTCTTCAATTCATTCTTTCCACAAAGCATTAACTATTACTAAAGATTAGACAAATCATCTTGTACACCATCATTAATTAGCTAGCTAAGTATCATTTATCTACATATTAAGTATTTACACATATATTATCCACTCAGTAGATATCCCCACCACCATTAGCTATGATTGAGATCTTCCAACTATTACCCACTCGTAGAGTGTGCGAAATACCAACCCATAAGCTAAGATCACCCATATATCTGAACTATACAAGGAAAGTTTCTAGTGAGCCAACACACTGAAATTGTGTTAATAGATCTGGAAACTAACTGAACAATATAGTCACCAAATTGGGAACCCCACCATTATGCCTCTAATAATTTTATTGAACATATACCAAAGTGTTTCATTAAAAAAAATTTATGTGGCCAACAACTATTTCAAAGAATACCATCTAATTTGTTGTAGAGAAATGTGTTAAGATTCTTACATGTTTATGATCTAGGTCGACAGGTGCTACTTCCTATGTAATATCATTGGGAATGGATTCATAAGGAGTATGGGTTATGTCTAGCTTCAACACATGAGTGGGGAATATTCAATTTTGTTAATAAATTGTTTGTGTCTCATTTGACAATGGATCTACACCTATAAGCCTTATAAAAAATAAGTTCGAGGATGAAAATATATGTTACTGGATAAATAGAAACAAACAAAACAAAATAAAACACGCACACAGACACAAACACATACACGCACACGCACACACACACACACGCATGTGCACACACACACCCGCACACACACACGACATTTGGTTGGATTTTTCTAGGAAAAAGTATGCAATTGCAATATTACCAAAATATTTTTAGGTAGATATGATTTCTAGTTTAGTTTCTACTTATGACATATTCGCATTAGCGAAAGTAATAAGAAAATGAGATAAATATGATAGAAAAACAAAAATAAAATGCATTGTGACTAAAAAACTGCTACGAAATTCAGTTCACGGGACCTCGTATGGTCTCCAACCTCTAATGATGCCCCTACTCATTCCCCTATTGCTTGCGTGGTGACACCATGTCCTGACCTGTGTGCCTTTGCTTAAGCTCAACCTCAACATGCCTTATCCTTAGCTCAGTCACATACTCAGGTGGTGGTGCCTGCTGCTAGCCTGGCCTTCGTGCCCATGATCAACCCAGCTAGCATGCCTATCCTTAGCGGTAGTAATGGCGTTGATGAATGATAATTTTAGCATAGGTGCAGCCATGGACGAACCTCACCTTCCAACAATGACAGCATGAAGTCCCATCCCTAATTTCCTGGAGAACCTATTCTCGACAGTGGATACAAAGGTACTAGTAAGGGCCTTCCTTCTGCCACTCTCAATGGAGAAATATATTCAACAACTCCTTAACAAGAAAAATCAACTTTAAGCTATATAACTACTAATCTAGAAGACATGATATTAAGGGAAAAAAACTACTAACTACAGCTTGATCTAATGCCTCAATAGTTTGTCTTGTATAAAAACATCTGGAGACCTAGTAGGTCATTGTTTTTTGTGTCGAATTCCTACAAATTTCCCAAATACAAAAATTACCTAGAATAGTATGTTGCACATTACCTTGAGCGACAACTAAGTACCTTCTACTCCAACAAATCACTTTGGGCACAATAGTTAGTGGAGGCCACATCTAGTTAGCTACCCATATGGAATAATAAATTTGTGATTAAATCGCCTGAGAATTTAGACTAATTTCATTCCAAGACAATTTTTCAAAGTAGCACACACTGAAACTAAACACAATTGACAATGCAAAATTGTCCCGTCAATAAACACCTGGTGACATGTATGCATTGGAAGAAAAAAATATGTCTCTACTACAAGGAAACTAGCAAACTTAAACAATTTAATGTATGTATTATACATTCCATAGCTAATGTGATAAGTTTTATACACGCATAGCTCCTACAACATTTTGAGTACATCAAACTCTAATGTAAGAGTGCATAAATAAGTTTTCCGTGATAAATAAGTTACATGATATATATTTAAAATGCATGTTGGATTTCAAAATGGGATATTCAATAAATAGCAAATAACACCACCAACCACCATTAATGCATACTATGGCTTGGTTTGCATCATCTTTTTGCATCCCATAAATAAGACCATTAAAAATGCACGAGGGGATGGAGATCATACATAACTAAAAAAAGAATATTGGAGTCCTATAAATCCTAGTAAATAATTTGTTGGTAAAAAATCACAATGTCTAGTTTCTACTTAAACCTATGTTTTGATAAACTCAAGCTTGCTCCATAAATGCTTTGTTAAACACGATGCATGATAATGTCTAGTTTTGACATTGTATCTTTGCAGGAATTTACTCATGAAACTTTAAGTGCTTAATAACTCGTGTTGGTAGCGGAAAGGAAATATTTGGAAAGAGATTGTGTGAAGAAGGGTCGATATTACAAGTTCCTAAGATAAGGTCGGGTCATCTTAGATTAAAGAAAAGAGCATCAACAGATGATGGGAGCATATGCTCAATTAAAATTAAATGTATTGTAGACATTTTCAGAACCTGAAATGTTGGGGTAATGGCAGACATAGGGTCTAAAAACCGCGGATGATGGAAGCATATGCGCAACTGAAGCAGATGTGCAATATACTTTATTAAGAACCTACAATTATCAGATGATGGCAGCCACATGGTTTGCAACATGTGGCATCTCCAGGATGCTGGGCGGAGCCACCGAGGAAGTAGAGTTGTTGGACGATCTCTTAAGTTGTAGCACAGAGGTGTCGGGAGGAAGAACTAACTGTAGAAACCTCAAAATGGACAGAGACACAAAGAGGAATAACCACCTACGACCCCTAGGCTGCTGCCAGGGGCTATGAGAATAAACTGGCAGCCTTATGTGAGAAATTGGGAATTTTCTGCACGAGGAGTAGATGATATACAGTGCGGTTGGGGGAGAATACAATGAGACCGGGAGACTAGGGAAAGATTGTGATTCAGTTGGGAAAGATTTTGGAGGGAGAAATCTGTGGTTGGGGGAAGTTAAATTGGAGGAGAAAATAGAATGCTCGGGGGATGAGAGGCGCTATGAAAGAAATTGGTTTAAATATAATACAAAGGAAAAAATAGCTACATATTTTATTGACATTCTGAGTCAAGAGAGGACAGCTGTAGTTAAGTGTGTCCGACTGGATTAGTTATATTTATTCTTCTTACATTGTTATTACTTGTAACTAAAAGTTGATTTACCTACAAATAAAATATATGTACTTAGTAATATTGTAGTCAAAGCATATTATTTTTGTAGTGATAAGAAATGGGGAACCCTAACCCTAATTTGGGTAAAGGGAATGAGAAGCCCAATTTGATAGTAAACCCTAATTCCTGGTAAAGGAATAATGGTGTTACTATTGTGTCACATGATGTGATGAATGACTTGTGTAACTGTTATCATGTCTAATAACCATGCAGGTATTATGAGATGATGAATATAGCCAGGTTTGAGCTGTGACATTTATATAATAAATGTTGATTGGCTTTATGTGCCCTAATGTTGTTGCTTAGTAAAAGTAGCAATGTGCATGGATTCTATGAGTCATATGAGTAAATTGTTGCCTAGAAAGAGGTGACAAGATATTTTGTGGCCTTGAGAGCCATGTGTGATGCTTGTGTAACAAGTATCATGAATGCCTTGGTCAGATGACCTGAAGGTGATAGTTACCTAATAGATGGTAATGATGCTCAATGATGAGTCAAGGGTTTAAATACCCAGAGCCATATGATTATACTGATGAGGATATGAAGGGATGATAATTCCCAATATTGAAATCAGGAACTGAGTTCCCAATGTCTTTTAAAGATTGATAAGTATTTGATGAAAATAGTACATGTCTCTTTATAGCATTGTTGTAATATGTCATGTTTGAGAACTTGGATGATGCTAAAAGAATGTGAAAATGTACTTAATTAATCAAGTGAAATCATATCATGTAGAGCCCTGACCATAGATCCATCAACATCAGAATTAGCTGAGTGGTGAAACGGGTGCTCCGTGGCAAAACCCAGAACGCATATTTTGAATATGTGGGGGTAAATGGACGAAAAATATCCTTACGTCCGATGTAGAGATTGAGGGAAGGTAAACAACAAACCTCTCAATCCTTCATGTGTCAGGATGGATGTATCACTAATCTCCTGATGATTGGGATAGATGTCGTACACATCTCCCAATAATACTTATGTTGAGTCGATGAAGATAAACAACAAATCTCTCGATGGCCGATGAGAGTGCAGTTGACGCTGCAACTCTATAGTGAAGTTCCAGTATACCCTGGAAAGCTATTTTGAGTAGTTAACACAGTCCTGCTTGTAGTCCCACACTAACCGGGATGTGAGAAGTCATGGGAATCCAGCTCTTCCGTTGACCTATGTATGGTACCGATTTCGACATCGTAGTGGTCGGTTGGAGTATGAGCGGTATACCTCATCTCCTTAGGGCATAAGTGTGATTTTAAAATGAAATCAGCCGTATAACATGTTTGCTTAAGGATTGAATACGGAAATTTATTGGCTGATTTTGTATTTCTTTCATGCAACTCTAGTTCATTGATGTTATTCATATATGTTGTATTTATTGCAAGTAGATGGATGAACTATGATGCTACTATGATTAGATGCAATGTTCTCCTTGGGAAAGGAGATTACTTCACTCTGTTCATATAGTGATTTATCTGTTGTTAGCTATATATAAATCTTTCTACTCAGTTTATTTTAATAAAATACTATAATAATGTTTTGGCAGAGAGTTATATCTCGCGCTGGGGCAATTTACAATTGTCTCATCCCTATGGGATCCAATGTTTTTAGGTGCACGTGGACAAAGAAGCAAAAATCCTATTGCAGGGAAAGGACAACAACAATAACATCAAGGACAGTAGTGAGATCTTAGGTGGAGATATTGTCTATCAAGTTATGTAGTTAGAAAGTCCTATGTGTCGTCTCTGTACTCTCGGGTCCTCGGAGTTTATAGTTAGTGTTTTAATGAATCGTTTGAGATTTTGGCTAGATGCCTCGAGATTCGTATGTTGTCTATATATAATGTTTATAAGGCAGCTGATGTTGTAATCTGTGAGAAGAGATGGTATAGGTTATGTACGTTTGAACCAGAATGTAAATCTTATACAATGGTTATTGTTGGAAAAGATTTCCTATGTGTGGATCTCTTTGCAAAAATTTTAATTTTCAGTGATTTTCAGTAATCCGCTACAAATGTTTTGCTTCCGCTTAAGTAAATCTTGTTTTCGTGAGTTGGATGTGACAAACTAGTGGTATCAGAGATCTAGGTTCGTTGAGTCTGTAGAGACATATGAATAAGGTAGTAGAGTCTGTTTTGGTGTCATCCAGTGTATCTGATAGTGTCTTCTGCTTGTATGAGAGAAGAATAACTTAAAGATGACTGGATCACATGAGGAGGTTGCTACTGAAAGCAGCAATGTTGCACCAAGAAGAGGTGCATGGGAGTAGGCAAGAGAGAGACAATTTCTTGAGAATCCCCTAGCTGATCCAGCTATAATAAGAACATCCTTCTTTAAGTATTACTATTGGATAATTTAGGGCAACAATAATGTATATAGTGGATCAAGCATTGGCAGTGTAACTTAGATTACTAGCCCCCAATAATGATGTTTTAGATATCAACAAGATTTGTAATCAGCATCAACAGGTTGAAGCAAAAGGAAATGAAGAATTTTTGGTCTTAAATTAAGTATGTGCTCAACCTTAGCCTGTTGAATCAATCTTTGAGGCAAAATCAGCCTAAGGCAATATATAATCCATGAATCATGACATGTTAGACAAGATAATGTCATTCAAATATGTTATTTTATGATTCCTAGATTATTTGAGAAAGGAATTGATTGAGCTTTCCTTGATTAGTCCTATGAGGACTTATGATTTGCATAGTAAAACATTACAAATGTTTTATGTTGTTCTTACCTCTATAAGAAAAGATGAGGTACAGAAGAGATGCCTGGATAAAATCCAGGGATGTTAAACCTTATGCTTGTGATAATATGAAAAATAAAGAATATGATAGTATACAAAGTGCATACCACTTAATCTCAGTATTTATATACCCTGGCCAGGTATACAACTATTGATGATAAAGTGAGTATGGAAACTCTTAGATTGTTGTCTTTTTTATTGCTCTGATCAAGTAGTCATTCTGAGACAATCTAATGAGTATCATGAAATTAGAAATATGGAATGAAAATATTTTATAAGCATAATAAAGTGAAGTTTGAGATAATCTCAAATGAGCATGTTGTATGAGGAACTAAAAAGTGTACTCCTCATAAGATAATAATATGAATAAGGGATATTAACCCTATTCAATAAAGATGTAAGTATAATAAAGATCTTTCCCGTAATGAGGAAATGGAAAATGTGATGATATCATGAGATGATCATAAACATTCTAGATAACAATAAAGCAAGGGATAATGTTATGTAATCATCCTTATAAATTCTGAAGCTGAAGGCAAGGAACCTAGGATGAGATAAAGAGTAAATGGTTCATGAATAGTTGAAAATACATGAATTAATAAGAGGAATATGAATCCTTATTTTCTTTCCTTTCAGGGACATGACAATCAAGTGGGTCTTAGGACACTTGATGTGCATAAGATAAAAATGTTCATGTGATGGATACTTAGAAAAGTATTAGTTTATCTTGGACTTTAGTTCCAAAGTGAAGACATATGTAATAATTAATGTTCCAAGATGAAAGGAAGATAAATATGTGATGTGTTCTCAACACATGAGATAGATACCAAGGTGAAAGATTCTGGTATCTAAGAAATATCAGATGGTTTATGTTGGCTACCTGGAGTGGTCAACTATGAAATTAGTCTGATTATATAAAATAATATGAACATCATATGTTAGGGGTTTATGCTCAGCATAATCATGATATTAATAAAGAATGTATGATGCTTCTCTGAACAAGAAAAGTGTTACTTTACACAAGATTGAGTCCACAGTCAATAATGAAGAACAGTGGAACATGTGTCTTGTGTGTTGATTCTATGATAATGTTGTATGGAAACACTTTGTGATGATCAAAGTGTTATGGTGTCTCCATAATAAGGAGATGTTATGTGAAGACTAGATACTATGATGATTGAATAACATCTGTCTTCTTTTAACTGGGATTTCGGGGACGAAATCCTTGTTAGGGTTTTATAATTTGTAACATCCCTGACCTGGGTTATGCTTTAACCCTAGGTGTTTTGATTAAGAGAGATGATTATATGCTTAATCTTATCTTGTGAAAAGTAATTAGGGCTCAAGAGGAACTTACGTTGCAATTTTAGTCCTTCTTGAATATTGTTGAAATCAATGTTTTGCTTGTTTTGGACTAAAGTGCAAATTACCCAATTTGAGGGGTTTAAGTGAAAATTGTGCATGATAATATGTTCCTCATGTGTTGAAGCATCATGAGAGTGAAAATGATACTGAGGTATGGCTTATGGAAGCCTGAGTACCAAGAAAGTGCTGATGAAGCAATGTATGTGCATTAAAACCTAATTTTGGTGTAATGTGCAATTTACCCAAAACCTAGGGTTCAATATGCAAATTACCACTTCAATAATGTCCCTAATGTTTCTTGGCATCATTTAGAGAAAAGAAAATGAGAGGGGCGTCTCATTTGAATTAAGTTGGAGGAGAGAAAATATTGATATTAAAATAATCAAGATTTAATCCTAATTGAAACCCTAATTCAATTTAGGGCAAAAATAAATGTATTAATTAAAGGGCCTTCAACCAAAATTAAAATGGTTGGATTCAGATGTGTGTGGAAGTCCTTGAGCTTTGCAAGGACCACTAAATATCCCAAGGAGGTGAAAACTCCGCTCACCTTATTATAAGAAAAAGAAATATCCACTCACTTATGGATATTATTATAAAATGATTTAAGGTGCTCAATTTGCTTTTCTTTAAATTGTGGATAATTGAGAGGAATAAGAGGCAAATAGGATAGCCTCTCCCCTAAGGAAGAGAAGGAGGCAAGTGGCAAGGATAAGGGGGAGATAATTCCTACTTTCTCTCTCCTAATTGATTTTTTAATAAAAATTGCATATAAGCTCATTTATCCATAGAGTAAAGGGGGAATTTTGAATTCACTTCCACCCTTTGCTTGCAAAACGACCTTGGGAGCTTGGGAGCAAGAGGAGAACGAGCCCCAACCTGTTGGTAAGATTCTTGACCCTTGTTCACCTTGAATCCATGGTGGAAATCACAAATCAATGCATGAATTCTTCCTAATTCGATACCCTCTTCAATTCTAACCATTCCTTTTCACTCAAACCTTGAGGACAAGCCTTGGAATGGTGAAAGGAATTGCATACACCATTTTTTACGTGATCTTGGAGCTTTGGAGCTCAATTGGAGGTGGGTTTTATAACTTGAACCCTTATTATTGTTATTGCATTCAATTCCTTATCAAATAATGATCAATTCTTCTTTCACAATAATTGATATGGTTGATTGATGCAATCACCATGGGAATCATAGCAGATTTCATGAGTTTAGAGCTTGATGATGATGACATCATCACAAGAACACACCTCTCCAAAATATCCAAGGCAAATGGTTTGCAACTTGTTGATCCAAACAGTTTGACCAAACCGTTTGGAGACCAAACAGTTTCAAAACTGTTTGGTGTTTTGAGACCCAAACCATTTGAGGGAGTTGACCGTTTGAGAGGGTTGACCATTTGAGGTCAGAACCCTAATATATGTTGAATGATAATCTAAAGGATCCAATTGATTAATTCAATGCATAGTTAATCACCATGTAGCAAACCCTAATCGAGTTAATTGTTGATTTGTAATTGATTGTGTTGAGTTTTTGGGTTGGTTAACCCAAACTATTTCAAAACCATTTGAGACTTACCCAAACGGTTTCAAGACCATTTGGAGGTCAACCAAGACCGTTTGGAGGTCTAGGTTTGAGTATGGTTTGGTATTTAAAGATCCAATGATACCAAATTGAAAGACAATCAATTGCTGATTTGATAATCGATCCAATGATCCAAACCCTAATTGGATGTTATGGATTTTGATGATAAAGTGGGCAAACGGTTTCAAAACTATTTATAGGTCAAGCACCTCAAGACTGTTTGGATGGCCAAAGGTGGTGATTGATGTATCAAAGATCCAATGGTCAATTATGGTTGAAGCTCAATAAATTAATTGATTGAAGGCTTCAATGATGCAATTGGAAATCGATTGGATTGATGAATGACCTAGTGAACCCTTGCGGTTTTGGGACTGATTTGGCCCAAACGGTCTTGAGACCATTTGAGACCAAACGGTCTTGAAACCATTTGGGGGCGAATGGTTTCCAAACCGTTTGGGGGCAAACGGTTTGATAACTGTTTGGTCGCAAACGGTTTCAAAAATTTTTGGTGATGAAACCTTCAAAATCGAATGGAGTTCAATGTGGTTCAATCACTTGGATATTGAATTTAATGATTGTTCCAATGATTGTTAGTAATAGTAATCAATGAAGGTACAAAGTTTAAAACCCTAGTAGTACCTAAGTGATTAGTTCCAAATAAGGGGTAAACCCTAATCACTATAAGAACCATAATTTGGTACACTATGTTAATCATAGTTGTATGTACTTGATGAAAGGGTTAATATGACCTAATCAAGTTGAGAGGATGACAGCATGAAACATGAGTATGATTCATGTGGTGATTAAGGGTATGATCCTTATTAAAGAGATCATGAAACCCTAATCATGAGTATAAACCCTAATTGACAGGGTTATTGAACTCTAACCCTAAATGAGGGCAATTCTAAATGAAACCCTAATATAGGGTGAGGATGTAGCCCTAATCTAGGGTAATGAATTGTGAAACTCTAATTTTGGGACAATGAGATGTAAAACCCTAATTGCGATGAATAGTGAATCGCTAATTATGAACAATTAAATGAAATCCTAATGGGGATGAATAGTAGACCCAAATTGTGGGTGACTATAGTGCAAATCCTAATTAAGGATGATTCCATGTGAAATCCTATTCTAGGGTAATGCCATAAGAAACCCTGAGTTAGAATGATATATGTGCTACCCTGATGTAATGATGTGATGTGAGACTCAATCCAGGGGGGCGCCATGTAATGACATGTGAAACCCTAGTTGAGGGTGATTCCATGAGAAACCCTAGTTAAGGGTGAGTTGATGCACTTTGATAAGTGTTGACTAATGTACCTTGAGAATGGGGTTAAACCATATTAATAAGTATAATGTATTCATACCATGATGAGGGTGAGGATTGAACTCATACCTTGAATTGATGATCACTAATGCTATATAATGAGAGTAATGATCTTGAATAATTATTTATGATATCTTTGAATGCCCCAGAGGTATGGAATAATTAATTAAGGGTGGGACAGATAATATATTCATGAAACCCTAATTAATAAGAAATGGGGAACCGTAACCCTAATTTGGGTAAAGGGAATGAGAAGCCCTATTTGATAGTAAACCCTAATTCCTGGTAAAGGAATAATGGTGTTACTATTGTGTCACATGATATGATGAATGACTTGTGTAACTGTTATAATGTATAATAACCATGCAGGTATTATGAGATGATGAATATAGCTAGGTTTGAGCTGTGACATTTATATAATAAATGTTGATTGGCCTTATGTACCCTAATGTTGTTGCTTAGTAAAAGTAGCAATGTGCATGGATTCTATGTGTCATATGATTAAGTTGTTGCCTAGAAATAGGTGACAAGATATTTTGTGGCCTTGAGAGTCATGCGTGATGCTTGTGTAACAAGTATCATGAATTCCTTGGTCAGATGACCTGAAGGTGATAGTTACCTAATAGATGGTAATGATGCTCAATGATGAGTCATGGGTTTAAATACCCAGAGCCATATGATTAGAGTGATGAGATTATGAAGGGATGATAATTCCCAGTATTGAAAAGAGGAACTGAGTTCCCAATGTCTTTTAAAGAGTGATAAGTATTTGATGAAAATAGTACATGTCTCTTTATAGCATTGTTGTAATATGTCATGTTTGAGAACTTGGCTGGTGCTAAAAGAATGTGAAAATGTACTTAATTAATCAAGTGAAATCATATAATGTAGAGCCCTGACCATAGATCCATCAGTGTCAGAATTAGCTGAATGGTGAAATGGGTGCTCCACGGCAAAACCCGGAACGCATATTTTGAATATGTGGGGGTAAATGGGCAAAAAATATCCTTACGTCCGATGAAGAGATTAAGGGAAGGTAAACAACAAACCTCTCAATCCTTCATGTGTCGGGATGGATGTATCACTAATCTCCTGATGATTGGGATAGATGTCGTACACATCTCCCAATAATACTTATGTCGGGTCGATGAAGATAAACAACAAATCTCTCGATGGCCGATGAGAGTGCATTTGACGCTGTAACTCTATAGCGAAGTTCTAGTATACCCTGGAAAGCTATTTTGAGTAGTTAACACATTCCTGCTTGTGGTCCTGCATTGATTAGGATGTGAGAGGTCATGGGAATCCGGCTCTTCCATTGACCTATGTATGGTACCAATTTCGACTTCGCAGTGGTCAGTTGGAGTATGAGTGGTATACCTCATCTCCTCAGGGCATGAGTGTGATTGTAAAATGAAATCAGCCGTATAGCATGTTTGCTTAAGGATTGAATACGGAAATTTATTGGCTGATGTTGTATTTCTTTCATGCAACTCTAGTTCATTGATGGTATTCATATATGTTGTATTTATTGCAAGTAGATGGATGAACTATGATGCTACTATGAGTAGATGCAATGTTCTCCTTGGGAAAGGAGATTACTTCACTCTATTCATATAGTGATTTATCTGCTGTTAACTATATATAAATCTTTCTACTCAGTTTATTTTAGTAAACTGCTATAACAATGTTTTGGCGGAGTGTTATATCTCCCACTGGGGCAATTTACATTTGTCTCACCCCCGTGGGATCCAATGTTTTTAGGTGGACGCGGACAAAGAAGCAGAAATCCTATTGCAGGGAAATGATAGAAGCAATAACATCAGGGACAGTAGTTAGATCTCAGGTGGAGATATTGTTTGTCAAGTTATGTAGTTAGAAAGTCCTATGTTTTGTCTCTGTACTCTCGAGTCCTCAGAGTTTATAGTTAGTGTTTTAATGAATTGTTTGAGATTTTGGCTTGATGCCTCGAGATTTGTATGTTGTCTATATATAATGTTTATAAGGCAGCTAATGTTGTAATCTCTGAGAAGAGATGGTACATGTTATGTACGTTTGAACTAGAATGTAAATGTTATACAATGGTTCTTGTTGGAAAAGATTTCCTATGTGTGGATATCTTTGCAAAAAGTTTTAATTTTCAGTGATTTTCAGTAATCCGCTGCAAATGTTTCACTTCCACTTAAGTAAATCTTGTTTTCGTGAGTTGGATGCGACAAGTTCATTTATGAAACAATCAGTTTGCCTACTATAGTATAACCTATTCATGGAATTTCCAGATTCTTCTACTCCCAAACAGACTGCGAACCCTGACCATGCCCTCTACTATATATAGAGGGGTACCGGGGCCTTCTGAGAACACACAACTCAGAACATAAATTGCTCTAAAAAGTTGTTGTCCTCTCTAGTTTTGGTAACTGAGAGAGCCTAAGAAATTGCTACCCGACTAGGTAGGCACAACAAGGGAAAGACACCTATAGAAAAGTAGTCTTAGTTTTGGAGAGTAGGTTGGTGATAGTACACCAATAGGAGGGTCATCTCCTTCCTTCCAGTTCTTCTAGAATGGCAGGAGTTCCAGGTGGTCCATGTGGACTATCTGTAGAGGTGGGATATGTCTGCCACTCAGGAGGACACATCAGCCGCAGTCTTTGGTGGAGTCTAAAGTCAATGACGAAGACCAGGATCTGCACAGACACCGTCCAAGAAATGACATCGAAGGCCGCACATGGTTGTGAGGTATTGTCATTGGGCAAGCCCAAATACCAAGTATATCTCGCTAAAACCATCCTTCCATTATATACTCATTGATGCGATCTCCTGTTATGGGTTAATGGCCAGTAAATTTTTTGTTTTCAGTTCCTACTTTGAGGCCACAAAACCGAACAATAAATGCCAATTTTAGGCCATCAACATTATCACACTGACATGGGATATCAATCCCTCATCACATCACTATATGATACACCTCACACTAGGCATTAAGCCTCTATCAGTACCCATCACATCATTATGATCTCAACATGCCTCATCATGGCTCATAGACATGACCCTATATCATATGGTTACCACCATAGCATTCACAAGCTATGAAATTCATTCAACTTGTAAGGTTAGGATTTCACGAGTAGGAGAGAGAAAATATATTCATATGCTATTCATCCATGCAAGATAAACAAGCATAACATACCCTAGTGTTAGGGTTAAGGTTGCACACACATAGCCGATTAGGGTTTTCATTTCATTACTTATCACAAAACCCTAGATACATCATCTCCCATTTTTGTGGAATACACTAGGATCAAAAAATTACCATTAACTTGATTAATCAACCATCCAAATAGACATCACTCATATGTACATGTGCGACAACCTTAATATGTTCTGTATATGTAGTGACCAAGTATCCATGTATGTGTGTCGATTATCCTAGGTGACACCTTGCAATGACCATAAGTCCACTCATGCAAGTGTAGCGACCAAAAGGGTTAAGGTTAGAGACCAATCAAGGAAAACATGTGTTGTGACCAACATAAATATTCAAGAGTATAGACCACAATAAGGTCACATGGGTGTCGACCACAACTGAACCAACTTGAAGCTCTTCGACCGAAACAAAACCAACCCAAGGAAAGGGCATGTCGACCGAAACAGACTAACCCAACTTGTATCGGCCAAAAACATTGGGGTGAGTGTAGAGACCACCAAGGTCGAACTACCTCAACCACACATAACCATCTTCCAAACAGAGATATATCATAGGGAAAATAGATGGTAAACCTCAAAACACTAAGCACTATCTAGGAGGGGAAAAAATTCCATAAAAGATGGTCATCAAAAACCCTTAAAGTGATCTCCAACATGATCCACCAAGAAACAACACTGAAAGAGAGAAAACCACGCTTCAACCTCGTGACAAATTGATTCAAAAACTCAAGAAAAACATAAGGGTCAAGACAAATCATGGTGATTAAACCAAAGATCATGGTGCATGCAAAAACATCACTTCCACATCACCTAGAAATCAGGAACATGAAATTACGGTCTAAGAAAGAGAGAAATCTATATGTGAATACTACAAAATCATAAACCCTAGATCATGATAACATCATCAATCACATTACCATCCCATTTTAGATGTTAAAATAGTAACATGCAAGCATGATTATACTGCAAATAATAGAAGATGGAAAAGTGTTATATAACTTGCCTTGAAGAGAACTAAGATCCAAAGCCACAGGCTCCAAAGAGAGAAAAAGAAGCTCCAACAATGATCAACACCTCAGCCATCAGATCACCTCCAAAGATAAGAACACCATTGTCAAAGAAGAGCTCAAGAAAAGAGGGTAAAAAACTTAGGTCGAATAAGAACAAGAAAGAAGAGAGCTTCTACTCACATAGGTATCGCCATGGTCAAACGATAGTCTCTGACCTTTATGAAGAGAAGATCTTTAAGATATCCACCATGGTTGCACCATATTCTGATGGCTGAGAAGGAAGAGGTAGGGTGCAAAAGAAAATGAAATCAAGGGTTAGAAACCACTTATCAAGAAAGAAGATTACCAAATATCACCACAAAGGAGATGATCAAGATGAACATTACCACATACAAGGATGATTGACCACCAAAGCACCTAGATCAGTCCTTCTTTGCTCTACAAAGCTTCAGGGATGAACACAATGGAGAAGGAAAGAAGGAGGGTGATGTGTGTATTTTATATCATCATTTTGACCACTTTTGGTTGCATTTCTCAATCATTTTAAATGAATAATCTCTCTTAATCATGCTAGATTTTCCATCTTTATTGTTGTCTTTACTTGCTCTATGATTTGGTTTATAGGTACAATAATTTTGCATCAAAACGGGGAGAAAACACCATCGTAACATCCATCAACACCTTCCCCATTCAGAAAATCAATATTGCTAAAACTTATAAAGACACAATGTGTCTTATTAAAGACACCCCGTGTCTCAATCCAAAAACTGAATTTAGAACTCCAGATTTACAGCAACACGCTGTGTCTTATTAAAGACACATTGTGTCTTATTAAAGACACATCGTTTAACCTCCCAAAACTTGATCCAAAATTCAGTTATTGAATAAGACACACCATGCATGACTTATAAAAGACACATCTTGTGACCTACTGATTTGACTCAAATGCAAAATTAACTATCACACACTTATATATATGACCCCAAGCCATCTTGGGATAGTTATCATGGACTATTTTGGACCTTTTGGGATGAGAATCAAGCAAGGGAGAGAAAGGAGTTGGAGATGTTCTAATGGGAGAAAAGTTGGTTTCTTGGGAGGGAAACTTCTTCATCTCCTTCTTCTCCAACAATTGTAGCAAGGATCTCTTTCATTCTCTTCTCTCCACTCATAAATGAATCTCTCTGGAGATTTTCCAGCAGCAAGGACTGATTTGTGACTCCTTGACCAGAGTTCCAAGTCTATTTTCCTTCTTCCACGGACATCCTTTCCTTCTTCCACGGACATCCAAGTTTATTTCCTTCTATTATGATGTCTAGCACCACGTGTTTGTATTTACTCTCTATATCCATGGACGAGTAGATCTATTGTTCTTGGGAATGAGAGAGTAACTTCCATGTCATAGAATTGTTGAACACAAATTTTATATATAATGCTAGTTGTTTCACTGTTCGAAGGTTCATCGATGTTTAATTCATCTTACATGCTTTGTTGACCACATTTTATGTATGATTTATGATCTTTATTTTATCTGGTAAGACATACATAGGAGTAAGGAGATGTACCTTAGCTACACTACCTTGACAATGGGAGTGGCTGGGATGTGTTGGGGAATAATGGTTTTTAGCCTGAATCTAAATATATCCACGAGAGTGTTTATACAAAGTTAGGACCGTTCTACAGTACGAGGAGGTGGGTGTAGGATACACACCTCCCTTGTGTTATTTCTAGTGTTATTGATCTTTTTTGTTCTTCATCTTCTAATATGAATGTGAAACCCTATCCTCAAGAATCCCTAATCCAAATTGATCCTTAATACAAGTGTTTTCTATTTTAGTTCATTTCCTTTCAAATTTCTTTGTTAGCATAATAAAACCTCTCTTATTGAAAAGATCTAGATTGTTGAAGCTTAATACTCTTACACCTAATAATACCCTACTCCTTGGATGATCTTGATAATACTACACACACTCGTATACTTGTGGGGTAGTGTTCAAGTTTACAAATATTAAAACTTGTGCACACAGCCAACAAGTTTTTGGTGTTGTTGCCAGGGAGCATCGATATTTTTGTTAGAGTAAGAAGTGTTGAATTGTAAGTGAGATTAGATCACACCACCACGTGTTACATCCACCATCATTTTTTACCTTTCATCACGATCATCATCATTATAATATTTTGGTACCTTCCATTTTCATTTTTGTACTTCACTCACCTTATTTACATACATGACTATACACAGAAATCGAAAAGGGGTCTTGAACCTTCCACATTTCTAGACCCCAAAACTGAGCACACTGTTAGGAACCTTCAAAAACCAAGGAGGAGTGAACCTTGATTAGATTTGGAGAACTCACAACCATCATCACCAACATCTTCACCACCATCCTCACCATCCCAACAAGAAGAAAAAATCATGGAAGATGATCGTCCCCTAAATAAATTCATTATTCCAGCTGCTAAGAAAATCAATGGGGCTATGACTCCACCACAAATTGAGGAAAATGACTTTTCTATCAATCCCACAATTATACATATGATACAGCAGAACCAGTTTGGAGGGACATCGATGGAGGATCCAAACCTCCACATTGCTGAATTTCTACAGTATCTTAGCACTTTCAATATAGATGGTGTTCCTACTGATGCAGTTTGCCTTCTTCTTTTTCCCTTCTCTTTAAGAGATAGAGCCAAGGTGTGGCTCTATTCTTTGCCAGGAAACTCCATCAACAGATGGGATGAACTCCTCAAAGTTTTCTTAGCCAAATACTTTCCACCAAGCAAGACCGCACAATTGAGGAGTCAGCTCATCAATTTTTCTCAAAGGCATGAAGAGACCTTGTATGACACATGGGAAAGGTTCAAAGACCTTCAACATCTTTGTCCACATCATGTTTTGAGCGATTGGTTTCAATTGCAAACTTTCTATAATGTCTTATTCTACAATACAAGGATATATATTGATGTTGCTGCAAATGGTGCTTTAATGAACAAATCATACAGGGACGCTTATGCCATTATTGAAGACATGTCAATCAATCATTGTCAGTGGAGTCCTGACTGGAGCAGCCAACCTTCTTCTTCATGCTCTAGTTTTAGAAAGCAAGCTGCTAAAGTAATTTGTGATATATGTGGAGCAGTGGGACACACTCTTTCTTCATATTTTTCCAAACCATCACAATTTGATGAGATACCAGAGCTCAACAAAAATTTCAGCTACAATTTCATTCATCAACAACAACATTTACATCCCAAGATGAGTTTGGAGTGCATGCTTGAGACCTTTGTCTCAACTCAAATTCAGCAAAATAGTGAACTGCGTCAACAAAGGGAGCTGCTAAAGGATGTTATCTTTCAACTTTCTTCTAAGGTGCATGGGATTTCCACTCATACTAGGATATTAGAGGATCAAATTTCTCAACAAGCTCTTTCTAATCAAAAATCACCTTTCAGTTCCTTGCCTAATCAACCACAAATAGATATAAGGGAGACTTTCACATTAGTTACCTTGAGGACTAGACCTGCTATAGAAGAATCTTCTTCCCCATCACAAACAATATCATATGAAGTTGTTGACTCCAATGTAGGCAATGATGCTGAAGCTCAAAGCAAGAAATATGCATATGCTTCTAAGGATGATTTTTCAAACAAGACAAGTGCCCCCTCACATCATATCTTTTATATAATTCTTGGTGATGAAAGAGTTCTCTTAGAATCAGATGTTGATCATTTTGAAGAAGAGAATGAAGCAACATCCAACATTGAAATCCAGAAGACTACTCCTATTGCAAATCCCAAGCGTTGATCTTTGGGCCAAATAAAATATATATTGACAAAGAGGCATAGATGCTTAGCACAACAATTTCTAGTCTCAAATGAAAGCAATGGATCTCCATCTTCATCATTCACCATGATAGGTAATCGGTTGAAATCCTCCTCGGTTTGTTATATGCAGTGAGGACAATGCAAATTTTAATCTTAGGGGGAGAGTAACCAACCGGTAGTGTAGTCTATATTTATTTCCTTTTATTATCTTATTTTAAGTTGTTGTTTTCAGTTCTACTCTTCTCGTGGAAAATCGACTATGATATGAAGCTTATCTTTTCTACGAGGATTGAACTCCAATGATTAACTAATTGTCCTCTTTTTTTAAGAAATATCATTTGGAGAAATTGTAAAAGGCATACATTAATCAAATGAAACCTTTTGGTCATCAACATGTGCTTAACTCTGGCTTATGCTTCTAGCTTGAACATTCATCTTTCACATCCTTGATTGCTTAAAACATGCAATGGTTTCAATTTTTGTGTGTAAATCAACTTTATAACATCATTTAGAATATGGGATGCCCTTGCCAAGATCTTAGTGCATTTTCAACCACTCATTTAGTGAAAAAAATTTCAAAACAAATGAATGAAATCTATATAATGCTACAATTTAGTTGACTCTCCTATGTTGTGGAAAAATTTTAAAATATATTTTGGCTTATTTCACCCTCATACCCTATAAAAGATGGCTAACAACCCACATATCATGCTAGCCTAGTGTAAGTCTGATCTAAAATACCCCAACCAACACTCCACATGGGCATAAGCCTACATTAGCATCCGAGTGTTGGAACCCATAATCCATTGTCATATCATTTTTGGGAAAATAAGGAGAGTACAACTAAAATTGTCAATTTTAACTAAGATTTCATCATTTGTATCCTTAATAGATGAGAATTTGAGTTGCACATCCACTAATTGTTTGGCTCGGTCATCCAAATTCTATTTAGTATTGTTTAATTGATTGATTCATTGAATTGTGACCATCCCTGCCGAACTAAAAATATCTTTCTTGGGTGTTTAAGTTGAATTGATGTCTATGAGTATAAAATATTGATCATGGTTGGTTTGGTCTTATACACATCTTTTTTTTCATTTGATCTATGCATGAACTTGACAATTCCTTCATTTGTGTTTCTATTCTCTTTTTACTTGACAAGCAATGGTTTAATCTTAGGGGGATTTCATGTGCGTATTTTATATCATCTTTTGGACCACTTTTGGTTGCATTTCCCAATCATTTTAACCAAATAATCACTCTTAATCATGATAGATTTTCCATCTTTATTGTTGTCTTTACTTGATCTATGGTTTGGTTTGTATGTAAAACAATTTGGCATCAAAATGGGGAGAAATCTCCATCATAACATCCATCAACACATTCCCCAATCATCTAGACATTCAAAAAATCAATATTGCTGAAACTGATAAAGACACCCTATTTCTTAATTAAGACACCTCGTGTCCTAATAAAGACAAGACATGTCTTTATTAAGACACCCTGTGTCTCAGTTCATAAATTGAACATAGAACTCCATATTTGTAGCACCACGCCGTGTTTTATTAAAGACACGTCGTGTCTTATTAAGGACAGGTCGTGTAACCTCCCAGAACTCAATCCAAACTTCAGTTATTGCATAAAACACAATGTGTCTTATAAAAGACATGTCATGTGACCTATATATTTCACTCAAATGCAAATTTAACTATATCACACTTATATATAAGACTCCAAGCCATCTTGGGACAGTTATCATGAACTATTTCAGACCTTTTGGGACGAGACTCAAGAAAGGGAGAGAAAGGAGGAGTTGTAGGTGTTCTAAGGGGAGAAAAGTTGGTTTCTCGGGAGGGAAACTTCATCTTCCTCCTTCTTCTCCAATAATTGTTGTAAGGATCTCCACCGTTCTATTCTCTGCACTCATAATTGAAGCTTTTTGGAGAGTTTCCAGCAACAAGGATGAATTTGTGACTCTTTGATCAGAGTTCCAAGTCTATCGTCCTTCTTCCATTGATATCCAAGTTTATTTTCTTCTATTATGATGTCTAGAACTACTTTCTACTATTTGTATCTAGTCTCTACCGCCATGGATGAGTAAATATCTTACTCTTGGGCATAGGGGAGTAACTACCATGTCATAACATTGTTGAATACAAATTTCATATATAATGCTAGTTGTTTTACTATTCTAAGGTTCACTGGTGTTTAATTTCTCTTACATGCTTTGTTGGAAACTTTGTATGTATGATTTCTTCTCTTTGTATTATCTGTGAAGATGTGCATAGGAGTAACAGATGTACCTTAGCTGCACTACCTTGACCACTGGAGTGGCTAGGGTGTGTTGGGGAACAAATGTTTGTATTCCAAATCTAAGTATATACAAGGGAGTGTTTATACAAAGTGAGGACCGTTCTACACTATTGGGAGGTGGGTGTAGGATACACACATCCCTTGTGTTATTGCTAGTGTTCTTGATCTTTGTTGTTCTTCATGTTATTATATGAATGTGAAACCCTATCCTTAAGAATCCCTAATCCAAATTGATCCTTAATACAAGTGTTTTCTATTTTAGTTCATTTCCTTTCAAATTGCTTAGTTAACATAACTAAACCTCTCTTGTTAAAAAAATCTAGATTGTTGAAGTTTAATACTCATGTGTCTAATAGAACCCTACTCCTTGGACGACCTTGATAATACTACACACACATGTATACTTGTGGGGTAGTGTTCGAGTTTACAAATATTAAACCTTGCTTTTATAGCCAACAGAGGACCAAAAAAGGATGCTTGCATGACGAGGAGAGAGGTTATATACACAAGGTTGGAGGTAGGTAAGGTGGGTATGAGGTGTCAACACAAGAGAGCACCAGAAGGACAATTATCACCAAGAAGAAATCCATGCAACCACTAAACACTTGCATGCAACGAAGGGTGATAATGTTGGTATATATGCCCAGAGAGACAATTATGTTATGATTGTAATGGAATATTTGTAATTGATTTGATTAATAAATAAAGGCAAGCTTCCAATTTATTCTATTGCATTCACTTATGAGATAATGATGTAACATTATAAATGTCTAGAGAACAATATTACTCAATGATGTATGTCTTCAAGTATGTGACTTGGAATAATGAGATCATATGGATGCTAAGAGTATATATATATTCTAATTATGACCCTGATTGATTGTTATTGTGGAAGGTTTATAGAAAACAATGACACATAAGATTAGTGTGTGAGTTGGTTGATGACATGGTCTCATTAGTCATGATACATCTATATCAAACCAATCACACAGATACATGTTAGAGAACATTGTATCAGACAGACCCACTGTGAAGCTGACACATGGAAGCCATCATCATGGAAGTTATAGTTAGGTCTCACAATGATGGTGGTGGTTGTGGTTCTTAGACCTGAGATCAATACACTCATCACATGCCATTCAGTATGCTTTGACATCATCAAACACTGTCTTGAAACAAGGGTTGTTATAACAATGATGATTGTGTGACTGTGGCACATGGAGACTGAGAGTGAGTGATAGGGATGGGATTTGTCCCTCCAATTGGTGTATGATATTCTAGGCCTCTTGATTAAAGAGACTGAGAAATGCATGGCCATGCACATTAAGAGTCAATATATGATATTGAGCTTACATATATCTCATACAGTCTGCTCTTGTTCAAGAAATAAGATTTAATGTTGAGGAGGGTGACTAGTCCATGCCTCGTGTTCAATTTGGATATTAGTGACAAATGAACTATACAAGCACTGTAATACCATACACAAATTGTTGGTTGAATTTGTTCCCCAACTTTCCATTTACTTGGGTAGCATTGATGTGCAACTAGGCACCACTCATTGCTTGTGATGTCATAAGTTGTTATGTATATTTCACTGCCAACGTAATACGGGACCTATTGGGTCACACACATAAGTATCGACCTAGAAGAGGAGTTTAATCTTTAATGATGATTGAATTAATTACTAAAGTATTTAGGTAATTGATTCACACAACAAATCACATGGTTACACTACCATACAATAAGCTCACTGATTGAGATGGCCATATGGAGTGCTAGATGATTGTCTCAAGAGTTGAGACAGGCGTTTGAAGGATCAGGCTAATTTGAGTTGAAAGTGGCTATGGGTTGAAGTGACTGGCTCATCTTGGCTTACCAGATGACCATTTGGGTGAGTAAGATGGCCGTCTCACATGGGAGATATTTCCAGGTTCAGTTGAAGGAAGGTTCTAGATACTTTCCTAGATTCATTTGGATTGCACATTACTTGTTTGCAAGGAATTAATGTTTAGCATTAATGGGAAATGAATTTCCAATTTGATATGTGATTAGGAAACTACCAGACAAATTACTCGTAATGTGAGATGCCCATCTTGCTTTGTAGGTTGTGAAAATTCAAGATCTTCTAGTCCCTTCCACTCCCACATCGACTGAGAACCCTGACCCATGACTCTATTATAAATACAGGGGTATTTGGGGCTTGCTAGAGCACAACATATATAATTGAGATTTTGCTCAAAAAATTGTTGTCCTCTCTAGTTGTTGTAACCAAGATAGCCCAAGCAAGTCATACCCGACTAGTGAGGGATAGCTAGGGGAGAGAACAACTAAGATCATTATTGTCAGAGAGCAAGTTGGTGACTAGTACGCCAACGGAAGGGACTCCTCCTTCCTATTTATTCAAGCAAGACTACATGAGTTCTAGGTGGTCCATGTGGACTTATGTAGAGGCAGGAGGCCACTGTTTGTCACTAGGAGAACAATGCCAACCAACAGTGTGTTGAGAGAGGAGCTGCAACATACGATGACGTTCGAGGTTGTAGTCCATGGTGCAGACCAGGAGGCAAGTAGTCAGATGAGTCCCAGTGCAACTAGAAGACAATTGTGCATCTACCACAACGAGGAGATGTCGATGGACTTGCTCTAGGACTAGGTATTTCCTCAAGATCATCCTTCCTATCTTATAGTAATTGACACGATCTACTAGTTTATGGGAATATGGTAGATAAAATTTTTGTTTCGACTGCATATTCTGTAGCCATATTTCCCTACAGTGGCATCACAGTCAATGCCAATTTACTATATTATGGGATAATCAATATGATTTGAATTGTTGTTTTGTAATTTTATTATTGCATATGATGTGAATAATGTCTATCCAATCACATACCATGATAATCCCAAACTAATATATATGACATAAATATGTAGCTAACACGCATCACCCTAAAGCAGTTTTGATGGTGGATATGTAGCATGGTTATGGCCAATAACCCCTATTATATATGCATGGTTGTGTGGTTGGTTGATCCTATTATCTCATTCTCCATACCGACACTCTATATTTTCTTCTCAATATAAAAGTATTATTCTTTCCTACCCTTTCTCCCCTCAAATGTACCTTGAGGTTTCTCAATAATTTTGTAATATTAGGATAGTTTACTTTCATATTAAGACAAGGATTATGAGTTCTGAAGATGAGCTAACCGGATGGAGGACCAAGGTGGTCCATATGGACGATCCGAACTAACCGCTTGGTGGACCTGACTAATCAGTTGGAGGAGCCAGCTAATGGTTGACCACACGGCCAGTGAGACGACCTAAAAACCGGCCAGGAGGCAAGTCCATCAGTTCAAGGGTTGAACTGGTCAACCTGGATTAGCAAGCACAGATTTTTATCAACAATAAGTTTATGCATGTGATTTTGACCTATATGTGGTAATTCCCTATGGCTCCAAGGAATTACATTAGGGTGTCCATAACCATCACTTTTGTTTATTTCATGTTTTTGTTATGGGATATAACGTGTATATGATACGTACATATGTGGTGATTGGATAATGTATATGTATTTATAAAAACTCCCTCAATTAAAAATATTAAGTCTTACATGCTTTCTAAAAGTGGCATAAACAAAAATCTTGATCAACCAAGCGTAGGTGTTAAAGCGTGGTGCGCCGTCTATCTTGTATAAGTGTGATGATAGATATGTAGATTCTGCTAAAGTATCATGCATATTCTATCCTGACGGCTTTTGGTCCAGGCTTAACTGGTTATTCTTAGAGAGTCCAAGCCTAGAAGCATACAAATGATCATGGCAAGGAGTTACACATATAATCTATCCAAGAGTTACATATGATGCAATTGGTATGATTGCCTACCTTAATAAATGACTATGGACGTTGGTGTAGGTTGGGTAATAGTTGAATATTTTGAATCTTGACCCAATAGAATATTGTACGCCACAATATTCTAAATTGATATGGGAGGGCTATCAATTTGAACAAAATAGTGGGAGTGGTATAAATTAAAAATGTGATTTATATCATCAAAACTTTCAAATCAAATCAAAAGATTTTGAGAAATGCAAATTTTCTCTTTTAGAATCAAATGAGGAACAAATCCATACTGCGATTAGTCCTTAAGAAGGACAAACTTGATGCGACAAATTTCCATAATTGGTTTTGCAATTTGAGAAGGGTTCTCAATGAAGAGTGCAAGCTCTACGTCTTTGACAAACCAATGCTAGAAATACTTGCTCCTGATGCACCTAGGGCATAAGTGGATGCTTACTGTAAGCATGCCAATGATGCCTTGGAGATAAAGCACCTTATGATTAGATGCATGAACTATGAATTTCATGAGTAGTGCAAAGACATGAGTGTTCTTGAGATGGTAACACATCTTAAGAAAGTGACACTTGGTCTTCAAAGGTAAAAAAGGTACGATATCCTAAAGGTGTTACTTGAGTCTAAGCTGATAGAGGGAACCTCAATAGATGAACATGTGCTTAATATTATTGGACATGGGTATCTTGAAGAATTGGGATTCACATTAAGCTAAGAGTTGGCCACTGATATGATTCTAAAGTCAATGCCAGAATCATATAGCCGTTTTATTGCATGTTATCATGTGAATAATATGGTTGGACAGATGTCGAACTTGCTTGCTATGTTGATTCAGGTTGAAGCAAACTTGAAGAATGACAAGCCCATGATGGTGATTAATGGAGCTGAGTCTAAGGATAAAAGCAAGACTGAGAAGAGTTTTATGGTGAAGACTTAATCCAAATCTTTAACGCTCAAGATGAGGAGAAAGAAAAGTACTATAGGAACTCATCCTTTGTACTTGAAGATATTGAGGTAGAAGAAAATGAGGATGGTGATCTCCACTTTAGGTACATACGTTATTGAGATAAATCAATCTACTTCATCATCATGAGTACTAGATACTGGATGTCAATCTCACACAAGTTCTCATATGCAGGATCTGAAAGGAAGTAGGCCTTTGGAAAATGGCGAGGTAGAACTATGAGTTGCTAATAGCACATGAGTTGCATCCAACATAGTTGAGACCTATAGTTTATCTCTACCCACAATGCTTGTAATAGAGTTAAAGAATTAATATTATGTAAAAGTTATAAATAGAAGCATCATTTCTATATATTGTATGGACAAGGGTACATTTGAATTCCATATTAAAAGTGTTCGATGTTCTATTTCAAAAGATTGGATCTTTTTTGGTAGTGCCCCAGTGTCTTATGGTCTTTATTTGTTAGATCTAAAGATATATGATTATATAATAAATACCAAAAGACTAAAACTCAAAAACTCAAACAAGACATACCTTTGGCATTGTCATGTAGGGCACATAAATGAGAATTCCATATCTAGACTCCATAAAGATGGTTATCTGGATTATTTTGATTTTGAATCAATAGAGACATGTGAATATTGTTTGTTGGGAAAGATAGTAAGACCCCTTTCATAGGAAACAATGAAAGGGCTAGTGATCTATTAGGACTCATGCATACTAATGTGTGTGGACCTTTTAAAACAATCGCTAAAGGTGGGTATCCATACTTCATTACCTTCATGGATGACTTAAATAGGTATGGCTATTCTTATTTAATGAAACATAAGTAAAAAACTACTGAAAAGTTCAAGGAGTTTATGAATGAAGTAAATAACCAACTTGGTAAAACTATTAAGTTATTTGATTCTGATCGAGGTGGAAAATGCTTAAAATAAGAGTTTGAGAACCTTCATAGAACCCATGGGTTATTATCCCTATGGACTTCACCTAGAAAACCTCAGCATAATGGTGTGTCAGAAAAAAGAAATCACACATTACTAGATATGGTGTGATCGATGATGAGTTTAGTCGAGCTTCCAACTACCTTCTGGGGTATGCTCTAAAACCTCCGCATTTAAACTAAATTGAGTACCATCTAAATCAGTTCAAAAGACACCATATGAGATATTGAATGGGAAGCATCCTAAAATGTCTTCATGAGGATTTAGGGGTGCGAATCTTATGTCAAGAAAATGTTTCCTGTGAAGCTTGGCCCTAGATCTAAAAAAATGTTATTTTTTGGATATCCCAAAAAAACCATGTGATACTACTTATATAATCCATCTGACAACAAAGTGTTGATAGAAATGCAATATTCCTTGAAATTGATTTTATTTCCAAAGGAGTCATTGGGAGACAAGTGGAACTCAAAGAGGATTGAGACCAATAAGAAAACACAGAACAGATTGATGAATAAGAGGAACTAAGTGAATCACAAGGTGTTATGGAATCTCAAATTCCTCCAGTAACACAGGAACCTCGTAGATCTAATGGGACACACCTTGAGACTGAAAGATTTGTATATCTTATGAATTAAGAAGATAGTGAATTGGTCATAGATGATGAGCCAATATCCTATCCAGATGTTATTGAGGGACCAAAATCTAACAAATGGCTTGAGGCAATGAGATCTGAGATGGAATCCATGTATACCAACAAAGTATGGACTTTAATGGATCCACCTGAAGGGGTAAAACCCATAGGGTGCCAGTGGGTCTTCACGAAGAAGACCCACATGGATGGAAAAGTTCAAACTAATAAGGGAAGATTGGTTTCAAAGGGTTTCAGACAAGTTCAAAGGTGTTGAATATGAGGAAACCTTTTCTCCCGTGGCCACGGTTAAGTCCATTAGGATCATACTTGCTATTGCAACTTATCATGACTATGCGATTTGGCAGATTTATGTTAAACGCACATTCCTTAATGGAAATCTTGATAAGGATGTGTATATGACATAGACTGAGGGTTTTATAAATCCAAAGTTTGCAAATAAATTCTATAGGATACAAAGGATAATCTATGGATTGAAGTAAGCATCTCAGAGCTGGAATATTAATTTTGATGAGACATTCAAAGAGTTTGGCTTTATTCAATATGAATATGAACCTTATGTGTACAAGAAGGTTAGTGGGAGCATTGTGACATTCCTCATATTGTATGTAGATGACATAGTATTGATGGGGAATGACATCCCTACTTTACAAAATGTAAAGACATGGCTTGGAAATACGTCTTCTATGAAAGACTTTGAAGAAGCATCCTACATCTTGGGGATAAAGATCTATAGAGATAAATCCAGAAGGCTTCTTGAACTAAGTCAGAGCACATACATTGACAAAGTGTTCAAGCAGTTCAGCATGGAGAACTCAAAGAGAGGAAACCTAGTTGTGCGTCATGGTGTCTCCATCTCTAGAGCTCAATGTCCCAGTTCTCGTGAAGAAAGGGAACACATGAGTTTGATTCCATATGCCTCAGCAATTGGATCAATCTGTATGAAATGTTGTATACCCATCCAAATGTCTCATATGCCTTGAGCATGATGAGAAGATATTAGTCAGATCTAGTGATGCTTACTGGATAGCCATGAAGAACATCCTCAAGTACTTGAGAAGGAATAAGGATCAATTCTTAGTCTACGGGGGAGAGGAAGAGTTAGTGGTAAAGGGTTACAACGATGCGAGCTTCTGGACTGATCAAGATGATTAAAAATCACAATTAGTATTCATGTTTTTCCAAAACAATGGAGTAATAAGATGGATGAGTTTTAAGCAAGAAATAGTTTCCAATTCTACAACAAAGGCTGAGTATATTGCTGCATCGAATGCAACAAAGGAAGTTGTATGGATCAATAAGTTCATTATAGAACTTGGGGTCATTGCAAGCATCATCGATGTATTTGAGCTATATAGTGACATCAATGGAGCTATTGCACAAGATAAGGAACCCAGGTCACATAAGTGCTCAAAGTATATACAAAGATGGTTCCATCTCATATGAGATATCGTACAATGGGGAGATGTAAATGTGGCATCCCTAGATTTTCTAAAACGTAATCTGATGTGTGACGTCCAAATTGAAACCTCACCTCAATGAGCATCCCAATTTAAACACCACACATTAGAATAAGAAGAAGAAAATTAGAGGAAGTCAGAAGGAAACAATAGTAGCACATGCACATGAACAATAATAAAACCACACAACACATGTTCACCATTCAACATATAATTGTAAAATGAATTATTATACTATTTGATATTACATAATGAATAAAAAATGTTTACATATACATGTACTACCACTAAACAACAGAATCTTAGGACAATAGGTCCACCTGTACATCAGCTCACCACAAAACTCTCATATGCCAGATCACTTAAACAAAAGATTACACGTGGTACACGTCAGCACAATATTCAAGAATATTGTACTGAATATTCATATGTGTCTTTTATATACCTCTCATTACTAAGCTTGGCAATAAGATAATACTAGAACTTGGCAGTTATAAAGAAATATAAGAAAAAGCATATACTTGCACAAAGATGTTCATTAACAAAAGCGAACACATATTTTAAGCTCTTTTTCCATTATATCATCCATGCATTTATTAACTGAGAGTTGAATGCATTAAGGGCTTTATTATCTACAACCAAAGAGTTTGAGATCATTATACATGTGATCTACTACCAAAGAGTTTGAGATCACTTCCAAGTACTTTACTACCAAAGAGTTGAAGTACTTTACTTTCCAGCACTTTAATACCAAAGAGTTGAAGTGCTTAGATATAATGGAACATATATATTCGTTTTCATGTGTTCATAGCCATAAGTATGAAAAATCAAGCAAGATACATACAAGAACAATCATTTCATCCAATATCATATGCCAAGTGTTTACTACACATATAATGCAAGCACACTATATAATAAGCCAAGTAAGAGGTAATGGCATACCTGATATGCATCGCTTAATACACCAATCACTACTATTTTTAATCCTAGAGTTTAAACCTTTTAACTTTCCAGTTAAGGTTAGTATAGAAAGGGTCGAATCCCAAAGGACAACTTTTTAAGATTGTTTCTTCTTAAGCCAATTGTTTAAAACTAATTTATTTGTTTTTGGTATTTTCATATTTTGAATGAGAATGTAAAAGTCAGTTTGGGTGATGATTGATTACACTAAAAAAGAAAATTTTAGAAATTAAAGATGCACTAAATAAGAATTTAATTTGCCCTGCAAAAAGATAAACAAAGATTGTTGTTAGCACGAGAAACTATTGTGAATTGAAAAGACTAAAAACTAAGACAAACAAGACAATCAGTGATTGAAATCAAAGGAAGAGAATCGAGGCTTTAGGAGTTTTCACCACCTTAGCCATGATAAGAACGTGTATTAACTATTAATCGACAATAGGCGATGAGGGCCCTAGCCATCGGAGTTGGTCTAGCAACAGTTAGACCAAACCTTCTACACATGCTCAAAGGGATGATGGACACACTAGCTCCAAGATCAGCTAGGCCTGAATGGCTGGTAGAGTCACTGATAGAACAAGTGATCCCGAAAGATCTTGGATCTTTGTGTTTCTTTGGCATTTTACTTTGGATGATGTCTGATGTAGTTCTTGCCAATTTTACCATTTCAGATTCCTCGGTAGTGCACTTACGGTTTAGAAGGGCTTTGAAGAATTGTTTTTCCATTCGGGTAGATCAGTCATAGCGTCCAAAAGCGGGATGTTGACACATAACTTTCTCATAATTTCCTTGAATTTGCTGAACCTAGAGTCTAATTGGGTATACTTCAGCTGACCTGCAAAAGGTACACATGACTTATATACATGACTCTCTTCTTGTGGGGGAGGTGATCTCAGTGCTTGATGGACAACAACAACCTCTTCATCACCCCCTTAGTCAAAATCTATGATGGGGGAACTTCCTTCTTCTTCCATGGTAAGGCTAGATCTGGTAGTGACAGCCTTAAGTTGTTCTATATGCCTGGGGTTGGGTTCAGGCTGCCCAGCAAAATGGCCATTAGGAGGTTTCTATTGGGCAAATAGACGAGCTAGCTGGGCGTCAGTCGCGTTTTGATGAGCTTGTTGGGCAATGGTGATTTGCTCCAAGGCTGCTATTCTTTTGTCAGATGAGGGGGTAGGGGTAGGAACATTTTGTTGAGGAGGTGGTTGATTGAGGTTTTGAGGGGGAAGGTTTAAGTTTTGAAATTGTTGTCCTTGATATGGTGGTCGGGTTGGATGATTTCCTCAATAATTTCCTTGGGTTCCAAAGTTCCTTTGGTTGTTGTATGGGAATGCAGGTGGTGGTTGATTGTTACCTTGAGGGTAAGGAGGCCTTTGTTGGGTCTGGAGTTAGCTAGAGTTCTCGACACCTGAAGGGTTCCCATATTGGAAACCAAGGTGGTTTCTAGTTTGGATGGGATTGTAGTAACCTTGGCCTGGTATGGTATGGTTTGAATTGAGGTCTTCTGGATGTTGTCCCATTTTGGGTTGCATGGGAATGTTGTAGAGATATTGACAGTGGAGGGTGGTGTGGTCGTATCCTTGACAAATGTCACAAAGAGAGTCCATGACTTTTATTTGTTGGGGTGACTCCCTAAGAGTTCCTAGCGATGACTCTAACCAATCCTGTTTTAAGGCAATTAATTTGAGGCTTTCTACTATACTTTGGATATCATGATTAACTTCTTCCTTGGCTACCTTAAGGATTCCACCAATTCCTCTTCTAGCCCTTGTTTCAGAAGCCCATTTGACTACTTCCCATGTGCTAGTCAAACTTTGATGCATAACATTTTCTCCAGATGAGGAATCGAGAAAGAATTGGGTATCATCATCAACACCACGGTAAAAGATCTATATGAGTTGGGCTTGAGAGATATCATGGTGGAGACACTTCCTAAGTAATTCTTTGAACCTCTTCTAGGCTTCTCCTAAAGACTCTCTTGGGGACATGGAAAAGTGAGTGATTTGACCCCTGAGTTCATAGGTGAGAGAAGGGGGATAAAATTTCTCAAGAAACTTTCTTTGTAGAACTTCCCAAGTTGTGATATGTTATTCACTCCCCATAGTGTTGTACCAGCTACTAGCTTGGCCAGAGAGGGAATACTTGAACAATCTAAGGCGGATGGCATCTTCAGAGATGTCAGGAAGTTTGTTCAGAGAGCAAAGGTCAATGAACCTTTGAAGGTGATCTTGGAAACTTTCCCCATTGTTTCCTGAGAAGGGGTTGGCTTGCATCATGGTGATCCATTGGGTTCGGATCTCAAATTGAGGAGCAATGATGTCAGGAGGTATGACCGGATGTTATGCGTAGGCAGTTTTGGGAACAGAAAAGTCCTTTAATTGTTTATTCCTTTCGGCTTCCCTCCTATCAGCTTCTATGGTTTCTTGTTCAACCCTATAGGCTGCTCGTAAAGAGACTTCTCTTTCCGCTTGTTCGGCTTGGATGAGATCTCTTTGAGCTACGAGAGCTTGGTCGATTCTACGGGCGACTTCTTCTTCATTCATTCTTGTTGTATTTTGATGGTTTACACGATGGAAAGTCCTTTCTATTTCCGAATCAAACAATTGAAAATCAACGTTCGGGCATCGCATGTACAAATGAAGCAGTTAATCGTGTGTAGAAAAAATGGACTGTCGGAATGGAAACTCGGCAGAAGGAGGAGTAACACTTTCGGAATGTTACTCGGAAGACATAAAAAAAAGAAAAAAAAGTTTTTCAAAAATTTTTGGGGTTCGAAAGAAACAAATCCGTTGTCCTTGGCAACGGTGCCAAATTTATATGCATTTCTTAACACACGAATCACTAATATTGTTAATCCTAGAGTTTAAACCTTTTAACTTTGCAGTTAAGGTTAGTATAGAAAGGGTCGAATCCCAAAGGACAACTTTTTAACATTGTTTCTTATTAAGCCAATTGTTTGAAAAACTAATTTTTTTGTGTTTGGTATTTTCAGATTTTGAATGAGAATGTAAAAGTCGATTTGGGTGATGATTGATTACACTAAGAAACAAAATTGTAGAAAGTAAAGAAGCACTAAACAAGAATTTTATTTTCCCTACAAAAAGGTAAACAAAGATTGTTGTTAGCACGAGAAACTATTGTGAATTGAAAAGACTAAAAACTAAGACAAACGAGACAATTGTTGATTGAAATAAAAGGATGATAATCGATGCTTTAGGGGTTTTCACCACCTTATCCATGATAAGAACGTAAATTAACTATTAATCGACAATAGGTGACGGCATATGAATCACAAAAGAAACACAAAAGATAAACTCCACATGAGCCCATTGGTCTTGATGCTCATATTTCCTAGTTCATCATCTAAAAAGATATAAATCCACGGTCATATCAAAATCTCTATGCGAATTGGTTTAATTATTCTAAACCCATATTTCCATGGTCATTTCCATCTGGGTTAACATATGAATCTAAGCGAGTAATTACTTCGCTAGATTATCGATTTAATAAACCAATCGCCGTCTAAGGGAATCGATTAAAACTAATTCGATCAAACCATGTCTAAGGGACTATTCCCCTTGCCTCGATATCGAACTACTCTCTCATAGTTGAGGAGAAGGGGGAGATGGAGGAAGAAAGTACCTTGGCCATAGTCTAGCCCAAAATAGGAAATTAATCCTTGTGCTAGAGACAATGAAATGGCTAGGTTCTTAATTCCTTGCTCCATAACTAAAGGAAGGGGAAAAGAAGGTCTAGAATTAAAGAGGAATAAAAGAGTTTAGGAACAATCTAATGAACAATGCTTCAAGAAATAAAATTACTTTGTTACTGAACTACGAGAATACAAGAATAAGATGCTCCGAGAATGCTAGTACAAAAGTGAAAATCCAAGATGCCACAATGAGGAGAAAGTTCCCCTCCTTTTATAGGAGAAGGAGTGGGGGTATACATTAGGTTTAGGGTAAAATAAATGGTCGGCGGCGGCTGCTAACATTCTGGATCTAGTCAATAGAGGAAACAATTGATTGCTTTGCATTCTTTCTGCAATAATTTTCTGGAACAGAACTTTAAAGCGTATTTTTGGGCCATTCATAAATTCTGAAGAGGTCAGAAAATATGTTTATCCTGTAGATAATTGAATTATCTTTCCGATGCATACTTGTACATTAAATTCCGTCTTAGGATGTGGGAGTTATACCAATTTTGGTGAAAGGTATATACTGAAGTCAGACTGCGGGAATTTGTGCAAAAATATCTTCTAGGGGAATTTACTCGTGAGCTATTTTCCTACAAAAAAACAAGTAAATATATTTAAAAATCTAAATAAATAGAAAATTCCAAACTAATGCAATTAATAACAAAATGAAGAAGATAAATAACAAAACAATCCTAGAAAGATATCTAAAAGATGTAAATAAAGGGATAAATATACATTTATCAGTACCTGTCGAGGCCTATTATCGCATTAACAAATTCACTCAGGGTTGAAATCCCAGAGTTTTTACCAAAACCTTGTGCAATAATACCACCCGTAAGCAGACGGGTCTTATCATAGTATAGTTAAGGATCGAATCCCAAGGGACAACGTTTTTATGAATCGTTGCTAGTCTAGTCTAGTTCAAGTAAGGATAATATTTAGAACAAGAGTTGATTTGAGTTTAATTAAACTAATTGTAAGAAAGTAAAGAACATAATTAAAGTTGATCTAGAATAATGATATGGAATCACTGGGGTGGTCCCAGGTTTCACCACCACTACACATGCAAACATATCTGATCACAAATATCCAGGCAAGATCTAACTATCCAAATAGAACTGATGCAAACCCTCCCGGAGGGATGTTTAGGTTCACATAAGCATCACCTTAGGCATCAGATTTCTCATCGCCATCCAGATCATGCACTTACGGTTCCGAATATATAGATATCCAACTGAAGTTGTGGCCCCCTATACAGGTGTTAGGCACACAGAAGTGTCACAGTGGGCTAGATGGCTCGTCCCCTCATGGATCATACACTTACGACCTCAAGGAATCCCTTTCTATTTCTAGTTAGGGAGTCAACTGCGTGAATCGACATCCTATGCCACATAGAAAAGAACAAGATAAAATCAAGCAGGTGATCAATCTACAAGCAATCATCGACGATTAACAATGAAATGAAAAGTTATATACGTTGCCTTGGAATGTTAAAAATAAAAAGACATGTAAGCATGGGTAGCGGGGCTAGTCCCCGCACCCCAACAAAAAGGAACTACTTGCTTATAATGCGAGGAACAAGAAGAACAAGAGATAGGGAAGATTTTGCCATGAGCATGATGTAGAAGGTGGTCGCAGCTCGGTGAAGATGATGTGGTCTTGTACGTCATGTCGGGGCAGATCTGGTCGAGGAGCGAGGGACACCAAGATAGACCGGGCAATCTTTCTTTCTCCACCTTCCTTCTCGTCTCGACCTCCTTGCTCGCAGTAGGTGCAGTAGGTGAAGTGGCAATGGCGTGGATGTACGTGGACCGAACCTGTGTTCAGGCAGCCTGTCGGCGTCCTAGGTCCGATGCCCCAAATGAGGACCCTACTGGTCCTATTTATAGGCTCGTATGGGGTCTTCACATTTTTGGAATGAGACCACTTTACACGGTTTTGTAAACCGTTAAGTCTTTCATGGTTTAGTATTGATAAACCTTCATGATTTTTGGATCTTCAGCAGTCTTCTCTGTTTGGGTTGTTAACGATCTTGATCTGATCGGTTTTAGAAAAACGATTAGGCATCCATGTGGTCTTGGGATTAGTCTGCTTCACTTCTATCTTAACGGTTTAGGAAACTATTATCATCTTTTCGGTCTTGGGCATTCGCTCACTGCCCTAGCGGTCTAGAAACTTTGCATTCTTCCTTCACGATCTTGCGTTATATGTCTCCAACCGATCTTGACGGATTGCTAGGATGCTTGCGGTCTCACCGCCCAAGCGGTCTTGCACCCCTAGCGGTCTTGTGCCCCTAGCATCCAATCAGTCTTTAGGATGCAACAGCCAAACAATCCCTGACCTATTGAGGCCTTGCAGTCAGGGAGTTCTCACGGTTTGGGAGTAAGTGGAGGACTAGCGGTCTTAACCTCCATTTGATTTTGAGACCATGTTGTTTCACCATCGAACAGTTCTTCATGTTTTTGGCTTCCAAGCGGTCTCTAACCTAGTGGTGTTAGGCAATCGGTCTTGAAACTGGTCCCACTCTGAAGACCGAATGGAGTCTAGTGGTCTTGAGACCGCATGGCCGTCGTGCGGTTTGGATGGTGTAGGTAGTCGTGAAGACGATTCCTTCGAGTGACAGGAGGAGGAGGAGACCGTGAGGGGGCGTTGCAGGTTGGAGATGGTGGAGGTGCTGAGCTACTTGGTGGTGGTAGTGTAGCTTGTTGCAGGTGGCCGTCGACAGGTGATGGTGGTGGTTGTTCCATTGCTAGGGTTGCAGGTGCAAGCGACGGCTGAAAGGCACTTACATGCACCATCGGGTGTAGGTAGGTAATGACGAAGGAGGATCTGCAGAGCGTGGGGTCATTCAGAGGAGGTTGCAGGTCCAGGTGGAAGTAGTGTCAGGACCAGAAGGAAGAGGGAGGTGGGTCCTTGCTGCTGTGGTCTTCACGATCCTGGATAGATGGCCACCCATACGGTCTTGAGATCGTGAGGCTTCATGTGGTCTTAAGATCGTGTGGCCTCACACGGTCTTGAGACCGTGTAAAGGGGGGGAAGGCAGACCGAATGGACTGGTTGGAGGGGAACTGTGGATCAGAGATCGTGTGGTGAGGAGAAAGCCCAAGATCGAATGGATGACCATGAGGGAAAAACCACTAGGGGGTGGAGACTGATTGGTATCCAAACCGAAACCGAATGGATCGAGACCGTTTGGTCAAGACCATTGCTGAGAGGATCTGGAGTGAAGGTGAGTTCCAGTTGATGGTTGAATCATAAATCATGACCTACATGAAATCAATATGGAATTTAGTCAATAAATTGATAATTCAACTAATTAGGAAAAATTGCTCATTGTAAGTTTTAGGAGATGAAATCAAATGTATTTAGTCGAATTGGGTTCAAAATGGTGACTACAAATCGTGATGAATTTGGATTCATCAGTACCTTGATCACAGATATACTAATCACATTGTTGATATCAGATATATCCTTGGTCAAACTTGATTAAGACAAGATGATGTACCACCATCATGCTCCCATCATCTTTACCATAGCTATATCCATTTTAGGGTTTACTTAACTCATTAGGATATTCCCACTTTTACTTGTATTCTTGTCTTAGAACTATCTTACTGATGTCATTTTTCAGATTATAGTTCATTACTTGAACATTAGGTTCCATATCCTTTTTGTGCACATATTAACCCTAATTATATACATTATTCAAATTAGGGTTACAACCCATGTATTAAGCATCATCTCATATAACATGAATTATATGCATCATCATGATCTCATAATTAAATTTGAGGTTCTGCATACTGATATGAGCTTACTATGTAAATTTCATCATTTATTGAGCATGTATGTATTTATTGAATTTATTTAGGGTTAAAAGCCCTAATTAGCCATATGGATAAAATTACATGATTTTGTGCATAAACATCATAATTACTGACATCATATGGGTTATGAGTCACATTTAGGGGTTAGTGGAAAATTTTCATAATTTTAGTTTATCGTTTAGTATTTATTACTCATGAAACAAGTGTAACATGTATTACATTATATCATTACTATTAAAGCATCAAAAGACTGAAAAGATGGTTCCATGTTATTCTACTCATTTTTCTAAAAAAATTGATGCCTTGTTTGTATTTTTCTGATAAACGGGCTAATTTCTATGAATTATTGAAGACCTTCTTATTTTCTAGAATATTACCTTTGTCGGCCAATTGAATGGTGCCATGTGGATTTAGGGTAGGTGTTAATCTTTCCTTGGTTTCTTGGGTTTCTTGCTGGTTCAAGTTGGTCTCATCTTTGGACCCAGTCTGGTCTAGATCGGATGGTTCACCAGCTCTCCTCTCCTTTCTCATTCTCTCATGCAACATGGACTCATCATTCTATGATCTGTAGGGCACCGCCATAAAGGACCTCTCTGATGAGCAATCAATTTCTCATGAATGATCCTCATCATCTCCTCATGCTACCATCATCTTTGGAGACCTAGGCTAGATCCTCACGACATCTCAAGTGCGGGATCTCGGATTCGGATCTACATCTCCAAGATCCCTCAGCCATCTACGACTCCTGTGATGGAAGGAAGGGGGCTTCCTCATCCTCTTTTCCAACATTCCACCTTAAGTAGCCACTAGCACTGCCCAGTTTCTCTAAACTCCATCGTGGCTCTAAACTCCATCGTGGCTCTAAAGGGACAAAGCAGTGGAACTCTCTGGCTTCATGTCCATATGTATGAAATGAGGGGTCATTCAGGATGTTTCCTCGATACCAACTTCCTTCCTCGCACAAAATCCATTCCTAGACCGAGTCCACAATGTTGGATCGTGAGTTGGTTGTGGTTTCCACAACTCCAATACCTTTCTCTAACTGCAAGGTAGGAGATGACCTGAGGCCATCCGATCTTTTAGATCTAAGGGTTGAAAAGAGCCCACACATCTAATCCATGGCTTAGTCAGGTCCAGGGCGCACAACATTGTATTTGATCAAAGCGTACGTTTCTAATTATGAACCTTGGTCCGAAATACATCAAAATGCACATTATTTCCCAATTTGCTAACCTTAATAACTCCTTCTAGGATACTCCAATTACCACCAAATTTTAACCATAGATTTTCTACCCCTCAAGATACATTCTACTAAATTTTGGTGCCAAAATATTAGTGGCTGACCCATCAAATAAATACCTCAAAATGGCATGAACATTAGAATTATAATCGTGATGTCAACACCAATCAACATCCATCTTATTCCAAATTTGTAGAATCCTTGGTATAATCTAAAAGAATAAACTCAATTGTCATTAGATGCTCAAAGATCCAAAAGTTCACTTCATGACATCCTACACACCATAAAGGAAATTTCATCCTCGAAATTAAGACAAAATCCAGTCCATCACAATAAAGATTTGTAAAGCACCAACTAAGAACAATGTTTTAGATACCTTGACAAAGGCATTTACAGAGTAGAAGCATGATGGTCATGTTAGGTCACTCGAAATAACATTTGTGGGTGATTGTCTCTAAGTGCAAGTGGGAGTCTATTGGTTTTTATGCCTAGAGAGTCAATCATGTGATGATTGCAGTGTCATATTTGTAATTGATTTGATTAATAAATAAAGTCAAGCTTCCAATTTATTATGTTTAGTTTAGTTATGAGATAATGATGTAACATTATAAATGTCTAGAGAATAATATTACTCAATGGCGTATGTCTTCAAGTACATGATTTGGAAGAATGAGATCATACAAATGTTAAGAGTGCATATATATATTCACATTATGTCTGTGATCAGTTGTTTTTATGGTAGTTTGATAGACAACAATGACACATGACATCAGAGTGTGAAATGGTTGATGATAGAATCTCATTAATCATAATATGGCTATATCAAACCATTCACACATATACATGTTAGAGAACAATGTAAGAGCCCTGAACTAACTTTATGCTTGATTGTGTTTGCCTTGTATAATGAGATGCTTAAATCTTAATTTAATCTTGTGAGATGTTTTAGTAGCATGTGAAATGAATATATTTTCAATTTTGTCAATTTTGATTGATGTTTTAGATATCTTTATCATATATATATGCTTGTTTGGGACCAGGTAGTAATTTACCCATGAGTCAGGATTATCTTGCAAACTATGTCTTGTTCAGAGTGCTTCTCATGCTTTAGTATCATGAGAGAGAAGATTATGATATGGGGTGCCTTGTTTGAATCATGACTGGTGATGTAACATCTTATGGTGATTCTTTGGTTTCCCTTGTTGATATGGTGACTATGCTAAGGTTTGAGTGTTGAGACCACTACCCCATTTTTGGGTGAGGGTAGAGACCACAACACGTGCTCAATGTAGTGTGGTCTTGACCAAAATGACCTAGAGATGGGTTGGTCGAGATAGTTTGTCCTCTAAGGAAGAGTCTTGACCATTTATATGGTGACTTAAGGTTTGGTCGATACCAAGTGCAAGGAAGTGTGTCGATCGAGACAAGGTAGTAGTCGACCTTGAAGGTTGTTACACATTTTCTAGATAGACATAAACATTTTTAAATATGCATGTGAGGGGAGATAAGGTTGTTTTCTTAGAGGGCATGTGTCCTTTGATAGTCTATTATATTGACACCTCATAATCTCTTACTTCCCTCCTACTTTGGGTATATAACCCCTTCTCTTCCCTTGCAAGAAATCTTTTTGGCCCCACTCACTTCCTTCTTCCTTGTGATTGTTCTTGGAGCTTTAGGATCATAGGAGATCTGATCTTGAAGCCTTGGTGGCCGATCAACCTTGCATGTTGAAGATCTTGTGCTTGATAAACTCTTTGGTGGTGATTCTTGGAGATTCTTCTCTTGTTAATTGGTCTTAATTCTTGATCACGTTTTCCCTCTTTTGAAATATCCATCTTCTTCTTCCTCCTTGGCCTTATACTTTGGAATATCCATGGTGGATTTCTTTAGAAGAAACTCCTCTTCACAAAGGCCTTAGACTATGTTTTGACATGGTGGTAACTAGTCAGAGGAATTTTTCATCTCTTTCTCTTTTCTTCCTTGGTTTAGCCTACGGTTTTTTTCCCTCTTTCTTGAACTCTATTGTGACCAAAGTTTTCTTCTCTTTTGAGGTGATCTCTTGGCCTAAGTGTTGGAGTTTGGTTGGAGTTCTTGGAGCTTATGATCTTCAGAGATTGGTTCTCTCCTAATCAGGCGGATTATATATCTTTTTCCCACATCTATTATCTGCATCTTAAACCTGATCATATGTTGTTGTTTCAGATCTTAAAAATGTGTTCCATATGGTATAAGGAATGATAATGTTTTGGGTTTAATATTATAGTATTTTTGAAAGGATTACTCTTCTTATAAACCCTAACTTTTTGTACATGATTTATTGGTGATTGAAATATTAATGTGTTTCTTTGTATCATCATCTATTGGATAGTAATATTAGGTATATGACTCACTTAACATGAATAATAGTAGATTTAGAATATGTTAACATGCATACGAATCTTGGTTTTCTCTCTCTAAATATAACTCTTTTGGTGATCTTCTATGATCCATAATCTAGAGTTTGATGAACACCTTGATATGGAGAGTTGTTCTTGGGTGACATTTAGTATTCCAAGTTGTTGATCATATGTTATGGTGTTGAGCATATAGCCGATTTATGGTCAATACAACCCTTGGTCTTCCTAATGGTCAATACTATGGATGGGTGTTGGTTTCAAACGCAGCACCCCAAAACCCTAAGGGTTGGTTGCTACCCACCATATTGATTGTGACGTAGGGTTGTTGCTTATGTACTTAATCTATTGGTTTACCTCACGGTCAATAAGACTAAGTATGATGGTCGAGACACCATGTTGAATGGTGGTTAAGACACTTGGTGTGTAGTGGTCGTAACACCTAGGTTCATGACCATGTTGAAGTGTCTCATTCGTGACACTTGTTGTGTGAGGGGTTGACACACATTTGTTTTGGTGGTCGAGACATATGTGGAATGGTTGCTCGAGACACTTGTTGTGTGAGGGGTTGAGACACATATTTTGTGGTGGTAGAGACACCTATGTTGTGATGGTAGAGACCCATGTGTTATGACAGGTCGAAACCTATGTGTTATGAGAGGTCGAGACCCAAGTGTTGAGAATGATCGAGACACCTATACATATGAATGTACATATCATTACACAGTGCAATAATCCATATATGACGAGGTGAATATAAATGACTAATGATAAAAAATAATGCTTAACCCTAGTACTCGCCAACAATGTGGGAGGTAATGGAATTAGGGTTTAGTGGTTGTGGGATGTTAGGAAACCCTATTCGGCTATATAAGAAACTCTAACCCTAATCTTGTGAAAATGTAATACTATGATATATGTGTTCACTCTACTTTAAAATTATTATTCTATGATAGTGTTTTCACTCTCCTATCTATGAAACCCTTACCTTGAATGTGATATGAATGGCATATCTATGTGTGTGCTATGGTGAACCTTGTATAATATAGGGAGGTGATTATGAACATTATTGAGATATTATGTGATATTGAATGTGCAGGAGTTATGTGATTCAGTCTAATGACATGACAAATGCTTTGGACATAGTTTGAGGAGGAATCCTCTAGAAATGTGATTGAGGGATTGATATCCCAAAGTGATGTGATATTGGTGATGACATTGTAATGACAGTTATATAAGTGTCATGTGATGATGAGACAAGTTCTCACTTTGTAATTTTTATATCTTGAAGTTATATCTTACCATTAATTTTAATGAGTTTGTTTAGGGTTTATACATTATAACTTGATTTATGCATTAAAATATACCCAATCGGAATATCTAATCAAGTAAAACCCTAATCATGTACTTTCCATGTATCATAGATCCATCCTCAGCGTCAGTATCTAGCGAGATGGTGAAACGAGAAACTCCTATGGGAAACTCGGAGTGCATATTTTTGAATATGAGGGGTACCAATGGAGATATCTCCATGTATCCTTAAATTGTTGATATAGTGGTTAATGCTTTATTATGGAATGGCCATGCGTGAAGCAGACTAGTTGTTTACATGACCATAGCTTTGACTACGAGTTTCTATCTATATGACTATAGCTTGACTATAAGTTGTTGTTTAGCAGCATGACTATTATGTCACTACATTGCAGTCTCGAACTGACTGAGTAGTGTTAGTGATGATTAGTATGACTATTATGTGGGGTACCAATGGAGATATCCCCATGTATCCTTAAATTTTTGATATAGTGGTTTAATGCTTTATTATGAAATGGTCATGCATGAGCCTATTCTCTAGTGTTGTGCCATGTACCAAAGAAAACTAGATGTTTACAGGACCATAGCTTTGACTATGAGTTGTTATCTACAAGATTATAGCTTGACTATAAGTTGTTGTTTAGCAGTATGACTATTATTTCAATGCATTGTAGTCTCGAACTAACCGAGTAGTGTTGGTGATGGTCATGGAGTCTGACTCTTCCATCGATCTTGTATGGTTCTGATTTCGACTTAATAGTGGTCAGTTCGATTTGAGTGGTACGCCTCAAATCCTCAGGTCATAATAAATAAAGTTATAATATATCCATTTAGCATATTTTCTTAGGGTGGTGGTTGTGGTTTGTAGACTTGAGATCACTGCTCCCATCACATGTCATTTGATATACTTTGACATCATCAAACACAGTCCTGAAACATTGGTTCTTATAACAGTAATGATTGGGTGACTATGACACATGGAGACTGAATGTGAGTGATAGAGATGGGATTTGTCCCTCCTACAAGAGTATGATATCCTAGGCCTCTTGGTTAGAGAGACTAAGAAATGTATGTCCATGCACATGTCAGTAAATATATGATATTAAGCTTACATATATGTTAGACAATTTGCTCTGGTTCAAGAAATAAGATTGAATGTTGAAGAGGGTGACTACTGTAGGCCTCGAGTTCAGTTTGGATCTCAGTGACAAAGGAAATATACAAGCATTATAACACCATACATAGATTGTAGTTGAAGTTGTTCTCCAACTTTCTATTTACTTGGGTAGCATTGATGTGTGACTAGGCACCACTCATTTCTTGTGATGTCATAAGTTTTTATGGGCATTCACTACCAATATAATATGGGACCTGTAGGGTCACACACATAGGCATCGACCTAGAAGAGGAGTTTAATATTGAATAATGATTGAATTGATTGCTAAAGTATTTTGGTAATTGATTCACACAACAAATCAGCTGGATACACTACCAGACGATTGGCTCACTAGAGTGAGACAACCGTCTGGAGTGCCAAATGATCGTCTCAAGAGTTGAGACATGCACTTGGATGACCAGGCTAATTTGAGTTGAAATTTTCTATGGGTTAAACTGATTGTCTTGGCTCAGCTTACCAAGTGTCCATCTGGGTGAGTGAGACGACAGTCTTGTATGGGTGAGACTACCCTGTTCAGCAGAAGGAATGTTCTAGATACTGTCCCAAATTTGTTTCGATTACACATTATTTGTTATGCAAGGAATTAATGTTTAGCATTGATCTGAAACAAATTTCCAATTTCATATGTGATTGGGAAACTACCATACGATCGTCTCATAGTGCGACATTTCTATCTCGCTGCGAGAGATGACCGTCTGGGTCACCAGACGGTCGTTTGGGTGGTCGTAGGTTGTGAAAATTAAAGATCTTTCGGTCCCTTCCACTCCTGAATTGATTGGGAACTCTAACCCTAGCCTCTACTATAAATAGAGAGGTATTGGGAGTTTCCCAGATTACAAGACAGACAATTGAGAATTAGTTGCTCTGATAATTGTTGGCCTCTCTGGTTGTGGTAACCAAGAAAGCCCGAGCAAGTCCTACCTAACTAGGAAGGGATAACTACGGGATAGAACAACTAATATCATTATTGTGGGAGAACAAGTTGGTGACTAGTATGCCAATGGAAGGAAAAATCCTTCTTATCATTTCTATAAGGATGACAGGAGTCCTAAGCAGTCTGTGTAGACTTGTCTAGAGGTGGGAGGTGATTGTCTGCTGCTAGGAGAACAACATCAATCAACACTCATTGACAGAGGAAATGCTACATATTATGATGTTTGAGGCTAAAGTCTGTGGTGCAGACCAAGAGGCATAGCATTCAGATGATTCCTAATACAACTAGAAGACAATTTCACATATACAATAATGAGGAGAAGTCACTGGACTTGCTCCAGGACCAAGTATATCCTCAAAACCATCCTTCTTATCTTATAATAATTGACATAATCTTTTGGTTAATGGGAATATGGTAGATAATTTTTTTTGTTTTCACTACCTATTATGTAGTCATATTTCCCTACAGATGAAAGCTAGGGAGTGTAGTAACCACTTAGGTCCACTACAAACCTTGTAGAAGTCGAATCTCACCATATGCATGTAGCAATCGGTACACAAGATCACCAATCCAAACTAGGCTGGAACACACCACAAGAAAACAAACCCTAGCGACCAAAACACCTCTAGATCACTAAGGTTAAAGCAAGCCACACCTGGGGCATGTGTTGTTGTAACATCCCAGACCTGGGTTATGTGTTAACCCTAGATGATTTTCCTAATAAGTTTGAGTAGATGCTTAATCTTATATTGTGAAAAGTAATTAGCGCTTAAGAGGAACTTATATTTCAATTTTAGTCCTTTTTGAATAATGTTGAAATAATGTTTTACTTGATCTGGAATAAAGTGCAAATTACCAAAGTTGAGGGGTTAAATTTCAAATTGTGCATGAAAATATGTTCCTCATGTGTTGGATCATCATGAGAGTGACGATGATGTAGAGGTATGGATTGTGGTAGCCTGAGTACCAAGATCGAGCTGATAAAGCAATGTTTGGGCATTAAAACCCAGTTTTGGTGTAATGTGTAATTTACCCAAAACCTAGGGTTTGATATGAAAATTACTACTTCAATAAGGTTCCTAATTTTTCTTGGCATCATGTAGAGCAAATAAAATGAGAGGGGCGCCTCATTTGAATTAAGTTGGAGGAGAGAGAATCTTGATATTAAAATAATCAAGATTTAATCCTAATTGAAACCCTAATTCAATTTAGTGCAAAAACAAATATAATAATTGAAGGGCCTTCAACCAAAAATGAGATGGTTGGATTTTCTCAAGTGTGAACACCTTTGTGCCTTTGCTATGCCACAAAAATATCCAACGGAAGTGGATAACTCACTCACCTTATTATAAGGAAAAGAAATATCCACTCACTTATGGATATTAGTATAATATGATTTGAGGTGCTTAAATTGATTTTCTTTAAATCATGGATAATTGAGAGGAATAAGAGGCAAACAAGACAGCCTCGGATCCAAGGAGTTTAGGGGGAAGAGTCGGCACTAATTTTTGGGATTAAATGAATTTTTATAAGGCATTTTCTCTCTCCTTGAATTTCTTATAAAAGTACCCTTTACAAGCCAAACCAAGGGCTTTTTCGTTTCCATTTATTTTCCCTTGCTTGGAAAACGACCAAAGAGATTTGGAGGATCAGGAGGACGACCCCCAACCTGTTGGTAAGCTTCTTGAGCTCCTTTCACCTTGAATCAATGGTGAAAATCGAAAATCAATGCATGAATTCTTCATAACTCGATTCCCTCGTCAATTCTAACCAATTCTTTTCACTCAAAGCTTGAGGACGACCCTTGGAATAGTGAAAGGAGTTGCATCCACCATTTTTGACGTGATCTTGAAGCTTTGGAGCTCAATTGGAGGCGGGTTTTATAACTTGAACCCTTGATTATTGCATTCAATTCCTTATCAATTGGTGATCCTTTCTACATTTCCGAAATTTATTTTGGTTGATTGATGCAATCACCATGGAAATCACAGGAGATTTCGTGAGTTTGGAGCTTGATGATTATGACATCATCATAAGAACACACCTCCCCAAATATCTCTTGCAAATAGTTTCAATAAAATGGTCAAAAGGTTTCACCAAACCATTTGGAGACCAAACGGTTTCAAAACCGTTTGGTGATTTGAGTCCCAAACCGCATGAGGGTGTTGACTATTTGTATGGGTTGACCATTTGAGGTATGATCACTAGTATGTGTTGGATTATGATCCAATGGCTCCAATTGATTAACTCAACATATGGACAAACATCCAAATAGAAACCCTAATCGGCTAAGTGCTGATTTTGCAATTGATTGAGTTGATGTTTTGGGTTGATTGACCCAAACGGTTTCAAAACCATTTGGAAATCACCCAAACGGTATCAAGACCATTTTGAGGTCAACCATGACCGTTTGTAGGTCTAGGGTTGAGTATGGTTGGGTATTTGAAGATCCAAAGAAACCAAATTGAAATACAATCAATTGCTGATTTGATAATCAATCCAATGTTCCAAACCCTAATTGAATGTCATGGATTTTGATGATGGATTGGGCAAACGGTATCAAGAACATTTGGAGATCATCCAAACGACCTCAAGACCATTTGGGGGTCATTCAAAACTATTTTGGGTCAGGCCATATCATGTAATGATGATGGTTCACTGATTTCAATTGAATAGGTTCAACAATGTTAACCATTGATGGATCCTCGATTTCAAAATCCTAAGTGAAGGTTTCTTGATTATCAACCCTAGTTCAATTGGGTTTAAAACCCTAATTGAAGGTCTAATTGAATGGTGATTCAGTGGTTCAATTGAAGAATACATTAGTGGTCCAATTTATAGTTGGTCCATGGATTGGAACCTTGAATCGATTAAGTGTGGAAGACCCTTTTTGGTCCATTCGGTTTTGAGAGGGTTTGGACCAAACAGTCTCAAGAAAATTTGGGACCAAACAGTCTCAAGACCATTTGAGACCAAACGGTCTCAAACCGTTTGCAGACTCAAGCTCATTCGGTTTTCAAGCACCTACTTTGCTAAACGGTTTCAAACCGTTTGAACTTAATTGGTCAAGACCGTTTGAGGTCTAAGTGACCAAGACCGTTTGAGGTCTAAGTGACCAAGACCTTTTTAGGTTCAAATTGGTTAAACCATTTGGACACCTTATATGATCAAAGGTCAATTAACTACTTGATTATTAATGATGTAGACCAATGGTGATTATGAAGGTTAACTCTAACTATGTGTACTTAAGTGAAGTGTTAACCTAGATCAGTCTTAGAGTATTTAACATCCTAGAGAGGATTAAATGGAGAGAGAATGGGAGAGATCATTGCTTACTTAATAATCCCTAATCATCTCATTATGAATAAATGTGTAATCAGGGTTTGATCCATAATATGAGATTATGAAATCCTCATTGAAAGGTTTGATTAACCTTGACCCTAATTTAGGGCAAGGTTATGTGAAACCCTAATTTAGGGAAAAGCTCAGTGAAATCATAATTTAGGGTGATGATGTAACCCTAACTTAGTGTAACAATGTGAGAAATCCTAATTTTATGGGAATGGTACATCCTAATCCTAATTTGGGTATGAGGTTTGAGAAACCTTACTTGGATGTGAATGGTAAACCTTAATCCCTAAAATGGGGTAAAGGTGCATGAAACCCTAATATAGGGTAGTGCCTCTAATACTATGTGAAGCCTTAACTCTGGGTGATGTGTTGTGAAATCTTAAATTCACATAATACTAGGTGAAACCCTGATATAGAAGGATGCTTATGTGAAACTCTATTGAAGAGTAATACTATATGAAATCCATAAATGTATGGGAGATTCTATGTGAATCCTCAAATTATAAATATGGAGAATACTACTCCTAATAACGGAATAGTAATTAATGTTTTGACAAATGTAACACCTAGAGAGGTTCTTAATGGATATCCTTATATCAATAGTTCCTAACTCAAGGATGAGTCCATTTCATTGGCAATGGTTGTATATTCTAAGTGAGTGACTTACGACCAATACATTACATGATGAATGTGATGAATTGGTACATAAACTATTAAGATGGGAAATACCCTAATACAGGCTAAGTGGATGAACTCAAATAAGATAAAGGTGTTCAGGGAAGTGATACATCAAGATATGATAGATATCACATCCAACACCCAAATTCTGATATACCTTTATGTGTTTTGAGTCCAATATAATTGGATGAGTGACACATGAGATGTGTCATGTCAATTGTTACTCTCAGATGTAATGCATCTTGAAGAAGGTAGGCTAACAAGTCTTCTTAAAAGGTTAAATCCAAATCAATAAACTATGATGCAATCATATTCTGGTAAAGATGAGAGAGAAACTCATACTTTGTGATTGATACTTCATTTAATGATGAATGATGAGAATAAATAAGTATGAATGAATACTTATGTTATCCATATTGATTCCTAGCTGTCTGAAGCAATAAAATAGGACTTGATCATTAATAATATGATCTTGAGAACCTATAGGGTTATTCATATGAAACCCTAATACAGGGTAATGCTATGTGAAGTCTTAAAATAGAGTAATCCTATGTGAAGCTCTAATACAGATTGATGAAGTTATGAATGTAATAAGATAACCCTTGCATTATATGGTACTGTTATATAATTGTTATCATGAGTACTAAACATGCAGGAATGTTGAGATGATGAGCATAGCCAGGTATGGGCTATAATGCACTGTATACTAAAAATGTCTCATAGGCCTTATGAGTCTTCATATGCTTTATTGCTTAGTGAGAAGTAATATGAAAACTTATGAGCTCTGTATACTATATGATGTTTTACTTATTGAATTTGGTTATGTCTTTATAAGCCATAATGTGCCTTGTTGCCTATTAAGGGGTAACTAAAGGTGATAAGAGTTTTGTGAACTATGTGGAATACTTTGTCTAGCAAGATTCATAATGTCCTTGGTTAGATGACCTGAAGGTATAAAGTTACCTAATAAGTGGTAACAAGTGTTCTATGTTGGGTTAAGGGTTCTAATACCCATAACCTATAACCATGATGATGAACTTGTTAAGAAGTGGAAATGTACTTGATGAGTTGAGGGATTAAGATCCCAGCACTTTGTGAAAAGAGTATCTCTACAGGCCATGACTCCATAATGCCAGGCATTAGATATATGATCTAAGCCTGAAGAGAGTTAATGCAGTGGAAATGATTCTATAGTGAATAAATGTTATTCATGTTCTTCATATTCCTTAATGGATAAGTGACATATTGCTCTTTCAAGTTATAGCTATAATGTTTTAGATAAGAATAATGTTCTAACTATTAGACATTGAATTAACTGTTGTCAAATAAATATGATTCCTCTGTTCATATTTATCTTCTTTAGCTACAATAATAATGTTTCAGGCGGAGAGTTATATCTCTCGCTGGGGCAATTTACAATTGTCTCACCACCGTGGGAACCACATTTTTAGGTGGATGCGGATGAGGAGGAAGGAATCCTTCAGTAGGAGGACAGTAGCAGCAGTAGCAGGGACAACAGTGAAGTCTCAGGTGGAGACACTAGATGTTATGCCTTGTATAGATGTATATAGAGTCCTATGTGTCGTCTTTGTACTCTCAGGTACTCGGAGTAGTAGTTAGTTCTTTTGAGATTTTGGCTCAGTGCCTCAAGATTTTATATTGCCTATGTTTAGTTTACCAGAGCAGTTGATGCTTGTAATTCTCATAAAGAGATGATACAGGACATGTACCTTTAAACCAGAATGTAAATATGTTACTTTGGTTCTATGTGAGAAAGTTTTCCTTTGATGAATCTCTTGGTAAAAAGGTTTTAATTTTTAGTGATTTTCGATAATCCGCTGCTTAGTGAACGCTTTCGCATTATTTAATCATGTTTTTGTGAGTTGTATGCCTCAATTTAGTGGTATCAGAGCTCTAGGTTCACTAAGTCTACAGAGACATAGGACTAAGGTTGTTGAGTCTGTTCTAAGTGTCTTCCAGTTTATCTAATAGTATCTTCTGCTCACATAGGAGAAGAAGAACTTGAAGATATCTGGACCACATGAAGAACATGCTGCTGAGGGTAGAGATGCTGCACCAAGAGAAGGTGCAAGAGACCAGAATAGGGAAGGGCTTGTACCTGAACAGCCCCAGATTGACCCAGTTGTGATAGAAAATCCATCCCTCCATGCTCTATTTGAGAAATTACTGACAGCCATGACACATATGGAAGACAAGATGCCACCACCTACACCTTGGGCACCAGCCCATCATGAGGGTTATGGAGCCGACAAGACTTTTCAGAGACTTCGTCGGGTTGGAGCCATAGATTATGTTGGTACATCTGATCCAGCAAATGTTGATTTGTGGCTGACAGAGCTAGAAAAGGCTTTCAGGATCCTTGATATTCCTTAAGCTGAAAAGGTATGACATGCTGTGTACCTCCTAAAAGGGAGTGTTGGTCATTAGTGGATGATAGAGGAAGATAAGAGATCAGGTGAAGAAATTGGATGGGAGGTATTCCGACGAGAATTCGTCAGTAGATACTTCCCTAAAACGTATCTAAATTGAGAAGATCTCTCAATTTGAGAGGATCAAAAAAGGACAGATGAACGTTAGCGAGTATGAAGCTAAGTTCATGGAGATATTGCGATTTTGTCTGTAGATGGCAGTTAATGATGAGGAAAGAATTCGGCATTTTGATAAGGGGCTGAACGTTGAACTAACCACTCCTGTGTCTGCTTTAGAGAACAGGGAGAGGTTTGCCACTTTTGTGGAGTCGGTAAGGAGGATAGAAAGGTCTGAAATTGAGAAACGACAGACCAGTGGTAAGAAGGTATACACTCAGTCTCAAGGACAAATGTTCGAAAGTTTTAAGAAGCCGAGATTTTCTACATAGGCAACATCATCGTGATTCCATGCCCAGACATAGGGGTAGGGATCGTAGTAATGTTCCAAGTAGATCCTCTGACATAGCATCAACATCGATGATTGGATTTTGCAGGCTTTTTGCACCTAGGATTTGTTATCAATGTAGACAACCGTGACATCTGGCAAAGGATTGCCCAGATGGGAATTCAATGATGACTCAACCCCAGGGGAAGAGTCAACAAGGATCACAACGGAGGCAATTTTCTAGTAACAATAGAGGACGTGGACAGACGTCCTAGACAGGTCAGATGAAATAGTTTTGTTTTGATATTTCATATCATGATTCTATGTGTTAAAAATAACAGAGTAGTTGTTTTTTATCTTCCTTTTATTAGTCCTATAAGGACACAAGGGAGATGAGAAATTACATCTTACTTAATGTTCCTTAAAATGCTTTATAATCTCCCTTATCTGTGTGTTAAAAGATGAGATATAGAAGTGATGCTTGAAGAAAATTCAAGAATGAAAAATCTTGTGTGTATAATGATATGATAAGTGAGGAATATGATAGGAAATAAAGTGCATACTACCTAATCCCACAATACTTGTATACCTTGGCCAGGTATATGATTATTGAAGATAAGGCAAGTATGAAACTCTTAGATTGTTATATTTTTTATTACTCTGATCAAGTAGTCATTTTGAAACAATCTAGAGAGTATAATGAAATTAAATAGGAAGAGCTAAGTGAACTTTCTCAGTGAACTTTTCCAAATAAATTTCTCAGTAAACTTCCTCAGTAATTTTTTTTCCAAAACAAATTACTTAGTGAACATTCTCAGTGAACTTCCTCAGTGAATTTTTCCAAAAAAAATTACTTAGTGAACATTCTCAGTGAACTTCCTCAGTGAATTTTACCAAAACAAATTACTTAGTGAACATTCTCAGTGAATTTTTCCAAAACAAATTACTCAGTGAACATTCTTAGTCAACTTCCTCAGTGAACTTCCTCAGTGAATTTTTCCAAAACAAATTACTTAGTGAACTTCCTCAGTGAATTTTTCCAAAACAAATTACTTAGTGAACATTCTCAGTGTACTTCCTCAGTGAATTTTTCCAAAACAAATTACTTAGTGAACATTCTCAGTGAAATTCCTCAGTGAATTTTTCCCAAACAAATTACTTAGTGAACATTCTCAGTGAACTTCCTCAGTGAATTTTTCCAAAACAAATTACGTAGTGAACTTCCTCAATGAATTTTTCCAAAACAAATTACTGAGTGAACATTCTCAGTGAACTTCCAAAGTGAATTTTTCCAAAACAAATTACTTAGTGAACATTCTCAGTGAACTTCCTCAGTGAATTTTTCCTAAAAAAATTACTTCGTGAACATTCTCAGTGAACTTCCTCAGTGAATTTTCCCAAAACAAATTACTTAGTGAACATTCTCAGTGAACTTTCTTAGTGAATTTTTCCAAATAAATTGCTAAGTGAACTTTCCCAAATAAATGAGGGATTACTGAGTGAATCACCTCTATTAGATATATATGTTTCCCTTTTAGTAAATATTCTTGGGTGATGATAGAAGTATGTTCTTTTATGCTTCTTCCTTTTAATAATATGGACATCATATGTTAGGGGTTTATGCTCTGCATAAACATAAACATTGATAAGGTTGAATTAGTGAAAGGAACTTTGTATGAATTAAAGATCTATGGTATCTCCATAACATTAAGAAGTTATGTGCAGACTTAAGGGCATGATTAATGAATAATGTGTCCCTCCTTTTTCTTGGGATTTCGGGGACGAAATCCTTGTTAGGGATTTATAATTTGTAACATCCCTGACCTGGGTTATGTGTTAACCCTAGATGATTTTCCTAATAAGGTTGAGTAGATGCTTAATCTTATCTTGTGAAAAGTAATTAGTGCTCAAGAGGAACTTATATTTCAATTTTAGTCTTTTTTGAATAATGTTGAAATAATGTTTTACTTGATCTGGACAAAGTGCAAATTACCCAAGTTGAGGGGTTAAATTGCAAATTGTGCATGACAATATGTTCCTCATGTGTTGGAGCATCATGAGAGTGAATATGATGCAGAGGTATGGCTTGTGGTAGCCTGAGTACCAAGATAGAGCTGATAAAGCTATGTTTGTGCATTAAAACCCAGTTTTGGTGTGATGTGCAATTTACCCAAAACCTAGGGTTCAATATTCAAATTACTACTTCAATAAGGTCCCTAATGTTTCTTGGCATCACGTAGAGAAAAGAAAATTAGAGGGGAGCCTCATTTGAATTAAGTTGGAGGAGAGAGAATCTTGATATTAAAATAATCAAGATTTAATCCTAATTGAAACCCTAATTAAATTTAGTGCAAAAAACAAATATAATAATTGAATGGCCTTCAACCAAAAATGATATGGTTGAATTTTCTCAAGTTTTAACACCTTTGTGCCTTTTCTAGGCCACGAAAATATCCAAGGGAAGTGGATAACTCACTCACCATATTATAAGGAAAAGAAATATCCACTCACTTATGGATATTAGTATAATATGATTTGAGGTGCTTAAATTGCTTTTCTTTAAATCATGGATAATTGAGAGGAATAAGAGGCAAACAAGATAGCCTCAGATCCAAGGAGTTGAGGGGGAAGAGTCGGCACTATATTTTGGGATTAAATGAATTTTTATAAGTCATTTTCTCTCTCCTTGAATTTCTTATAAAAGTACCCTTTACAAGCCAAACCAAGGGCTTTTTCATTTCCATTTCTTTTCCCTTTCTTGGAAAACGACCAAGGAGATTTGGAGGATCAGGAGGACGAACCACAACCTGTTGGTAAGCTTCTTGACCTCCTTTCACTTTGAATCCATGGTGAAAATCGAAAATCAATGCATGGATTCTTCATAACTCGATACCCTCTTCAATTCTAACCAATTCTTTTCACTCAAAGCTTGAGAACGACCCTTGGAATAGTGAAAGGAGTTGCATCCTCCATTTTTGACGTGATCTTGAAGCTTTGGATCTCAATTGGAGGCGGGTTTTATAACTTGAACCCTTGATTTTATTATTGCATTCAATTCCTTATCAATTGGTGATCCTTTCTGCATTTCCGAAATTTATTTTGGTTGATTGATGCAATCACCATGGAAATCATAGGAGATTTCGTGAGTTTGGAGCTTGATTATGATGACATAATCATAAGCACACACCTCCCCAAATATCTCTTGCAAACGGTTCCAATAAAATAATCCAAACAGTTTCACCAAACCGTTTGGAGACCAAACGGTTTCAAAACCGTTTGGTGATTTGAGTCCCAAACCGCATGAGGGTGTTGACCATTTGGATGGGTTGACTATTTGAGGTCTGAACCCTAGTATGTGTTGGATGATGATCCAATGGCTCCAATTGATTAACTCAACACATGGACAAACTTTCAAATAGAAACCCTAATCGGCTAATTGTTGATTTTGCAATTGATTGAGTTGATGTTTTGGGTTGATTGACCCAAAAGGTTTCAAAACCGTTTGGGAATCACCCAAACGGTCTCAAGACCGTTTGGAGGTCAACCAAGACCGTTTGGAGGTCTAGGGTTGAGTATGGATGTGTATTTGAAGATCCAAAAATACCAAATTGAAATGCAATCAATTGTTGATTTGATAATCAATCCAATGATCCAAACCCTAATTGAATGTCACGGATTTTGATAATGGATTGGGAAAACGGTCTCAAGACAATTTGGAGATCATCCAAATGACCTCAAGACCGTTTGGGGGTCATTCAAGACCGTTTGGGGTCAAGTCATATCATGTAATGATGATGGTTCACTGATTTCCATTGAATAGGTTCCACAATGTTAACCATTGATGGATCCTCGATTTCAAAACCCTAAGTGAAGGTTTTTTTATTATCAACCCTAATTCAATTGGGTTGAAAACCCTAATTGAAGGTCTAATTGAATGGTGATTCAGTGGTTCAATTGAAGAATACATTAGTGGTCCAATTGATAGTTGGTCCGTGGATTGGAACCTTGAATCGATTAAGTGTGGAAGACCCTTTTTGGTCTATTCGGTTTTGAGAGGGTTTGGACCAAACGGTCTTAAGACCGTTTGAGTCCAAATGGTCTCAATACCGTTTGAGGCCAAACGGTCTCAAACCATTTGGAGACTCATGCTCATTCGGTTTCAAGCACCTACTTTGCTAAACAGTTTCAAACTGTTTGAACTTAATTGGTCAAGACCGTTTGAGGTCTAAGTGACCAAGACCGTTTGAGGTCTAAGTGACCAATACCTTTTGAGGTTCAAATTGGTTAAACCATTTGTACACCTTATATGATCAAAGGTCAATTAACTACTTGATTATTAATGATGTAGACCAATGGTGATTATGAAGGTTGATTCTAACTATGTGTACTTAAGTGAAGAGTTAATCTAGATCAATCTTGGAGTATTTAATATCCTAGAGAGGATGAAATGGAGAGAGAATGGGAGAGATGATTTCTTACTTAATAAGCCCTAATCCTCTCATTATGAATAAATGTGTAATCAGGGTTTGATCCATAATATGAGATCATGAAATCCTCATTAAAAGGATTGATGTACCTTGACCCTATTTTAGGGCAAGGTTATGTGAAACCCTAATTTAGGGCAAAGCTCAGTGAAATCATAATCTAGGGTGATGATGTAACCCTAACTTAGTGTTACAATGTGAGAAATCCTAATTTAATGGGAATGGTACATCCTATTCCTAATTTGGGTATGAGGTATGAGAAACCTTACTTGGATGTGAATGGTAAACCTTAATCCCTAAAATGGGGTAAAGGTGCATGAAACCCTAATATAGGGTAGTGCCTCTAATACTATATGAAGCCGTAACTCTGGATGATGTGTTGTGAAATCTTAAATTCACATAATACTAGGTGAAACCCTGATATAGAAGGATGATTATGTGAAACTCTATTGAAGAGTAATACTATATGAAATCCATAAATGTATGGGAGATGTTATTTGAATCCTTGAATTATAAATATGGAGAATACTATTCCTAATAATGGAATAGTAATTAATGTTTTGAAAAATGCAATACCTAGATAGGTTGTTAATGGATATCCTTATATCAATAGTTCCTAACTCAAAAATGAGTCCATTTCATTGGCAATGATTGTATATTCTAAATGAGTGACTTACGACCAATACATTACATGATGAATGTGATGAACTGGTACATAAAGTATTAAGATGGGAAATACCCTAATACAAGCTAAGTGGATGAACTCAAGTAAGATAAAGGTGTTGAGGGAAGTGATACATCAAGATATGATAGATATCACATCCAACACCCTAATTCTAATATACCTTGATGTGTTTTGAGTCCAATATAATTGGATGAGTGACACATGAGATGTGTCATGTCAATTGTTACTATGAGATGTAATGCATCTTGAAGAAGGTAGGCTAACATGCCTTATGAAAAGGTTAAATCCAAATCAATAAACTATGATGCAATCATATTCTGGTAAAGATGAGAGAGAAACTCATACTTTGTGATTGATACTTCATTTAATGATGAATGATGAGAATAAATAAGTATGATTGAATACTTATGTTATACATATTGATTCCTAGCTGTGTGAAGCAATAAAATAGGACTTGATCATTAACAATATGATCTTGAGAACCTATAGGGTTATTCATATGAAACCCTAATACAGGGTAATGCTATGTGAAGTCTTAAAACAGAGTAATCCTATGTGAAGCTCTAATATAGATTGATGAAGTTATGAATGTAATAAGATAACCCTTGCATTGTATGGTACTGTTATATAATTGTTATCATGAGTACTAAACATGCAAGTATGTTGAGATGATGAGCATAGCCAGGTATGGGCTATAATGCAATGTATACTGAAAATGTCTCATAGGCCTTATGAGTCTTCATATGGTTTATTGCTTAGTGAGAAGTAATCTGAAAACTTATGAGCTTTGTGTACTGTATGATGTTTTACTTATTGAATTTGGTTATGGATTCATAAGCCATAATGTGCCTTGTTGCCTATTAAGGGTAACTAAAGGTGATAAGAGTTTTGTGAACTATGTGGAATACTTTTTGTAGCAAGATTCATAATGTCCTTGGTTAGATGACCTGAAGGTATAAAGTTACCTAATAAGTGGTAACAAGTGTTCTATGTTGGATTAAGGGTTCAAATACCCATAACCTATAACCATGAAGATGAACTTGTTAAAAAGTGGAAATGTACTTGATGAGTTGAGGGATTAAGATCCCAACACTTTGTGAAAAGAGTATCACTACATGCCATGACTCCACAATGCCAGACATTAGATATATGATCTAAGCCTGAAGAGAGTTAATGCTATGGAAATGATTCTATAGTGAATAAATGTTATTCATGTTCTTCATATTCCTTAATGGATAAGTGACATATGTCTCTTTCAATTTATAGCTACAATGTTTTAGATAAGAATAATGTTCTAATCTGTTAGACATTGAATTAACTGTTGTCAGACAAATATTATTCCTCTGTTCGTATTTATCTTCTTTACCTGCAATAATAATGTTTCTGGTGGAGAGTTATATCTCTCCCTGGGGCAATTTACAATTGTCTCACCCCCGTGGGAACCACATTTTTAGGTGGACGTGGATGACGAGGCAGGAGTCCTTCAGCAGGAGAAGGACAACAACAGCAGTAGCAGGGACAGTAGTGAAGTCTCAGGTAGAGACACTGGCTGTTATGCCTTGTATAGATGTATATAGAGTCCTATGTGTCGTCTCTATACTCTGAGGTCCTCAGAGTAGTAGTTAGTGCTTTCGAGATTTTGGCTCAGTGCCTCGAGATTTTATACTTCCTGTGTTTAGTTTACCAGAGCAGTTGATGTTTGTAATTATCAGAAAGAGATGATACAAGACATGTACCTTTAAACCAGAATGTAAATATGTTACTTTTGTTCTATGTGAGAAAGTTTTCCTTTGATGAATATCTTGGTAAAAAGGTTTTAATTTTTAGTGATTTTCGATAATCCGCTGCTTAGTGAATGCTTCCGCATTAGTGAATCATGTTTTTGTGAGTTGTATGCCACAGTTGTAGTCCCAACACTCATCTAAGAGTGATGTTTCCGTAGTAACACACCAAATCCTAACAAGGTCGACACTCAACAACAAGGCAACTCAAGCAAACCCTAACCTCAACTTGTAATGCCACATCATCAATCATAGTCTAAGAAAGGATCCTCATAGCATCATCCTCTCTCTCATGATGCTAAGGCACAAGAAACACACTCTACATGTGACAAATTACAAGATAACCTCCACTCATGGGAAAATTACAACTTGGTCCCAAAACAAGCAGACATAGCTCAATCATCATCCAAACAATACCAAACTAACATAGATATTTCACATGTTATAAAAGCATCTCCAAAGATAATATTAAGGTTTAAGCATATTATTAAGAAAAGAACACACACTCAAGAACTAATCTAGGTTAGGAGCCTTGTAGATACTAATAAAAAATGGCCAAGGTCAACCCTTGGTTGACTCTTGCCCTTAGGCCCTAGAAGCTCCAACACACCACTGGCTTGTCTTTGGCCGATGTCTGAGAGGTCATTGACTTTCAGATCAAGCCGCAATATGGTCCAGGAAGGTATCTAGGGCCACACTTACAAGGAGTATAAAGAGATATAACAAATATGGATTTAACTCACTTTGTGGAGAGAAGAAGGCCAAAAAAGGTTTTTGAGGATCCAAGGATGCTTCTTTGCCTAGTGTTGGGTTTTGTGGTGGTTTGAGGAACAAACCTCGACTAGGAACTCCATGTTGTAGGAATTGAAGGATGGTGCTTCCTTGTAGAGACACCTTGCTGAAAGGGACAACCACCGACGGTCTTAGTTGTGTTTAGGTTGTCCTTAGGAAGCTCTATGTCAATCCAATTATCTAGAGATGGTCGTACTGAGTGGGTAGTGGTGTGCCTTACATGTATTATTGGTGGACTCTGTTAGGGTGATCAGAGTCATTTTCATGGAAATTGGGTGGTATAAACCTTTATGTGTGCCACACTAGTGTCCGAGGATGCCTTAAATAGGTGAAGGTCTCAGTTTTGATATGTTTTTAGTGTACCTAGGTTCCTGGTATTTGGGAGAATCGAGGTATCTTCTATTTTTCATGATAATGCCAAACCATGGATTTTTTAGGTTTGAATTCTTCCCCCTAAGATGATGATTAGGTTGTTGGGATCTTTCAGGGTGTATATAAGGAGAAGGATTCCAAAAAATTCTAGATTTTTCATGATCAAATGGATCTTGCCATTTTTGGGTGAAGGGGATGAAGTTTTCCCCTAACATAGACACGTAAATCTGAAGCCCACCTGGGGTCCAACCATGTCCTCAACTTATTCCTTCAATGCACTTATTGATAAAAACCCAAAACAAATTACTATTTGTCTAGACCATGACGTTACTTAAAATTATCCCTAAATTTTCTATAATGCTCCCCTAGAGGTTATGCAACATTAGGCATCTCATCCATCCATTATATGAATCCTAGTTTCCAAACAATTAGTAAGTAATCCTTTAACTAATTACCTAGCTCACCCAGTAACATAGAATGTGCTAGAATATCTCCCATAAACTTATATTTTGACTATCCATCTATAATATATCTTGGATATATAGAAAAGTGTATGAAACACTCATTTCCCTATTTTATATCATAGGGACCCATTTGTAAACCATAACTGGCCTAACTGGGCTTGTATTGGTTCTATCCCCAATTATGAATTTTATCCTTCACATCATAATATTTTAATTAAAGCCTCATATGATACTTGAGATCAATATTAATATAAACTAAAGACTTACTCTAAGTCTAGTGTTTAGTTTTATCATTCCAATATGATCCAAGTCATGTTATTGATATCATCAATAAAATATTTCTTTGATTGAATGAATGAATATCAATACACTATTATCAAATTCTAAATCATAGAAGTCAAATTTACCAATTGCATACCAGAAAAATTTGGATCTAGGGTTATGAGAGGAGGTGGTGGACGATCTACAAGTCATAGGGGCATGAGTGGTTTCACCACGCTAGGCCACTGGATGGAGTTCTTAAAGGGTCTTGGAAGATAACTACATTTTTAGTGATGAGAGGAGCACACCACTAGAAAGTGGGAGCAATGAGATGGGTGATGATGACACATTTGTGAATCATAGCAAGGAAATAGTCATGCCTTCTGAAACAAGAAAATCTTATAGCGACTATGTCACTGGGATCATGAATCCTCATCGGAACATGCATGTTATATCACCAGATCTCCTTAATCAATCTAATGTTGTGATCAATTGTAGTAGTGACATACCTTCAATCATGGTAAGGGAAGAAGTTTATCATCCACTCCTAGAACACTAGAAGTTCGAGGTGATCATCAAGGCAATAGCAATCAACAGTGGCTTCCATGTATTGGTGAATCAACTATCTATCCTATGGGGTATCCATGAGCAATTCAAAATCATCGACTTGGACAAACTACATATCTCAAATATATAACAAAAATGACTATGGGGAGGTCTTGAAAGTGGGGATGGATGATCGTTGGAAACTATCTCTTGGTCTAGTCTTTGTTGCCTAACTTCTGACCATTCAATCCAATCCCTTGAAAGTTGGTCGTATGGATCAGGATCCCTGTCCTTCTAGTGCATCATTATTAGAATCAACTACATTAGATATTCGTGACTTGGTGGGCAAGATAATTAATAATGATGCTACTAGAACACATGGTAAGCATGGGAAGTTCTCTAGGACAACTTCTGAGATTGATAACAAAAACCCTCCTTCTTGTAGTTTGCATTAAAGGAAAATTTTGTAACATAGAGTATGAAAGACTCCCTGCTCTATGTGTATAATGTCGATGCACTAGACATGACTAAACTAGGTGCACTCACACAACTTCCACCCCCACATCTATTGAAAATCCACCAACTCCTCAGCCAGAGGTTCCTTTTTCTTTGGGAATGCATGCCAATAAATTGGAGAGATGTTTGCCTAGGTATATGAATAAAAACTACTAATCAGAAAATAATGACAAAAATGGTGAGAAAGTACAAGAAGAAGTCCCTCCTGGCCCAAAAGGAGAAGCCACAAATCTGGGAAAGTGACAAACAATGATAAATAGAAAGGAACCATAAGAAGGTGAATTGTGAAAACCATACTTAGGTATGTAAGAAAGGACCTAGGAGTAATCGTCAACTATTCCTCCATCAACAAATACTTTTTTCAACCTCATAGGTAATGATACTTCCATCGGTAGGGTTCCAAACAATAGCAAGGACACACCCTTCCAATTCTCTTATGATTTCCATGTCACAACCGCCAATACAGGCTATGCAGGAGTATTGGTGGTGGTGTCATGCTCATAAATAGAAGGATCATCTATCAAATTGTACCTAGCATCCCAGATAGAATAAGAAAAAACGGGAAAGCTCGAGCGGCACAAAATAGTTCTAAGGTGAGTGAGGCTCAGAGGTAGTTCAATAACCTAGACTCAAATCTAGAGGTAGAAGGAGTACAAGACATAGACAAGAATGACCTAGACACAATGGATGGGTTGTAGACCATCATCTAACAATATGACCTATTTCTCTCTCCATCACATGTCAGTTATGAACTATATTTGTTGGAATAATTAGCATGCTTACTTTAATGATAAGATCCAATATATCTACCACCTTAAAAGAATTCAAAAAATCAGTAATGGCTATCATCAAACCTCTCTAAAGTGGTATCCAAGCTGACGATCTCATCAACAAGATAGGCTTCTTCTCCTCTCACAGAGTCATAAATAGGGTTCTCTAGTGGTATATGAGTACTAGGGTATAAATATACATGCTCAATAGAGATCTTGTTAAACCATAGAAAATTCATTCAATGCCACATTAACCACAAATCCTTGATCACTTTTCTATACATGAGTTCAAATATAACCACTCTTCAATGGTCATGGAATTGTCTTACTGATATTGTAGGTGGAATCTCTGATGACTAGGCTATCATAGGAGATTTCAACACTATGCTTTCACCATCCGATAAAGAAGGAAACAACTTGTTTGACCACGGGTCTTGTGCTACCTTCAATGATGTCTTACTAATATCATGACTCACAGACATCGTTGTAAGTGGACATTGGTTCACCTTCCACAAAGGGTGACTATTTGAAAAACTAGATCGTCTTCTACCCAATGAGAAGTGATTGGATTGCAACCAATCCACCAATGTGTCATCCCTTCCCCACCTCTTATCTGACCATAATGTGCTCCTTGTGACTTAGCATGCCTCATCTTATAGGCATAATTGTGGGTTCAAAATGCGATCTAGATGGAGTTTAAAGGTAGATTTTGGCCAGTAGTTGTCTATGCATTGGGACAACAATATTCCATTCCATGAAGCCTTGCCAAAGTTCAAGACATTTGTCATGAAATGGGACTCACAATCGATGAAGTTTGAACACTGATAAAAGAATGATACAATCCAACAAATGAATGAGATACATGTATGTCTCCCAACTGTGTATAAGACATGTAATGAGCTTTGATGCAATGAACTCTGGGAACAGCTCCAACACATTCTTCTGCATGAAGAGGTGGACCGGAGGAAAAAGGCCCATATTAATTGGATTCATCTTAAGGATGGAAACACATTTTATTTTATTTGTTTGTGCATGTGTGGCGTCAACAAAATTGGAGGCTATGGGACTTTGAAGGAAATTGGATATCTGAAAAAGGAACCTTGATACAACTAGTTTGGGGACACTTTCAGTAAGTGTTGGACCCATTTTTACAAGTATGATGTCAACCTTCTGCATATATAGGGTAGTTTCCTGGTCTTCCTAGCACACAATGCCTCCAATGTTCTTCTATCCCCTCTACAGTGAAAGTCAGACTCATACTCTTCAAAATGAACCCTTCCAAGGCACCTGGGCTGAATGGGGTGCATAATGAATTCCTCCAAGATAATTGGGACACAATTGAAATGTCAGTAGTAAGGACTATCTACTTAGTCTTTTCTATTGCCTCTATCAAAGATGGTTTGGTGATCTCACAAATGGTGTTGATTCCAAATATTGGCAATGTTGAGACATGTAATGACCTTCGACCAATTTCCCTTAACAACACATGCTTCAAGCTAATATCTAAGGTTCTTGTTGAGATGATTAAACCATTTCTTAATGAATGGATCTTTCCAACCCAATATAGTTTCATCCTAGTATATGAAGAGTAACTGATAATATCCTCTTAGTTCAAGAGGTCATTTACTCAATGAACTTTCAAAAAGGGAGGGGGAGGTTGATGGAGGTGAAGCTTAATCTAACGAAGGACTTTGCGATAGTGAGTTGTACTTCATTTAGGGTACTCTCGTCAAGGTTGATCTCCCGAGTAGCACTGTTGATCTCATTATAAACATCATTTCATCAGGGTCTTTTTCAATGTTGTGGAATAGTGTGCCCCTTCTAACAATTATGGCTACCCAGGGAGTCCAGCAACGCGACCCTATAAGCCCATATGTCTGTGCTTTGTATGGAATGTATTATCCAAGAAATTACCAACTCAGTATCGAGCATTGGAAACCTATATGGTCTTATCAAAACAAGGGCCTCAAAGTTTGCACGTTCTATTTGTGGATGATATAATACTTTGGCTGAAGCTTCTTATCAGAAAACTAAATGTATCAAGAAACTATTGCATGAATTTTCATTTGTATCCAACCATGTGGTGTTAGCCAAGAAATCAAAGTGCTTCTTCTCTGAAAATACTACTAAATTAGAAAGACAAAGAATCAACATAAGTCTAGGCATCCCAACTACTGATGGTTTTGGCTTTTACCTCGGGGATTCTATTATACATCACAGAGTCAACAATAACACTCATATTGAGGTATTCTACTCTATCATGACAAGGATGAATGGATGGATAATATATCATCTCTTCCTAACTGGAAGGATTGCGCTAGTCAAAGAAACTCTTCAATCCATTCCATTATACACTATGCAGTCAATATGGTTATTCCATTCAGTGTGTGACGACATAAACAACCATGTTAGAAAGTTAATTTGGCATGGATATAGGGACCAGAGAAAAGCTTCACTAGTCTTGTTGAAGAATATTTCCTCTAATTAGGATGCGGGGGGACTACGAGTAAAAGATGAAAAGAACCAGAATGAATCCTTGATGTTGAAGAACAAATGGACCTTCCTGACTTGCCCGTGCAAGACTTGGGTTCAGGTAATCTAGAATAATATCTCAAAGGGAATTTTTTGAAGAAGGGTTTGTTCTCATCAACATGGTCCTTCATTTGTAATCCATCATCTTGATAAAGGAACATAGCAGGTGGATAGTGAATGATGGGTGGGATACCAACACATGGTTTGATCCATGGTTCACATGCAAGTCTGATATCCTTTCACCCCAACATCAACATCCCTGAAGGCCTATAGGACCTCGTGATATCCTCAATGACTATAGATATAGGTGTGATTGGGATTTTATCCACAGACTCTTTCCTTCTAGCACTTGGGATCGAATCAGATGTATACCTCCACCATCACCTATCTCTAACACTTGGGCATGGAATGGAGATAACACATGGTCCTTCACTTCTTGCTCTGATTACAGTTGCTTGCAATGGGACAAGAAAGTACCCTGTAAAGGAGATTGGAAGACTCTATGGAATCTTAGCCTACCTAAATGTATCATGACTTTCTTAAGGCTTATGGTACACAAGGCCCTGCTCACTAACAAGGAGAACGTATGAAGACATATCAACACTGCCAAAGTATGTCTACACTACAATAATGTTGATGAATCACTTCTTCACCTCCTCAAGGATTGCTCATTTAGTAGAGAAGTGTGGTCCATCTTGGGAATGCCATAACATCTCTTCAACCTAGATACATATTCTTGGTGCTCATCCATCATCAGAAACTCTATTCAAACCCCTTGCAATCTATCACTTGTTGGCACCTATGGACGGAAAGGAATGAGGTGGTTCACACCATGAAGAAAAGGCCTATTAATGACATTGTCAAAATCATTTCATAATGAACATGGATGATTACAGAAATGTCATCATTGACCCCGGGCAATGAACTGAAGTCAAACAATGCATTTCACTCGACAAAAATGAGTTCATAGAATTCGGTGACATCTCTTTCAACGAGACTTCTGATACATGTGTATATGGTATATATATCTCTACTTGAGCCACCTCTTTAATATGGGTATATGGGAAACTTGAGTATGCATCGAGTGCCCTGGTGGCAGAGATCCAAGCGCTCTCCACTGTTGTTGACCTCTACACCTCTAGTCAATTAACCAATTCACTGGTCACTCTAAGTCAGACGTAGCTATGTGCAATGTTATGAATGAAGCATCGACAAGATTAAAACCCTTTTTAAGACAATTGAGTTGTGACAACCTATACCACCCTTCAATTGTCCTTATCCTTCAAAACTTTACCTTAGTTGCAAACTCTATTTCTAAACATGTAATGCACACTGCCATGGCAATGGATGTTACATTTAAACCCCCTTGGCTATTGTCAAAGGTTAACATATGTAGTTTGATGGAGTACAATAAATAGATGGAGATATTGTTTTAAAAAATTCAAATTTACCAAATTTGAGGATCTTACACAATATGCTTGAAATTACATTGGTAGTGATATCTATAATGATGCCATAAATTCCTAGACAATGAGTGGTATCTAGCATGACTTGGTTTCCATCTAAGTAATTGGAGAAGATGAAGAACAACTTCAACCTAGTATTGTGAGCAATGGTACAATAATCACGTGATCCATTTGTCATCGATATCCAGATTGAGTCTAAGTTATGGAAACATTATCCTTTTAAAGTTCATTTTTTCCCTTAATCTCGAGTAGACTATTTGGGATACATATGAGCTCAACATTATATATTGATTTACATGACCATAGCCATGCATTGCATAGTCTCACTATTTAAGTGGTCGGGATATCACTCCTATAGGAGGAATAAATTCAATTAACATCCTCACTATGATCTAAATGTGTCATAGTGCACCCAAACACTACCTGGTACGGAAATTGTTATTCAAGCCACATTGAGTAGTGTTAAAGTGTATCGAACAATATGGGATCATTATAGTAATTTCAGTTCTAAGGACCAAAAAATCACCATTGTCACATGAGATATGAGTCTGACTACCATGTATGCCTTCTATGTATCATACTCAAATTGGATATGTTGAGTATAATTGTTCATAACAAGTACCTACATGTTTGACTTGATATCTAATATGATGACGTAGTAATGTGTCAACACACATAATACTCATAATGTATCATTTTCATCCTAATTATCATAATAATAACTGACTAGGGAGCTAGAGAAGAATATATATTCTTAGCGTACACATAATCTCATGTTCATATCTCGAATCTAAAGTCACATATCATTGATTCATTCGTTCTTAGGACGTTATTATACATATTCATCAAAACATATTTAAAAAAATATTTTTTTAATAATTAAATCAATTACAAATTTTGTCATTACAATAATCACGAGTGACTCTAAGATATACTATCAACACCTACGAACACCTCAGACCCACATGCTTGCTAGGTTTTAGTTGCAAAGCATGCTTTGGGAGACTGTCTGCTAGTGTTGTACACGGTCAATATGGTACCCGACAAGGCAAATATGAAACCGTAAAGCAAGATGATTCTTTCTCTCCTCTCCTTTCTAACAACGTCGTAAGTGGTGAACGACCTAGCTCGTAACCTGTTGAGTGCACGTCGCCAGAGTTCCGATATCTCGTTGTTCTCGACCCCAACCCCTCGACGGATGTCAATCACCACGCCCTTAGTGGTCCTATGGAAGACACTCACCACGGCTTCATCACCCCTCTGTGGCACACACGAGAGCACTTTCTTCTCCCGCAGGAAGGCCACGTCCTCGGTGTTTTGGAGTAGGCTGCACATCAGAACTACTAAGCACGTCATTCCCATGTCGAGCTTGGCGTCGTTGCAGCTGATCCTGGCGCCAAAGTGAAGCTGTTCGAAGGCCATGAGTTTTAATAGCAACGACTCAGTAGATTGTTCGATGACCAGAATTGGAAGAATGATGTCCCCTGTTGCAACCCATAGGGGACGTTTGGTTACTTGTAACTAGCCGGATTGGATTGGATTTTCTGCTACAACAAGATAAATATTAGGTTTGGTTTGAAGGATCTGCAAAACGGACAGAATCATGCACTTTTGATCTAGCGCTGAATGCGGGACGACGCTATCCTTTTCATAACCGCCGGGCGCCGAGATCCAGCGCGACTTTCTGCGATTTCACATTGCAGCTGCGAGCGAAAAAGGCGCTGCGTCCTCCCCCACCCTCACGGCAGCGCCGGATAACCAAACATACTGTTTCTAACTACATGGATCTGGAAAACAGAAAAATCATTATAAAGGGATAATCTGAATGCGGCATTTCTTCAAATCCGCCTTAATTCAGCGAAGCAAACGTGCCCATAGAGGGAGATACCACCGCAGAGTCAACATGAAAAATAATGTCAGGAGCTGTGAAGCCACGCACATGATCGCTCACATGACATACCACTCAGTCCATCGTCCCATAGAGGAAGCGCACTGCAGACTTCGCACCAACGGAAGGCACCAACTTCTCAGAGAGACGCGTTTCACGAAAGGGTCAATGAAGTGGTCGTACACAGAGCTGAGGAAGTGGCGCTTCCTGAGGTGGAACTCGACGTCCCGTAGGCTGCTGGCGGTGGTGGAGCTCCCGGGACCGGTGCTAGGAGTAAAATGCACGCCGTGGCAGTCCAGCATCTTTGCTGGCATGGGGAAGCTCCACCGCGTGTAGTAGCCGACCCTGAGGCGGCTCCGGCGGTACACGTCCAGCACATGCAGGCCCGATGGTTCGTCTGGATCAGCTTCAATTCCCTTGTAGTCGCAGTCAAAGAATTGACGAATCAGGCTGTTCATATCGCAGTCCTACATTTGGAAATATATATACTGAATTAATCTACAATGTTGGAAAGAAATAGATTATGAAGATGATAACCTGAACGCGGAATGTATCAGTCCGTACTTGCAAGTTGCAACGGTATCAAGCTAACACTCAAATAAAAGCCTTTTTTTTTAGTTAAATCAAGAAGCTATTTTATTCATCTTGCCTTCCTCTTGCAAGCCGAATTAAACATCTATTACAGTTCCTACTATTGAAAGCGGAATTAAATCTAGTAGTACCACTACCATTACAAGACTCATTTAGAATGACCTCCTCCACACTCGTATTAAAATTGATGCCTAGTCATGTATGTGTAACTATAAATGGTTGAAATGTTGTAAGGTAGTTATGTTTAGGAGAAATTGTAACTTCCTTACTGTAACCGCTATCTCCAAGAGATGCGAGCAGTTATGCATCAAATAGAGTGTGTGGTAGTTACATTTAGATGAGTGTATGTATTAGCTACTGTTGTAACTACCCTTTGCAAGGGATGCGAGGGAGTTATAACCGCCATGCAGTTAGTTACACGTGGAGTAACCGCATGGTGGTTATCTGCTGATGTAAGGCTATATAAAGCCACTGTTGGTCATTGTGAAAAGTACGCTTGTGCGTGTGTCGTTTGCTCCTCTTTGTCTTCCCATGAGCACGTGTATAGAGTGTGGAGTTCTTATTTGTTTAAGGCACTATGTGAAAGTGTCCGCTTCATGTATAAACAGTTCTATGTAATCAAATCCGCTCTCTTTTCTTGTGTATAATACACATTTGTTTCTCCATTTCTTCTGTTTATCATCGTGATAAAGACCAGATTACAAACGTTGCACAAAGGAGTTTCGTAGACTAAGTGATTAATCCGCTGCAATTTCTAACATTGTGCTATCAGAGCCTGGTTTGGTTGTTATTGGGAGTGGTTCGACGGTTGTCGTAGCATACGTCAACGTAGTTGTTGGTAGTTGTTGTGATTTTTGAAGAAATTGTTGCAGTATACATCAAGACATTGTAGTCTATGGGTGTATTTTTTGAGATGGCGAACAACAGTTTGAATTTAAGTCAGACGTTGATTCCTATTTTTGGAGGCGACAACTATAAATTTTGGAGTATCAAAATGAAAACATTTTTCATCTCTCAAGATCTTTGGGATCTCTTGGAGAATGGATACTCAGATGGCGAAATTTTGAAAGTGAAGTCCGGCATTTTGAAGGGAAATTCTGGTGTTTTGAAGGAGATTCACATGAAAGATGCAAAGGCTCTTCTCATCTTAAAACAGGTCGTGGCGGACAATATATTTCCAAGAATCGCGAATGCTGTCAAATCGACTGATGTGTGGAACATTTTGAAGAGGGAGTTTCACAGTGACAAGAAGATCACAGTAGTGAAGTTGCAAACGCTCCGTAGGGAATTTGAAAATTTCTCTATGAAAGGAGGTGAAATCTTCCAGAATTTCTTCTCCCGATTGTCTATTGTAGTGAACCATATGCGTACGTATGGTCAGGATATTTCTGACAGAAAAGTTGTTGAGAAGGTGTTACGGTGTTTGCTGTCAAAATATGATTTTCTTGTTGCTTCCATTGAGGAGTCAAAAGATCTTTCTGTGTAATCTCTTAGTGAATTGATGGGTACTCTATTGTCGCATGAAGAAAGGTTAAATAGGTCTTCAGAAAGTACTGATGAATAGACATTTCAGTCCAAAGTTGAAGATGCACAACTGAAGGCACATGAAGGCAGTCACAATAAAGGAAAAAGTCATGTTCATGATTCTGGAGATGAGGAAGACTATGATACAACATCCGACGCATACATTGATGAAGACGAAGTATCAGAAGAATATGCTCAGAAATTTCAGAAGCATAAAAGATGTTACTTTTGCAAGAAGCGAGGACATATCCAAGCTTATTGTTGGAAGAAGGCAAAACAGCAAGCAAACTTTGTTCAAGAAAGAGAAGAAGATTTTTTGTTCATGACACATCTTTAACATCTAAATGTCTAATAATTTGTATCTATTTTTTGTCCTGGTGTTATGACTTTGCATCAAGGGGATGTATTAAAATTGATGCCTAGTCATGTATGTGTAACCATAAATGGTTGAAAGGTTGTAAGGTAGTTATGTTTAGGAGAAATTGTAACTTCTTTACTATAACTGTTATCTCCAAGAGATGTGAGCAGTTATGCATCAAATAGAGTGTGTGGTAGTTACATTTAGATGAGTGTATGTATTAGTTAGTGTTGTAACTACCCTTTGCAAGGGATGTGAGGGAGTTATAACCGCCATGCAGTTAGTTACATGTAGAGTAATTGCATGGTGGTTATCTGCTGATGTAAGGCTATATAAATCCATTGTTGGTCATTGTAAAAAGTACGCTTGTGCATGTGTCGTTTGCTCCTCTATGTCTTGCCGTGAGCAAGCGTATGGAGTGTGGAGTTCTTATTTGTTTAAGGCACTATGTGAAAGTGCCCACTTCATGTATAAACAGTTCTATGTAATCAAATCCACTCTCTTTTCTTGTATATAATACACATTTGTTTCTCCATTTCTTCTGTTTATCATCGTGATAAAGACCAGATTACAAACGTTGCACAAAGGAGTTTCATAGACTAAGTGATTAATCTGCTGCAATTTCCAACATTGTGGTATCAGAGCCTGGTTTGGTTATTATTGGGAGTGGTTCGACGGTTGTCGTACCATACGTCAACGTAGTTGTTGGTAGTTGTTGTGATTTTTGAAGAAATTGTTGCAGTATACATCAAGACACCGTAGTCTATGGGTGTATTTTTTGAGATGGAGAACAATAGTTTGAATTTAAGTCAGACATTGATTCCTATTTTTGGAGGTGACAACTACGAATTTTAGAGTATCAAAATGAAAATGTTTTTTATCTCTCAAGATCTTTGGGATCTCGTGGAGAATGGATACTCAGATGGTGAAATTTTGAAAGAGAAGTCCGACATTTTGAAGGGAAATTCTGGTGTTTTGAAGGAGATTCACATGAAAGATGCAAAGGATCTTCTCATCTTGCAACAGGTCGTGGCGGACAATATATTTGCGAGGATCGTGAATGCTGTCAAATCCACCGATGCGTGGAACATTTTGAAGAGGGAGTTTCACGATGACAAGAAGATCACAGTAGTGAAGTTGTAGACGCTCCGTAGGGAATTTGAAAATTTCTCTATGAAAGGAGGTGAAATCTTCCAGAATTTCTTCTCCCGATTGTCTATTGTAGTGAACCATATGCGTACGTATGGTGAGGATATTTCTGACAGAAAAGTTGTTGAGAAGGTGTTACGGTGTTTGCCGTCAAAATATGATTTCCTTGTTGCTGCCATTGAGGAGTCAAAAGATCTTTCTGTGTACTCTCTTAGTGAATTGATAGGTACTCTACTGGCACATGAAGAAAGGTTAAATAGGTCTTCAGAAAGTACTGATGAACAGACATTTCAGTCCAAAGTTGAAGATTCACAACTGAAGGCACATGAAGGCAGTCACAATAAAGGAAAAAGTCATGTTCATGATTATGGAGATGAGGAAGACTATGATACAACATCCGACACATACACTGATGAAGACGAAGTATCAGAAGAAGATGCTCAGAAATTTCAGAAGCATAAAAGATGTTACTTTTGCAAGAAGCGAGGACATATCCAAGCTTATTGTTGGAAGACGGCAAAACAACAAGCAAACTTTGTTCAAGAAAGAGAAGAAGATTTTTTGTTCATGACGCATGTTTAACATCTAAATGTCTAATAATTTGTATGTATTTGTTGTCCTGGTGTTATGACTTTGCATCAAGGGGGTGTATTAAAATTGATGCCTAGTCATGTATGTGTAACCGTAAATGGTTGAAAGGTTGTAAGGTAGTTATGTTTAGGAGAAATTGTAACTTTCTTACAATAACCACTATCTCCTAGAGATGCGAGCAGTTATGCTTCAAATAGAGTGTGTGGTAGTTACATTTAGATGAGTGTATGTATCAGTTACTGTTGTAACTACCCTTTGCAAGGGATCTGAGGGAGTTACAACCGCCATACAGTTAGTTACATGTGGAGTAACCACATGGTGGTTATCTGCTGATGTAAGGTTATATAAAGCCATTGTTGGTCATTGTAAAAAGTACGCTTGTGCATGTGTCATTTTCTCCTCTTTGTCTTGCCGTGAGCAAGTGTATAGAGTGTGGTGTTCTTATTTGGTTAATGCACTATGTGAAAGTGCCCACTTCATGTATAAACAGTTCCATGTAATCAAATCCACTCTCTTTTCTTGTGTATAATACACATTTGTTTCTCCATTTCTTTTGTTTATCATCGTGATAAAGACCAGATTACAAACGTTGCACAAAGGAGTTTCGTAGACTTAGTGATTAATCTGCTGCAATTTCCAACAACTGGGTGGTGGCGAGGCATACCAAACATGTTGAGTTTTGTTCTGAAGATGGTACTTAGCAAGGGCATCGACATCACCATTGACCTCCCTCTGCCCATGTTGGATAGTCCAACTGTTCTTCCGGATGGCTTTGATCTTCTAGGTCTACACAGCAAACTTTGGGTACCTGCCAGCATCTTCTGTCATGCATTTCACCGACGTGGTGCTGTCTGTTTTGAAGCAAGCTTAGATTGTGTTGTGTTCATGCACATATTTCATAGCCTCGTACACGCCTGCAAGTTCAGCTTCCATGACATTGCTATCTTTTAGCATACTACCTCCCCCACACAACCACTTCCCATCTCATTCTCTGGCTATGAATGCTACAGTTGCCATGTTTCTATTGACTGTTGCGTCTGAGTTAAACTTGGTAACACCCGCGTTGGGTTTCCTCCAAAGAGTACCTGTCGCACCTCCTTTCACAGATTTGTTAGTCTCCCAAGCATTCAGATTGAGTTGGATTTCCTTGTTGATGGTGTTAACCACTCTATCCACTGGCCACTCTTCACCTTCAATCACTACACAGTTTCTCTGCTTCCATATTTCCCACCAGGTGACCAAGAATCAAGTTTGTTTCTCCGATTGAGTACCAAGATAACTTTTTACCCAACCGTTGACATCGTAATGGCTGTTCTATACAACTCCTCCTGCAATAACTTACTATTCTTAAAATATACAATATAATTTTAATATACTATGATCATGGAGTTTACATTTATGCTCAACGTGTCACTCACCGCTGTTCGCAAGTAGTGGCACCTAGTGCGGGTTTTTGTTTGCTCCTTTGGCAAACCTTTTAGCTTGATAGGGCCCATCTACTTCCATCGAACCATGCAAGGAACAAGATAGTCATTATTTCTATAATGAGATTTGAACTTTTTGAATAGATAAATGATCATCTCTGCTTTTATTTCCTTGTTAGGACAACTTTATATCTAGATGCAATTAGTTCTCAAGGGCATATATCGAATTGGGCAATCGCATTTGTCAAAGTCTTTCCAATATTGTGACTTAAGTTGTTGATTTAACCATTATCTATGATGTTTTATACTTTATTTCAAGAAAGTAATCACTTTTTTATTATTATCATCATCAGGGTCATGAAGGAGAAATCTAGCTATATCATACACATGAAACTGAGGTTTTAGATATTACTATGAACCTCTCCTTTTTTTATATGGATGTTGTAGTTAATAATTGAACCAACGACCAACTAACAAACTTATCAAGCTTACTAGTTAAGTCAATTGACAAGTGCAATGAAGAAAGTATTTATGATGCCTCTACCTACCTACGTATCACTTTTTCAGCATGACCTCTTCCATAACTCTAGCTACTCTCTCTCCCAATTGTAGTGTATATGTTGCATGTCTTATCCAAGAAAGAAAGGTATGAAGTAAGGATATTTCTCAATAGAAATTGACATTAACTTATTCCTTTATTTCAAAATTATAGTTCATCTACAATATCGATTGTCCATATGCCTATTTGTGTTTTGTTCATGCTCAATTAATGGAGTATATTTCTATCATAGCCTAGTTCTAAAACTAAAATAACAATCTACTTTGTTAGGTGGATAGAAGTTTGTGAAGTTGGAAAAAATATGGTAAATAGTTCACAGCTCAATTAAAAGTTCAGGTAATATATGGGATTTAGATATGGAAATAATTTATTATTAATGTAATTAGCTAAGAGCTATGTTCTCTTATGTCATTTCAATTTTGTAATATCAGTGAATGTTGTATTCATCTATTAATGATTGCTTATTACAAATTTATTTGTTATAGGGCCATGCTTCTTTAGAATTAAATAAATTGATGCTACAAAAACCAAACTATGACATCATTGTTGACCAATCGTATATGTATCAAAATGGAAGTGTGTCTAAATGGATTTTTCAAACCAAATTAAATCATTTACGGCATGTAATCTTAGTTATTCTCCTAGGATCTATGACTCAAACAATCTAGCCTTGGTATATAGATAGATAAGAAAACAAAATTGTGCGAGAAATATTATAGACAATGTTGTTTAGATATATTTATCTTAAGTGTAAGTTGGTCCAAATTAATTACAACATCAAATTAGGAGTATAATGTTGAGCTAGACATTTCTGCTTTAACTTTATCATGGTCGTGTTTCATTACTTCGAGATTTCCTTAATTGTTTGAAATATAGTTTTTTTATAGCTGCATATCGTGTCCAATATTTAATATTATTGATGTTAATAATTTTTTAGATATTGAGTTTACTTATAACAAGAGAAACCTTTTGTAATAATCTCTCAAGACTAATGGAAATCCATTAGCGATCTATTATCATTGTATCACCTTTTGAAGAAACATAGGATTGATTCCATACAATCTTATATCTAAGTTGGGAAATAGAGGAGCTCTCTCTATTTCTCTTAACACCATCACTATTATAGTCATCTCTCTTATAGAGTAAATTGCACATCTCCGTATTTTATCATAGAAATGCTTTGTGAGAATTCAAAAAAGCCACCTAATTTTCACCCACGAACAAGCCACCTTATATATTGTGACTTCTTTGTTAGTACATCATTGTTAAATAATGTAAGTATCAATATTTTTTATCCATCATGTTAATAATCTCAATTGAGTGTTCCATGAAATTTGATGAATAGTTCAACTAGGTGTAACGGTTCAATCTAAAAATATTGTGAAAATATTAATCTAAATCCAAGTTGATGAGAATGTTCAATACGTACAACAACTCACTCAATTAATCATCTACACCTCAAATTTTCATGTTTGGGATACTATGAGTTTTGTCGTTAACATGAATTTAGATGCATTTTCATATCAGATAATGGATCGATTTTTTTCATATCCAGGAAAAAAATTCCAATTCAATATTGTGTATATATCATAATTTTTGTAGTCATTCTATACCGTATAAGTATACATTTTATTCCTAAAGTTTAATATGGTTTATATTAGAACTAACTTTCTCTACTTTTTTCTTAGTTATGTTCACTCTCATCTTTTGTTCTAAGTTCATAGTACATCTACATGAGTTGTCCTGATAACGATGAAAGTAACAATTTTAGGATAACCCCCTTTGAAAAGTAAGAATGACCTCCGCATTGACGTATTAATGATAAACCTTTATGAATTTGTAGATAAAAAAACATCGGTGTTTAGTGAAAACATATTTCACTGTCTTTAGTTTAAATGTGGTTTTGAGATTAATGAAGCGGTCTCGATCTGGAGGTTAATTATGTGATTCATAAACCTTGTAAAATTCATCCATAGTAGCTAGATATTTTTTTATCAACTGACATGGATCCTTTTACCATTTTCTTCTACTTTGACATATTTAAGCCGTCATCTAAATTTCTATATGATAATAGTCCTTTTCTAGTACTTGTGCTTTTCAAAGAATAATACAATTGCGCACAATTTAATATAAATCACAACAAACACGACACAACTTTATTCCACACTATAGATATAGGACCTTCATGTCCAAAAAATAACAATCATTGAATTAAGCTCAAAGTAATGAATACAATAGTTATTGTTTTAGCTCCAAATTCTCTACAATTAATCTTCAATTTAAGTAGTCAAGCTCCTCTGAATTAGAGTTGAGTGTCAAAATTAAGACTAAGTTAAACACCAATCTATGAATTAAATTGAGGTTTTTCCTCAGAACCCCCTCGTGTTTGCTTTAATTCCATAAAACCCCCTAATGTTTGGATAATCCCAACCAGCCTCCTCAACTGTTACTACTGTCACCAATCTGACGGCTGACTGCTACTTGTTATTATTATTTTAAGAACTTTTTCCATCCCACCTTGTGTATATGCTGCTCACATTTCATTTTTTTTATTTTTTTTCTACATGGTGAATTATTCACTATTATCTTTACTATGAGAATGTAATTAATAACATGATATGCTGGTTACCATTGTGAAATCTTTGTCCAATATGGTGAATCTAGTTCTAGAAAAAAAACTAATTGTGTTCAAAAATTGAGTATAGATGGGGCCTCCTGCATTTCGTCCCTATTAATTCTGGCTCAGAAAAAACTCACAATTTGAATCCAACTTAAATCTGAATTATGGTTATCTATCTGAATTTGAAATTGACTCAAATTGATAAATTTGTTAGAACAGACCTGGACTAGGATTTCAATAATCTTGGAACGGACCTGGATTTGTCAAAATTAGAACCTATATGCTACTGGTATTACTTGTGTTGAATTTAAGGTTTGTCTGATTAAATTTTGTATAGAACCAAAATTTACACAAATCCACACATCTTGTGAAACTTAGAACCTTTAATCGACATCAATAAGATTTTTTTGACTACTCAGAAAATGAAATCTACCTAGAACCATTTTAGTAATTTTGTTTGAACACAAAACTAACCCAAGTTGTCAAATTTTAGAACACAAAATCCAAATCTTGGGTTACACATTCTGAGTTTTGAATTTAAAAAACATAATGTGAAACTTGATCTTCGATTTCTTGGTTTGACAATATATGTTAGTTTTGGGTTCAAATGAATAAAAGAAAATTTTCGTATGACTCAATTTTTTGTAACACCCTAACTTTTTATAACTAATCATACATTAGAAAACCCTAATTTCACATTTCAATGCTTCATATAAACTACATTGAAACTTAGGGACCCAATTATAATGGATAAATCACGTATAAAGATAAATTTTGATTATCAACTTAATTGAAACTCAATTTCGTCAAATGTAACCCTAATTAGTAAATTAATTATATATGGGGGTTAAAAGTTAAATTGACCCTTTTTAATAATAAAATTTGACCTAATAATTTATTTGAGAACTTGAAACAATAATATATAGTTTTCCTCAAAATATCAACCTCTAAATAATTTTAGATGGATTTGGATAATTAAAATAAGCTTTAACTTGAAAAGGAATAATAAATAGTAGGGAGTCTCAAAAGATAAAAAACCAACTTGATTTTTAGAATCTTTGTATCAAAATTAGGTAACAAGACAATTTTTGTTAGATTTAAACCCTCCTAGATACTCCAATTTTAATTGGAAAGAAAATAAATTTAATGCATAAATAAACATAACTCTAATATAATTGGACTTTGGTCCAGCTGATTTATTAACAACCCATGTGTCACGTGCTGTATGTAAACGGAGTCCCCTCCAAATTGGACTCTCAGATCCCACTTCCTTGTCTCCCGCCCAACTCCTTCCTCGCACGAATGTTGGGATCGTGTGTTCCGCGTCTCGTAGACGGATGAATCCCACCACAGTATGATGAACTTTTCACCAACCTCACCTCTTCTTGAAGTTTTCCATCTATTATTCATTAAGGTTTGGTGCCCTAGATCTCCCAGTCGGTAAGGACTCCTCTCCCTCCCCTATTTCCTGTGGCAACCAGGAATCCAGCCCCTTTAGGTCAGTGCTTATATAAGTGAGACCTCGAAAAACCATCTTGGCGATCTCGCAAACCCAAAACGACCACTATTTTCACCTCCAATCTGTCGAGTGCCCTTAAGTGTGTTTATCCGCATCTTTTCTCAACTTGGCTTGCCGTCCCGGTGAACCAAACCATAACGGACATTGTAGAAGCCTTCTTATGGTTTGAGACCTCCACGATGGTCGTTGATGCCTACGTCCACCTCCAAACATGGCCAGAGAGCTCTCTGAACCACCGATTTGATCACAAGTGCAGGTATCGGTTTTTCTCTCTTTTAGTCCTCTTTCTACTGTTCACAAATCCAAGGATGATTTTTGGCCTTTCGCCATGTTTCCCATTGGCATTCTCATTCTCCGCATCTGTCTAGTTACTGTGTTGGTCCCTGATGTGCTGATGTTGCTTCACCTTTGCTCTTCTAGCCATCCTGAACCTTTATTCTTTCCAGTAGGGCCTTGTTCCTCTATAGTCAGGCTATGGAGGAGGAAGCTTTCCAGGCCCCAGGGCATCGCGGTGCTTGTTGTTTGGGCTTGACAACCTCAGAAGGAGATGATAAACTCATTGATAATCTCAGGTTTTGCTTCTACCACCCCGAGATCCCAATTTTGTTCTCCAGATTTCACTGTTCACCTCGCTGCACACTTGGTATTCTTCAATAAATAGAAAGGAGAAGATGAGGGGTGATGGATTCCCCCTTTTACCCTGTTGGATCGGCTCCCAGTTTTGCACCCTCATGGGCATAATCGGCTTATTATCACTTTGACCGCATGTTGACCACGAGTATGCCTTGCGGAGATGATGTCTAGTTGGTGGGCTCTTATTGGGCCAGATTGGCAAGGGCCCCATCTCCTGAATAAGAATTTACATGTGTATTTAACGAGTTTGGAGATTGGCCAGTCTTTATAAATTACATAACTGATTCATATGTGATCAAAAAATTATGGAAAAATATTCGTAGGAAAGGTTTTCAAACAAGGAATGGTATTATGGTGGTTTAAAGTATAGTTTTTAATCCGACTTTGCCTGATTTACACAAGAGCCATGAAACCCTTACATTAGGTTGAATAATGATTATTAATTCATGTTAAATTAATTATACTAGATAATTAGGGTTTCCTCAACATCAAGAGAGTATTAGGTGTTGCTCCAATCTTTGTAAGTAGTCCATGCACTTTGAACACACTTATTGGATGCTTATATGTTGTTATGTACAATGTTCATGTTATTAAGTGATTGTATTATTCATGTTATGATTTTATTGATCAAAGTTAATAGTCAATGGATAAATGAAATCCTTTTTAGTATTTATTATCAATAATCATTATATTACATCAATTTAATGTTTAAGATAAAGAGTAAAGAGTATGTAAGATTAAGAGTAAAGATAATGAATGAACCTTATATAAGATCCTCATCATGAGCTTTCCTAGCATATAGTGTACTTCGGTAGAAATCATGGACTTTCCTAGCATACAAAGTACTTTTGTGCAATTCAAGAGGCATTTCGGTGCAAATAGAAGAGGCACTTCGGTGCAAAATTTGAGGATTCTTATATAAGTCAGATAAAAGACTATGATAAAATGTAAAGTTTATTTTCATAATGTGAAATGTTTTCTTTTAGAGTATATGTTATTTCTATTTTATAATATGTTCAATTCCACTTACAAACTACTTTATGCATGGCTGGTGGCACGATGCCCGCAGGAAAGGAGCAACGTCAAGAACAAAGCTAGATGAGGACCAGTTGAAGAAGGAGCTCTAAGACATCTGAGGCCATACCTGGTGCGGTGACAACTATCAATTGTTTAGATTTTTCCTTTATGCTTATAAGACCTGTGTTTTAGTTAGAGTGTGAGTTTTATGTTATGAGTTGAGATATGAGAAACTATACAATGTATCCTGTGTTGGTTTAATCAAACTTTATTTTTATGCAATGATTATCGTTTTGTGACATTCCCAATAAAGAGTATGATTCCTCTTAGTGGATTATATGTTTTAGAATATTAGGATGTTACAAAATGGTATCAGAGCTAAAAATATAGTTGGCCACCAGGCTTTTCTCAAAATCTCATGTAGTTTGTGTTTCCTTTTGTAGATGGCTCTTAAGAGAAAATTCGATTAGGGCAAAGAGCATGTATATGGAGAGGGAAGTTCTTCCAATGATGGAAGTGACCATAGTGCTTCTAGAGGGGTTAACCCAAATGGTAACCCTAATGCACCTCTGGAAGTGCTTATCAAGGCTCTGACTGATTCTATCACTGGACAACAAGGAAGACCACATCAACCGAGGAACCAGGAGTTAACCTTAGTAGACTTCCTGAAGATCAAGCCAGAAACCTTCTCTAGAGAAGCTGAGACTGATGTCACTTTAAGACACACATGTTGAAGAGTGCAACCCACACTTGGTGGGAGAACTTCACCAATGCTCGAGGACCCAATGTTGAGCTGTTGACCTGGGAGGAGTTCACAACTACCTTCTGAAACCATTACATCTCTTAAGCCATGATTGAGAAGAAGGAGATGGAGTTCAAGCGCCTGAGGCAGTATGACTCAACTATTATCCAGTATGCGATGAAGTTTTATATGTTGTAGAAGTACATTTATGGTTTAGATGAGACGCGTCTGGCAAAGAAGTTCATGCGTGGCCTGAAACCTGATTTGGGCTATGCTTTGACTGGATGTGGCATCAGGACAGTGCAGGAGGCACTTGAGTCTGCTCTAGAGTTGGAGGACCATCCTGGACAATACTAGAAGAATGGAGCACCCTCAGGAAGCAAGAAAGAGACCAAGAGCCACAATGACAAGAAGAGAAAATTAGAAGACAAACCTGCTCCAAACTTTCATGAAAATACTCAGTGCACCAAGTGTAATAGGTATCATATAGGAGAATACAGATAACAACAGGAGTTTGTTACTAATGTGGTGGGGCTGACCATATCAGATCCAACCACTCCAAGCTCCTACAGAAGAAATATTCCCAAGTCAACCCAGAGCCTAAGGAGAAAAGACAAGATAGGATCTTTACCATGGTGGATGATGATGAAGATGAGGAGAATGAATAAGGTATGATTTAGTTTTGAAATCCCTTTGATACCTTTGATAGATTATAGTTTTGCTTCTTCGTACCCTAGATGTGAGTATATGTAAGATTTCATGATGATTATAAGGTGACCGAATTTTCATGTAAGGATAAGGAAAACCCTAAGGTGGGTAGACTAATAAAATTTCGAGGATGAAATTCATTTAAGGTGGGCAGAATTGTAACACCCTAACTTTTTATAACTAATTCTACATTAGAAAACCCTAATTTCAAATTTTAATGGTTCATATAAACTACATTGAACCTTAGGGACCCAATTATAATGGATAAATCATGTATAAAGATAAAATTTCATTATCAACTTAATTGAAACTCAATTTCATCAAATGTAACCCTAATTAGTAAATTAACTATATATGGGGGCTAAAAGTGAAATTGACCCTTTTTAATAATAAAAAAAATTGACCTAATAATTTATATGAGAACTCGAAACAATAATATATATTTTTCCTCAAAATATCAACCTTTAAATAATTTTATATGGCCTTGGATAATTAAAATAAGCTTTAACTTGAAAAGGAATAATAATAAGTAGGGAGTCTCAAAAGTTAAAAACCAACTTGATTTTTAGAATCTTTGTATCAAAATGAGGTAAAAGACAAATTTTGTTAGATTGAAACCCTCCTAGATACTCCAATTTTAATTGAAAAGAAAATAAATTTAATGCATAAATAAACATAACCCTAATATAATTGGACTTTGGTCCAGCCAATTTATTAACAGCCCATGTGTCACGCGTTGTATGTAAACTCCTGTCCCCTCCAAATTGGATTCTCAGATCCCACTTCCTTCTCTCCTGCCCGACTCCTCCCTCGCGTGGATGCTGGGATCACATGTTTCCCATCTCGTAGACGGATGAATCCCACCATAGTACAATGGACTTTTCACCATCCTCACCTCTTCCCAAAGTTTTCCATCAATTATTCGTTAGGGTTTGGTTCCCTGGATCTCCCAGTCGGCAAGGAATCCTCTCCCTCCCCTATTTCCTACGGTGACCAGGAATCCAACCCCTTTGGGTCACCGCCTATATAAGTGAGACCTCGAAAAACCATCTTGGTAATCTCGCGAAACCAAAACGACCACTATTTTCACCTCCGATCTATCGAGTGCCCTTAAGCGTGTTTTTCCGTACCTTTTCTCTATCTGGCTTGTCGTCCTAGTGAACCAGACCACAGTGGACATCGGAGAAGCCTTCTGATGGTTCAGGCTCCACGACGCTTGCTGACACCCGCGTCCACCTCAAAATGTGGCTAAAGAGCTCTCTGAACCTTCGATTTGATCGCAAGTGCAGGTATCAGATTTCCCCTCTTTTAGTCCTCTTTTTGTTGTTCACAAATCCAAGGATGATTTCTGGCTTTTTTCCATGTTTCTCGTTGGTGTTCTCTTTCTCCACCTCCATCTAGTTACCATGTTGGTCCCTGATGTGCTCTTGTTCTTCACCTTTTCTCTTGTAGCCATCTCGAACGTTTGTTCTTTCTTGGAGGGCCTTATTCCTTTGTAGCCAAGCCACGACAGAGGAAGCTTTCTAGGCCCCAGGGCATCGCGATTCTTGTTGTTTGGGCTTGACAACCTCAGAAAGAGATGGGAAACTTGTTGATAATCTTAGGTTTTGCTTCTACTGCCCCGAGATCCCAGTTTTGTTCTCCAGATTTCACCATTCACCTCACTACCCACTTGCTATTCTTTAATAAATAGAAAGGAGAAGATTTGGGGTGATGGATTCCCCCTTTTACCATGTTGGATCGGCTCCCAGTTTTGCACCCTCATGGGCATAATAGGCTTTTTCTCACTCTGACTACCTATTGACCACGAGTATATCTTGTGGAGATGATGGCCAGTTGGCGGGCTCTTATTGGGCCAGATTGGCAAGGGCCCCATCTCCTAGATAATAATTTACGTGTGTATTTAACGAGTTTTGTGATTGGCCAGTCTTTGTAAATTACACAACTAATTCATATTTGTTCAGGAAATTATGCAAAAATATTCGTTGGAAAGGTTATCAAACAAGGAACAATATTATGGTGGTTTCGAGTCCAGTTTTTAATCCAAATTTCCCTGATTTACTCAAGAGCCATGAAACCCTAAAATTAGGTTGAATAATGATCATTAATGCATGTTAAATTAATTATACAGGGTAATTAGGGTTTCCTCAACATCAAGAGAGTATTAGGTGTTGCTCCAATCTCTATAAGTGGACCATGCACTTTGAACACACTTATTGGAAGGTTATATGCTATTATGTACAATGTTCATGTTATTAAGTAGTTGTATTATTCATGCTATGATTTTATTGATCAAAGTTAATAGTCAATGGATCAATGAAATCCTTTTTACTATTTATTTTCAAGAATCATTATATTACATCAATTTCATGTTTAAGATCAAGACTAAAGAGTATGAAAGATTAAGAATAAAGATAATGAATGAACCTTATATAGGATCCTCGTCATGGGCTTTCCTAGCATACAATGTACTTCGGTACAAATCATGGGCTTTCCTAGCATACATAGTACCTTTGTCCAATTCAAGAGGCACTTCGGTGCAAATAGAAGAGGCACTTCGGTGCAAAATTTGAGGATTCTTATATAAGTCAGATAAAAGACTATGATAAAATGTAAAGTTTATTTTCATAATTTTAAATGTTTTCTTTTCAGAGTATATGCTATTTCTCTTTTATAATATGTTCAATTCTACTTTCAAACTACTTTATGTATGGCTGGGGGCATGATTCCCGCAGGAAAGGAGCAACGCCAAGAATAAAGCTAGCTGAGGATCGGTTGAAGAAGGAGCTCTAAGACATCTGAGACCAGACCTAGTGGGGTGTCAACTATCAACAGTTTAGATTTTTCCTTTATGCTTATGACACTTGTGTTTTAGTTAGAGTGTGAGTTTTATGTTATGAGTTGAGATATGAGAAACTATACAATGTATCCTGTGTTGGTTTAATCAAACTTTATTTTTATACAATGATTATCATTTTGTGACATTCCCAATTAAGATTATGCTTCTGCTCAATGGATTATATGTTTTAGAAAATTGGGATGTTACATTTTGAGTCTACTTTTGAACTCAAAGTTGACACTACATCAATTTCTTTAACTTATTTGAAACTAGAACTAGTCTTAATTATCAAACGTAGAACCTAGAATTGAATATCATGCTCTAGATTTTGATTTTTTAATTCCAAACCCTGGACCTATAATAAAAAATTTAGATTTTGGGTTCTAAAAATTGAGAATTTGCTCAGAGTTCATCTAGGTCGATTCTGGGTTTAGAGTAACCGACTAAAATTCGTGTTGCGGTTGATTTTGGCTTCTAATTTTCGCAATCTAGATAGATTCTAATCAATTTAGTGTCAAGTAAAAGATTCAATTAAACAAAGTTTTAATTTAATACAAGATGATTATGGTTTCAATTTTCAAGAAACCAAATAATTTGATTGTTGACTGAAATTGGAGTCTACATGAATTCTGAGAAATTTATAAATTTGAGTTGGCTCCGGATTCGAATAAAGCGACTAGATTCCAGGTTTGGGTTGGATCCAAATACGAATATTAAAAATCCAGTGGAATTGATCCAAACCTAAGATTTTGACAGTGCTATCTTTATTGGCAAGATCCAAACGTAAAGTTCATTTTTTTCTAGATCAAATATGTGTTGGGATTAGGAATATAATCCAGCCCATGTCTTAGTGGGATTTAGACTTGGGAGGGTTGGTTTGTGCTACCAATCCTAATAGGAGTCAAATCTTGAATAGTAGGAATATGACTTCCTATGTGCAACATGCAGTTGGACTAGGATTCGAACTAGGACTAGAATTCCTGGTTGCAATCACATGCATGGAGGCCTATAAATAGAGGCCCCAGGGGAGGCCTTTGGATTATCCACCGGTTGAGGTGTGAGTTCTCCAGTTGCTTTTTGGTGCCTTCTGTGGTAGAGGGTGCCAGAGAACAAGAACAACTGGTAGAGAAGCTCTCTTGGTTTATAAGAGAGGGCCAGCGACTTTGCCTTGAAGCAAAGTAGCGGTTGGCGGTTGCTACCCAGATTTAGGGGTAATTAAATTTGGGAGGTGTGAGTTGTAATTTTATTACATAGTGCTTATTAGCGGGATTGCCCCGTGGTTTTTCTCTCCTTATTGAGGGGAGAGTTTTCCGCATTAAATTTGGTGTTTTTCTTCTTTGGGTTTTATACGCTTGTTGGTAGCGCTTCCGTGACAACTTTTCGTCACATCCGGGACTGTATCGGTACAACATCCCCAACAAGTGGTATCAGAGTGAGGTTGTAGATACCACTCCAGATGGGGAAAGATGAAGATGCGACGATGATAAAGTTGACAAGCACAAATTGGCAGATTTGGAAACCCAAGATGGAGGATATTCTCTATTGCAAAGATCTATACGATCCGATAGAGGGACAAAAGCCAGAGACTACATCTGATGCAGATTGGAAGAAGCTAAACAGGAAAACCGTCGGAACAGTGCAGAAGTGGCTCAACATCTCCGTATTCCATCACGTCTCAGAAGAGACCAATGCCAAAGATCTATGGGAAAAGCTCAAGAAGTTATATGAGCGGAAGACTGCCACAAATAAAGCTTTCTTGATCTGAAAGTTGGTGAACCTCAAGTACCAGGATGGTACAAACATCGCCGAGCATATGAATGAATTCCAAAGCCTTGTAAATTAGTTGGGGTCCATGAAGATGGTTCTTGATGATGAACTTCAGGCTCTACTTCTTCTAGGATCGCTACCGGACAGTTGGGAGACACTCGTAGTGACAGTCAGCAATTCTGCACAGGAGGGCAAGTTGACACTTGACCAGGTGAAGAGCAGTGTACTAAATGAAGAGACTCGACGACGAGCCTCAGGCGACAGTGGATCAGAGGTGCACTTCACAGAGGGCAGAGGCGTTGATAGAGCGAGAGACCGTGGTAGATCTAAGAGCCGCGGTGAATCCCAAGACCGCGAGAAGTCTCGTGGTAGATCCAAGTCAAAGAATGGTAGAGGGTGCTTCCATTGCGGCAAGCCAGGTCACTTCAAAAGAGATTGCAAGATTTGGAAAAAGAAACATGGGTCTGAAGCCAAAGACAAGCAAGATGACGACAAGAATACTACAGCGACGATCTCAGATGATAGGTGCGATGATGACGATGTGGTCTTAACAGTCCAAGAACAGTGTTTGCATGCTGATGAGGATGATTCTGAGTGGGTGGTGGATACTGCAGCTTCTTATCATGCTTCACCAAGTAAGGAGTTATTCACTTCATACAGGAGGGGAGACTTTGGGAGGGTGAACATGGGAAATTCCTACTTCTCTAGAATTGTCGGGATTGGTGACATTTGTGTTCAGACAAGTGTTGGTTGCACGCTCACGCTGAAGGATGTTCGTCACGTTCCAGATTTGCGACTGAGTTTGATCTCTGGTTCTTTATTTGATAGAGAAGGTTGTCATCTTGATTTTGGTGGCGGAAAATGCAAGATCACCAAGGGGGCTTTGGTTATTGTATGTGGCAAACTGTCTCGCACATTATACAAGACCAAGCTCAAAGTACTTAGAGACGGTAGTATACATGTAGTTGAGGATAACCAGACAGATCTATGGCACAAATGGTTAGGACACATGAGTGAGAAGGGCTTGAATCTTCTATCCAAGAAGAGGTTGATTCCTTATGGCAAGGATAGTGGTCTCAGTTCATGTGATGCATGTCAGACAGGAAAGAAACGATGAGTTTCTTTCAAGACAAGGTCTGCGGTGAAGTCAAAGCTTCTACAGTTGGTTCATTCGGATGTCTACGGTCCTTTTGAGATGGCTTCAATGGGAGGCAATAAGTATTTTGTCACATTCATTGATGATGCATCTAGGAAGGTGTAGGTCTACTTGCTGAAGACCAAGGATCAGGTTTTTCAATGTTTCCAAAAGTTCCATGCCATGGTAGAGCGGGAGACCGGTGAAAAATTAAAGTGTCTCTGAATGGACAATGGAGGATAGTACACCTACAGGGAGTTCCATGCGTACTGCACACAGCATGGCCTACGGCATGAGAGGACAGAGCCCGGCACACCACAACACAATGGTACAGCTGAAAGGATGAACCGTACTATTTTCGAGAAAGTCAGATGCATGTTGAAGACTGCAAAGTTGCCAAAGACATTTTGGGGTGAGGCAGTGAGAACTGCCTGCTATCTGATAAATCGATCTCCATCAGTTCCTTTGGGGTTTGATATACCTGAGCATGTATGGACAGGTAAGGATGCATCCTACTCACATCTCCGAGTATTTGGATGCAAGGCATATGCTCATGTTCCCAAGGAAAAGAGGCAAAAGCTGGATGATAAAGCGGTGCCATGTATCTTTCTTGGCTATGGAGATCAACAGTTTGGGTATAGGTTATGGGATCCAGTGAAAAAGACCATGACCAGACACAGAGATGTGACTTTCTGTGAGAGTCAGACAGTGACAGAGCCTGAGGTTGATGATGCAGAGGCTGCGGGATCAGGTGACAGTTCTTCAGACGATGAGTATGAGGATGATTCAACTTCTTCACAGGTGCAGTCTTCTGATGATGAAGAAGAGCAACATAATCACCATGAGCAGCAGAGTGATAGCACATCAAGTGGTCCAGTTCCAGACGCACAGACGAGTGATTCAACTTCACAGGAAGAGACTTCTGGGCAGGGGGAGCAGGATCAGGACCAGGCAGAGTCCTCAGAGCAGCAGCTGAGGAGGTCTGACAGAGTACGTCATCCTTCATCCAGATATCCGGCATCTCAGTATATCTTGCTTACTGATCAGGGGGAGCCAGAGACTTTTCAGGAGGCACAAACTCATAGAGACAGAGTACAGTGGCATCAGGCGATGCAGGAGGAGATGAATTCTTTGCAGAATAATGACACCTATGAGATTGTGGCACTTCCCAAGGGTCGGAGAGCACTAAAGAACAAGTGGGTCTATAGGATGAAGAATGACGGCATTGGTAGTGATATTAGATACAAAGCCAGACTTGTTGTCAAGGGCCTTGGTCAAAGACCAGGAGTGGATTTTGATGAGATATTTTCTCCGGTTGTGAAGATGAGTTCTATCAGATTGGTTCTAGGCTTGGTTGCTAGTCTAGATCTGGAGCTTGAGCAGATGGATGTGAAGACAACTTTCCTTCACGGTGACCTTACAGAGGAGATCTACATGGAGCGGCCAGAAGGTTTTAAAGTCAAGGGGAAAGATCACTTAGTCTGCAAATTAAAGAAGAGTTTGTACGGGTTGAAACAGGCTCCTAGACAGTGGTACAAGAAGTTTGATTCTTTCATGCAGAGTCACGAGTACCAGAAGACAAGTGCAGATCCATGTGTCTACATCAGGAGGTTTCCCAATGACAGGTTCATTATTCTACTACTCTATGTGGATGACATGTTGATAGTGGGTCAGGATCTCAGTTTGATCAGAAAATTGAAGACAAAGCTTTCCAAAGCCTTTGAGATGAAGGATTTGGGACCATCACGACAGATTTTGGGGATGCAGATCACACGTGACAGGACACAGCACAAGTTGTGGTTGTCACAACAGAGTTATGTTGAACGGGTACTTGAGCGGTTTAACATGGGCAAAACCAAAGTCGTGGGGACTCCACTTTCAGGTCACTTCAAGCTGAGTAAGAAGTCATGCCCATCTACTGATGAGGAAAAGGAGGAGATGGCAAGGATTCCCTATTCTTCTGTTGTAGGGAGTTTGATGTACACAATGGTGTGTACCCGTCCTGATATTGCTCATGCAGTTGGCGTTGTGAGCAGGTTTCTCTCAAATCCTGGAAAAGATCACTAGGAGGCGGTCAAGTGGATCTTCAGATACTTACGAGGCACGAGCAACACGTGTTTGATGTTTGGTGGTTCGGAACCAGTTCTAAAGGGCTTCGTTGATGCTGACATGACAGGTGATATAGATCACAGGAAATCTACTTCTGGGTATATCTTCACTTTTGCAGGGGGGTCATATCTTGGCAGTCCAGGTTGCAGAAGTGTGTTGCACTTTCAACTACAGAGGCAGAATACATTGCAGCAGCGGAAGCAGGAAAAGAAATTCTCTGGGTGGTGAGATTTCTAAGGGAGCTGGGTATGATTCATATTGACCAGACTATTTTCTGTGATAGTCAGAGTGCCATTGACTTGAGCAAGAGCACAATGCATCATGCACGGACAAAGCACATTGATGTGAGATATCACTGGCTTCGTGATGTTATAGAGAAGAAGTTGTTGACTCTGAAAAAGATCCATACTGAGAAGAATGCTTCTGATATGATGACCAAGGTGGTGACACGAGACAAGCTAGAGCTTTGTAAGAAGCTCTGCAGTGTACACTCCCAATGATGATCGCTGAAGACCACATCTCCCTCATGGGCTGGAGGGGGAGATTGTTGGGATTACGAATATAATCCAGCCCATGTCTTAGTGGGATTTAGACTTGAGAGGGTTGGTTTGTGCTACCAATCCTAATAGGAGTCAAATCTTGAATAGTAAGAATATGACTTCCTATGTGCAACATGCAGTTGGACTAGGATTCGAACTAGGACTAGAATTCCTGGTTGCAATCACATGCATGGAGGCCTATAAATAGAGGCCCCTGGGGAGGCCTTTGGATTATCCACCGGTTGAGGTGTGAGTTCTCCAGTTGCTTGTTGGTGCCTTCTGTGGTAGAGGGTGCCAGAGAACAAGAACAACTGGTAGAGAATCTCTCTTGGTTTATAAGAGAGGGCCAACGACTTTGCCTTGAAGCAAAGTAGCGGTTGGCGGTTGCTACCCGGATTTATGGGTAATTAAATATGGGAGGTGTGAGTTGTAATTTTATTACATAGTACTTATTAGCGGGATTGCCCCATGGTTTTTCTCTCCTTATTGAGGGGAGAGTTTTCCACGTTAAATCTGGTGTTTTTCTTCTTTGGGTTTTATACGCTTGTTGGTAGCACTTCCGTGACAACTTTTCGTCACATCCGGGACTGTATCGGTACAACATCCCCAACAATATGATCAAATTTACGGTAGTTGACAGAGATTTGATGTTACTATATGTCCTCGCAGCAAAACAATGGAGAAAATGTAGAATAAAAAAATCAAAATGGAGCAATAAATACAGGAGGGACGGAGATGTTCTTAAAATAATAACAATCAGCAGCCAGCCGTTAGGTTGGTAACGGTGGTAACGGCTGAGGGGGCTAGTTAGGATTATGTTAATATTAGGAGGGTTTCTGGAATTAAAGTAAAAATGAGGAGAGTTTTGGAAAAAAAACTCAATAAGTAGTAACAAAAGCTTGGAGGAGAGACATAAATCGGACAGATTTCTGGGGCTTCTCTAAGAATATTGATCTATGATCCCTTGTCGAATTTGCAATTGAACAGTACAAGAGCCAGTTGTAAGGATGACAAAATCTTAGGAACCAAGTTGCTCGAGATGCTCCTGCACAAGAACTCTGAGCGTGGATAAATAATTTTACAAGACAGATAAAATGGCAAGCCTTTTGTGCTCCACCTAACTACAACGATTACATGTTTTTATATATGTATGATTGCCGGTTTCAATGGATCCTGAAGTTTACTCTGTTTTCTGGTTCAGGCTGTCTAATTCCTATATCTTCCAACACGTTTGAAGTAGGAAAAACTAAGGCGTAGGTTTTCAGCATACCTGATATTTAACTTCATGTGTTATGTGGACCAAAGCGAATGGCAGATAACGCAAATGGCGTGTAACCTTCTCAACTTCAAAACCTGTATTCTACCATATTCAGGGCCTTCATGAAAATAGTCAAAGCAGCCCATTTGGGAATGAGTTTCGAAATTTATTGAAGAGGCTTAAAATCAGTTTGCCCGTGCGTGGCACTAGCAGGGAGTGATTTCGTTATTAGTTTTCCAAATTTCTTTTGTATCTAGATTCTTCTTTTATTGTCGATTTGGAGTCAAGTAAGAGTCTATAAGTCATATGTACTACTTTCTTTTTTCTATACGTGGATAATAGGATGAAAAGGATACTTTCGTTGACTTTGAATTAATATAGAAAAAAAGAGATCTCTCTGTGTCATCAATTCATCATTCAATAATTACGTATGAGAATCTAGAAAATGAAGAAGGTAGGCACGCATGTATGTGATTGTGTAGGCACGTAGAAAGATATAGTTTATGCTGTTTGTTTCATGAAAAAGGCGACATACTTGTTCGGTGAAGGCGGCAAGTTTATAGAGGACTGCGAGCGGAATCTGGTTCTCCACCAAGAGCAAGTCCACTCTTAGGCTGCGTTGTTACGTGGTGAATCATGGTGATAGGGAATGATGGTGAAACAAAAATATTGTTTGTTTGCCATGGTGATAGGGAATCATGGTGAATCCATGGTGAATCCGTGGGGAATTTTGATCTATTTTTGTCCCCATGAAAAAACATGGTGAATCGTGGTGAATCATGGTGAAAGAAGTTTTCGGTCAAGACTCCACTACTTATTTAGACAAATGTGCAAAAAAACATTCTAATAAATATGATTCTTACTTGTGTATGGTGTTTTTTATAAAAAAAATTCCCCTCCCCATCACTATAACCATGTAACAAACAACAATTTTTAAGTTTTTCACCATCACCATCCCAATCACCATACACATGTTACCAAACAATATATTTTAATAATTTCCCTATCACCATCACCGTCCCTATCACCATCACCGTCACCGTCACCATCACCATTAATTTTATCACCACGTACCAAACACAGCCTTAGGTATGGCAACACCGCATGCCTGTCATCGGGTGCCCCAAAGATAGGATCATTCATAGCGTAGTGCACCTGGGACTTGACGAGTTCCCGCAGCTGTGATGACCCGTAGCTGTCAGCAGCAGCTCAAATAATTAGAAGCAACCATCCAGCACCATAAGGTAGGGGAAGGTATATGCATCCACCCACTCTGCCCCAGGAGCCACTGCATACAACGTGAACAACCGCCCCAGCAGCCCGGCCTCTTCCCGGAACAAGCTGACCAGGTTCTCCACCTGTAATCCTCCGACCGGCTTGAGGTAGTGCTGAACCGCACGGTGCTTGTACGCCTCCATGGGTTCCAGGTGAGGTTTCCCGTGATGGTACGGCCAGATAGAGACCACTCGGGGTCGTAGGCCTCCGGTTGGAGGTTGCGCATACAGGGAGGGACTTTGTAGATGGTGCAGACGTGCTTCCAGCTCTGAAGCCGGCGGCTGAACTTGCCCAGGAAGTTGTACTTGCGGGCCTCCGTGAATTGACCCCTATCGCTGGTTGACGAAGGCGGCGTTGCTGTTGATGCCGCTGCAACTGCCGTTTGCAACCGCAACGATCCAAATGCTGGGTCATTATTCTGCATATTGATTGATGGGTTCGAGTAAATACCTAGATAGTGGATCCCATATATGCTAGGCAGTTATTTTTTTTTTGGTCGGGTGCTAGGCAGTTATTTTCAAAACCTCTCTCATATTTTCTGATATTTTTTCACAACCCTCACGTTTTCTCAATTCATCTAATCGACTTCTCTCTTACCCAAAATACATAAGCACCGAACTAAGTCTGCACTAGGGTTGTAAATAGATACAGTGTTGGCTCAAGGTCGAAATTTACTAAATTTTTATTTTGATGATGACTAAACCATTCCAATTAATTGTGTCTAATTTCTCTACTTGAGTGATTTCAGATTAAGTATAGAGACACTCCAAATGTCCTAACTTGCGCATCTCAACTTAGAGAAAAGACAACTCAAAGTCAATACAAGTGTACATTTTTGTAAAATGATGTAAATCCATTAGAGTCATGTTGTAAATAACTTGTAATGATTGTATGACTTGTAATTAAGCTTAGAAAAAATCAGGAGCACTTAGATCGAATATTTAAGCACTCAAAAGCCATTTTCCAAAATTCACATCAGGCTGTTCATCGGTCGAGTTGCAAAATCGACCGATCCTGATTGGATCTTGAAAATGACTTTTCATCGGTCGAGTTTACACTTCACCGAATTCGACCGATCCCTCTACTGACCAAAACTGGTTTAAGTGAATCGGTCGAGTCACCCCAGGGTCGATGGCCTAAATTAGTCTTGTCTCTTAGTGGGATCGGTCGAGTTACCTTTATAGAAACTCAACCGATTGCACTGTACGGAAAAGTACAGAAAAGTATTTCTAGCCGTTGTGGAGTTGCAACAAGTAAAAATATATCTGTTGCAAGCCACAAAACGACTAGTTGTCGTTCTTAAGTGTTCTCAAAGGCCAAGAGACATCTCCAACTCTAAAAAGGACCCCTTGGGCTACATTCCAAGGTTGAGAATTCAATATAAAACTCTATGTGAGGTTCTTATTCTATAGTCGAGTGCTTCTTACAACCTCCTCTCTCTCTCTAAGCTTAATCACTTGCTACATTCGTTAGAGTGAGTAGGAAATCTATAAGAGACCTAGTCCTACATGTATATCTTGTGAGGCTCTCACTTCCACCACCTCCATATCTCTCTTTTCAACCATGAAGATGAAGGTTCTCTCTCTTGGCTAAGAGATGTGAAGAAGAACAAGGGAAGAAGTCCCTTGGTGAAGATCGAGGCTGAAGACTTTGAGCAAGAATGGGTAAGCCCTTGGTGAAGGCAGAAGACTCCTTGCTCAAGTGGGTAAGTCCTTGGTGGAAGCTTCTCTGAGTGAAGGTGAAGTCAAAGGCAGAAGATCTAAGAAGAGTTGAAAAGTCCTTAAAGATAGAAGACTTGTGCTTGAGTGGGTAAGACCTTGGTGAAGGCTGAAAACTCTTGCAAAGTGGGTAAGTCATTGGTAAGGTGGAATACTCTTGGTACTTGGATGGGTAAGCCCTTTGGTTGGTCATATATTGTAAGTCTTATGAATGAATATAAGAATGAAATGGTTAAGAAATCCTAGAGGTTGACCTCTCTAGGTAGTGGACTGATTCACTTATAGTTTGAAGTGTGGAACCACTATACATAGCTTGTCACTTGGTGTATGTTCAATCTCTCTCTCTCTTTCTATTCATGTGTTTAGTTGCACTCAAATTTCCTATTTAGAAACCTTATCTTGTGATATATCTTGATGGTCTAATGAATTTTGTTTAAGTGCATCCAACTCTATTCACCCCCTCCCCTCTAGAGCATCCAATCACCCATCTAGGATGCATCAAATGGTATTAGAGCGGGTTTCTCCAAGCATACTTCAACAAGTAGGACAAGATGGGTGACTACAAAGGTGGGAGATACTTCATCAATCTTCCAATATTTGATGGGAGTAACTTCCTCTATTGAAAAAGAAGGCTACAATTCTACATCCAAGGATCAAGTCTTGAGATGTGGAAAATGGTGAACATCCCATACATGCTGCCAAAGACAAAGATTGAACAATGGGATTAAGCTACCTTGAAGAAAGCAACCTTGAATGCTAGAGCCATGGACATCCTCTATGCCTCCATGACCCCCACTAAGTTCAACCAGATTTCTTCATGTGAAACAAACTATGAGGTATGGAGAAAGATATGCATCACTTATGAGGGGACAATTCAAGTAAAGGAAAACAAAGTCTACATGCTCAACGCATTGTTTGAAAACTTCAGAGAAGATAGCTCATATGTACTCAAGGCTCAACACCATTGTGAATGGTCTTTCTGTTCTAGGTTATCCTATGAGTAGAGGAGAGATCAACTCTAAGATCCTTATAACTCTCCCCAAGAGATGGGAACCAAAGGTGACTTCGATTGAAAAAGCAAGGTCTGTTGAGGATATTCCTATTGAAGAGCTCATTGGAAATCTACAAGCACATGAAGTCACATTTAATAAGAGGGAGGGAGTAGAAAGATAAGAAGAGAAAGAACTCAAGAGAATGAAGAAGGTTGAAATCAAAGCTTAAATCAAGGCTATTGTTGGTCAACCCTCTCCGTCCTCTCATATTGAAGAAGATGCCATGTACTCCAAGGATAGATTCTATAAAGGCAAGAACTCCTCCTCTATTTGGTGCCTCAAGTGTGGAAAGAAGGGTCACTTCAAGATAGATTGTCTACAAGGAAAGAAGACCCATCATCACAAGGAAAGAGAAGACAAGTACATGAAGAAGGAGAAATGGCACTCAAGTTCAAGTGACTCCTCCAACTCAAGCTCAAGTGAAGATTCAAGTAAAGGATCAAGCTCAAGCTCTAGTGTTGAAGGAGAATTCCATTTTTCTCTTATGCCTTCTACAAGAAAAGACTCAAATGAGGTCAGTCTAAACTCTTTAGATAAAGAACCTTTAATTCTTATCATCAATACCACTCGTACCTCTGTTAAGTATTTGAAAAAGAAAAGGATAAAGCTTGTTAGAATTAGATGATCTTGAAAATGCTAATTCTTGCTGGCTTGATGACAAAAATACTTGTCTTAGCTAAGTAGACTCTCTTAAACTTGAAAATGCTAATCTGCTTGATAAGATTAGGTTTTTAGAAGCTCAACCTCTTATGAGTAGTTCTAATGAAGAGCATACCTTAATTGTTGATTCTCTCATGCATGATATTGATGTTCTCAAATCTGAAAATAAGGACAAAGATTTTGTTTTGCAAGGATTATAATATGAAAATGGTGTTTATCTTTCTAATATTACCTTCCTTGAAATAGAAAATGCCTCCTTGTTTGCTAAAATCAATGTGCTTGAATCTTGTTCTAGTTCTACTAGTAGAGAAAATAATGTTGATGCTCTTCATATTGATAGAGATTCTTATTTAACTAAAGCTCTTTTCTTAGAAAATGATCTTTTGCATGCTAGAGATAATATCAATCATTTATCTTCAAATATTGCTTCTCTTATGCATGATAATGATATTTTGAGATCTTCTTTACAAAGATTCTTAGTTGGTAAGAAGAATCTTAATGATATCTTACACCATACTACTTAACAAATTGGTAGACATGGTTTGGGTTATGATGGTAGCCAAAGGAACAACAAAGACAAAGGACCTCCAATATTTCATGGAGAATCCTCTAGTTCCAAGGCTATGGGAAAATGCAACTATTGCAATGAAATTGGTCATTATTCTACTTATTGTCCTTTTAGAAAAGCACCCAAGAACAATATGACTTGGGTTGCTAAGCTAATCCCTCCGGACCCAAAAATATGATTGGGGACCATTTCATCTTTCTTCTTGTAGGTACTTGCAAATGGATTGACTTGAGCTATGGATTTGCAAATGGACTTGTCAATCCACATGAAAAAAGTAAGGTGAGATGTATATGAGGTGAAAACAAGTGGAAAAGCATGGGTAAGCACAAAGGTAATGTTTTTCTTTCTCATAACCAATTCTAACTTGTTTTTGTCAAGATAGTGTGCACTATACATATGGTTTTTGAGTCAAAAGTAGTATTTTGTGTTTCTCTGCACACTCTTGCTCAAAACTATTTGTAATGCTTTTATAGTGTAGTACTAACTTTCTTACACATGTTTAGATATGGTTTGTATTTTTAGCATGCCTTTAAATATGTTTTTACGAAATATATTTGCATTTTGACGACAGCTCGATCAGTTGAGTTTGTCCTATTTGGAACATGGCCGAGAGGCACAAAAGGGTATTGCCAGTAGCTGTCATCGGTTGAGTTGTCAATACACATAACTCGACCGAAAACACTGTGCACAGAATACACAGTTGGCTTATTGAATGAGAATTTCCCTCCCAACTAGATTTTCTCAACCGATAGCCTTGTTCTTTGGCACTCTCATTTAGTACCTTTATATATGTATATTGCCATGTTCTAAATTTCCTATCTTACTTACAACTCTATCTCTCTAATTGCTCTGAATTGGTATATCTATATCTTGCAATTACTTGCTTTTAGTTGTTTTTCAGGTTTTGATGATGATCTCTTTGGATCTCTTGGTTGTGTCTAAAATTGCTTCTGTTGTACTCTGACTTGCTACATCTATCTAGTTGTATATATTGTTTGGATACAACCTTAAGGTTCTTAGTGGTAGTCATTCTTTGGTAATGATACATACTTGTTAGTGAGTTATATCCTTTCATGCTTCTAAAATTGCATATCTCTTTGGATGGATATATCTTTACATCTACTAATAGCTTGCTTTATCTTGTATATCTTTTGGTATCTGTTGCTATGATCTAGATCCTACTAGTAGTCCTAACTTGTGATAATATCTACTAGTGGTTCACATACATGTAGTTCTAACCTTCTTTATAATTGGTATCTTTGCTCATCTAGTGGTATTTCACTATATGCTAGGCTTGTATCTTGTCTCATACATGCTCAAACTTGTTCGTTGAATTGCATATCTACTGTCTTGAGTTGCTTGCATAACTTTATGATGCATGGTAAATAGAGCTACATTATATGTAGAAATTGGAACATTTTTGGATTTCATAAAGTTTTTGCTCTAGATTCAGTTTTTGGCGCAATACTAGTATTTTTTATGCAGAAACTACCTTCTGAGCAAGGCTCATTGCTATGCCCTGAGCCCTGACACTTGTTGGGAAAATTTTGTCATCTTGAGGGTCAAAATTGTGATTTATTATTTTTTTGTAGCACTTTATCTTTCTTTTTGGGTTGTTCAAGTGCATGCTTTAACTTGCTTTTCTTTCTATGCTTGGACAAAGCCCCTATCTATGCTCTTCTACTCTCATTATATAACTTTTTGTTCTCTCCTTTCTCGTAACTAGTGGTGTTTCTTATTTTTTCATACCCCCACTTTTTGAAATGACGAACGGGGAGAAAGGTATGTCTTCTTTTAACAAAACATGGAGAGGGCATGTCTTACATGAAGAGGAGAAGCATGTCCATGTAAAGGGGAGAAGGTAAATTGGAGAAGACATATATGTGTATATCATAAATGAGTAGAAGGCATGGTATTCTATAAATGTTATGAAAGCTAACCATGCAGGAGAAATAGAATCAATTGAGGGGGGGTATGAGAACTCCACTTGGATCAATTGAGGGGGGGGGGGTATATGAACTCAATTCTATTGAAACCCCTAGGTTTCTCCAAAGGTATGACTTTACTTAAATGCTTTAAGTACATTTAGGGAATGGTTTGTCATCTTCAAAAAGGGGGAGAATGTTGACTCAAGGTCTAAATTAACTAAACCTTTGTTTTGATGATGACTAAACCATTACAATTAATTGTGTCTAATGTCTCTACTTGATTAATTTCAGATTATGTATAGAGACACTCCAAATGCCCTAACTTGTGCATCTCAACTTGGAGAAAAGACAAGTCAAAGTCAATACAAGTGCATGTTTTTGTAATATGATGTAAATCCATTAGAATCATGTTTTAAACCACTTGTAATGATTGTATGACTTGTAATTAAGATTAGAAAAAATCAGGAGCACTTAGATCGAATATTTAAGCACTCAAAAGCCATTTTTCAAAATTCACATCAGGTTGTTCATCGGTCGAGTTACAAACTCGACCGATCTTGATTGGATCTTGAAAATGACTTTTGATCGGTTGAGTTTGCACTTCACAGAACTTGATCGATCCCTCTACTGACCAAAATTGATTTAAGTGAATCGGTTGAGTTACCAAAGGACAAACTCGACCGATGGCCTAAATTGGTCTTTTCTCTTAGTGGGATCGGTCGAGTTACCTTTATAAAAACTCGACCGATTGCACTGGATGGAGAAGTGCAGAATAGTGTTTCTAGCTATTGTGGAGTTACAACAAGTGAAAATATATCTGTTGCAAGCCACAAAATGGCTAGTTTTCATTCTTAAGTATTCCCAAAGGCCAAGAGGCATCCCCAACTATAAATAGGACCCCTTGGGCTTCATTCCAAGGTTGAGCATTCAATGCAAAACTCTATGGGAGGTTCCTATTCTATAGTTGAGTGCTTCCTACAGCCTCATCTCTCTCTAAGCTTAATCACATACTACATTCGTTAGAGTGAGTAGGAAATCGCTAAGAGAGCTAGTCCTACATGTATATCTTGTGAGGCTCTCACTTGCACCACCTCCATTTCTCTCTTTTCAACCATGAAGATGAAGGTTCTCTCTCGTGGCTAAGAGAGGTGAAGAAGCACAAGGGAAGGAGTCCCTTAGTGAAGAAGAAGGATGAAGACTTGGAGCAAGAGTGGGTAAGCCCTTGGTGAAGGCAAAAGAGTCCTTGCTCAAGTGGGTAAGTCCTTGGTGGAAGCTTCTCTGAGTGAAAGTGAAGTCAAAGGCTCAAGATCTAAGAAGAGTAGAAAATTCCTTGAAAGTGGAAGACTTGTGCTTGAGTGGGTAAGACCTTGGTGAAGGTTGAAGACTCTTGCAAAGTGGGTAAATGCTTGGTAAGGTGGAATACTCTTGGTGCTTAGATGGGTAAGCCCTTTGGTTGGTCATGTATTGTAAGTCTTATGAATGAATATAAGAGTGCAATGATTAAGAAATCCTAGAGATTGACATCTCTAGGTAGTAGACTGACTCACATCTAGTTTGAAGTGTGGAACCACTCTACATAGCTTGTCACTTGGTGTATGTTCAATCTCTCTCTCCCTTGCTATGCATGTTTTAATTGCACTTAAATTTCCCATTTAACAATCTTATCTTGTGATATATCGTGAAGGTCTAATGAATTTTGTTTAAGTACATTCATATCTATTCAACCCCCCCTCTAGAGCATCCAATCACCCATCTAGGATCCATCAATTGGTATCAAAGTGAGTTTCTCTAAGCATACTTCAACAAGTAGGAGAAGAAGGGTGACTAAGGTGGGAGATACTTCATCAATCTACCAATCTTTGATGGGAGTAACTTCCTCTATTGGAAAAGAAGGCTACAATTCTACATCTAAGGATCAAGTCTTGACATGTGCCAAATGGTGAACAACCCATACATGCTACCAAAGACAAAGATTGAAGAATGGGATGAAGCTACCTTGAATGCTAGAGACATGCACATCCTCTATGCCTCCATGACCCCCACCGAGTTCAACTAGATTTCTTCATGTGAAACAACCTATGAGGTATGGGGAAATCTATGAAACACTTATTAGGGGACAAATCAAGTGAATGAAATCAAAGTCTACATGCTCAACAGGTTATTTGAGAACTTCAAGATGGGAAAGGAGGATATGATAGCTCATATGTACTCAACGCTCAAGAACATTGTGAACGGTCTTGATATTCTCAGTCATCCTATGAGTAGAGGAGAGATCAACTCAAAGATCCTTAGAACTCTCCCCAAGAGATGGGAACCCAAGGTGACTTCGATTGAAGAAGTAAGTTCTCTTAAGGATATTCCTATTGAAGAGCTCATTGGAATTCTACAAGCACATAAAGCTACACTTGATAAGAGGGAGGAAGTAGATAGACAAGAAGAGAAAGAACTCAAGAAAATGAAGAAGGTTGAAATCAAAGCTCAAATCAAGGCTATTTTTGATCAAGCCTCTCCATCCTCTCATATTGAAGAAGATGCCATGTACTCCAAGGGTAGATCCTACAAAGGCAAGAACTCCTCCTGCATTCGGTGCCTCAAGTGTGGAAAGAAGGGTCACTTCAAGATAGATTGTCTACAAGGCAAGAAGACCCATCATCACAAGGAAAGATAAGACAAGTACATGAAGAAGGAGAAATGGCACTCAAGTTCAAGTGACTCCTCCAACTCAAGCTGAAGTGAAGATTCAAGTGAAGGATCAAGCTCAAGATCTAGTGTTGAAGGAGAAGGCCATTTTGCTCTTATGGATCCTACAAGAAAAGACTCAAATGAGGTAAATCTAAACTCTTTAGATAAATAACCTTTAATTGTTATCATTAATGCCACGCGTGCCTCTCTTAACTCTTCTAAAAATCAAAGGAAAAACCTTGCAAGAATTGTTGATAATATGCATGTAGAATTAGATGATCTTGAAAATGCTAATTCTTGCTTGCTTGATGACAAAACTACTTGTCTTAGCCAAGTAGACTCTCTTAAACTTGAAAATGCTAATTTTCTTGATAAGATTAGATTTCTAGAAGCTCAACCTCTTAGGAGTAGTTCTAATGAAGAGCATATGTTATAACCCCAAATTTTGGGTTCAAGTGGTGAGAAATATAATTTCTCATATTAAGGATGTTTGAACAAATAATCATATATTTGGTTGAGAATAATTGGATTTCGTTTAAAATAGTCTTGTTGTTTGATTTGTAGGCTTTATTGGCTATTGGGCCCAATAAAAAGGAAAATAACAAAGGAAATTCAATTAGTGAATGGATAATTGAATTTTAAGAAAAGAAATATGTGGAAACCTCTAGAAGGCAAATCCAAAGAGGATTTCGTGCCTCTTGGGTTCCTTGGGTACCAAGGAGTCCAAGGTTGCAAAAGGAAAGCAATAGGAAAAGAAAAGTTTAATTAAGTATTTCTTTAATAAGAAAGAGATTGAAAATAATGTTGAAATGTTAGAAATAAGTGGAAAAAGGTGTAATTAGGAGATCCTTAGTGGAATTTCGTATCCCAAGGATTCCTAATGATAAAAGGAATGCCAATAAGGAAAATAAAAGAGAAATAAAGAAGAAAGAAGAGAAAATACTAAAAAGGCAAAATAAGAAGATAATGTGTTGCATAATGAATAATTATGAGGTATTGTTAAAAAGAAGTGTTATTTGCTTTAAGGAAATAGTTTTTCATGGCCAAGAGAGTATAAGGCAAGGATGGAGATAATGAAAGGGATAATTTTCGTATTTTTAATTATCCATGAAATAGGGTTACCTAAAGGATAATGAAGAGAGAGAGATGATTTCTTCTTAATTAAGACAAAATATGTTTCCTTTTGGGTTAAGGACTTGAGTCCTCATGGACACACATCTTGGGGTGTGAATACTCTTCCCTATATAAGGGGAGGAGCCTTTGGCTCAAGTTCCAGAGAACCCTACGTATACCTCTCCCTCTTCTTTTTGGTTTTCTCCCTTACACCCTAATCATGGGGGTTAAGCCAATCCGAGTTGTATATTGTAATCTGATCCCTAGCAATGATTCTCGTATCCTTTCCAACCCTAACTATATATCATGGAGATGCCAAAGACACATCGAGTTACAAGGCCAACATCAGCTCTGCTAGAAGGCTGGAAGGAGGAGGAAACTGCATCGTGGACCAGAACCTACCTACCCTTACATGGGGAGGTATCCGCAGGAAGTTTACGGTCCTCAGAGAGGCTTTGGGGATGACGAGATATCCTTCCCCCTTCTCCTTTCGTAGGCGGCGACCTCTGCCAAGGAGGTTTTCACTGCAGAGCGGGGTCTGTGTGTGGCCCTGGTCCTCCTCGACCAGGCCATCGTGGCCCTGATTCGCAGCATAGAAAGGTGCGGCGGGGAGCTACGGAGGAGTGGGGACCCTCGCGTGGTCCACTCCCATCTTCGCTAACCACCAGATCGCGATAGGGTTTGGCGTTGCAGCTGCAGCATCGCATCGTCGAAAGGTAGAAGATGATGCAGATCTTTTGGACCATAATGCCCCTCCAAAGCATGCAGGAGCAGTCCGTGGCCCAGGGGTAAAAGAGGGAATTCGTTATAAACTCAATTCGATTGCAAGGTATGAAAGTGGGTTGGTTGCCTACGTGGCACCTCCCTATTGGTCCCTTTATGATTTATTTGCTAAAATCATATCTCCTGATTCGTAACTCGGATGAAAACAAGTAATATATGAATTTTGCTCAGAAAATCGAGAGGAATTTAAATAAAATATGTTTATAAGCCAATTCCTCTTGCAAATTGAAAAGTGGTGTAATTTATCAACTTTAGCATAATGATGATTAAAGAAATCCTACTTTGATATGATTAAAGTGATTAATAGGGTTTAATGGATCATTAGAGTTGATATTAACCTGTTAAATGTAAAAAGGAACATTGAGTTCAAAAAGGAAGAACTTTGCACATGATTAGTTTAATTTAGAATTTATATGCTTTAAATTGGAAAAATACATAAAGTTATCCTCTTTAATGTTTTAACTAAGGAAAAACCCTTAGATTTGATGATATATGGATAATTCAAGCTGATATAAACTTGTTGTTAATAAAAGTGAAAATAAGATTTGAAAAAGATGATCTTTTGATATAGTTGGTTTAATTTAGGGTTCTATGTACATGAATATGCCGTAATGGGATTAGAAACCCTAATTTATGTTGGTATGAATTCTAATGGTTTTAATTGTACAAATCAAAGAATAAAATGGAGATATGATGATTCGAAGATAAATTGAGTACCAAAGATCTTTAATGTGAATTATTTGGATAATTAGTGTTTCCTAGTGTATAAAGGTGGAAATAGTAATAAATAAGGTTCATATATGTGAGTTGAACTATAATGAAATATGATTTGTCAATTTGAAAGAAACCGAAGATGATAATTAGCTTTAATGTTTTGGATATGACCTAAAAGGATAAAGATAATAGTTTTAGTGTACAAGAAACATATTAGACTTATTTGACATTCAATTGTCCCTATGATGCAGAAAGTAGGGTTTGTGAACTAAAAGAGCATTAAAAGTTATAAATGCATAATGAAGGCTAAAAACCTAATAAAACCCTAAGGTTGGCCTAGAAATTATAAGGTGGAATCCAAGTTGATCTTGTGGATGTTTGAATAAGACAATGACACTTGGATGTTATGCATTATTTTCAGGATATTGTTGATTGCTTGTTAATTGTGTTGAATGTTAATGCATGGACATCAAGTTACTATGGATCAGGTATGTGGTTACGATTATGAATAACCGCTTTAGTTTTCCGATGGTTTCCCAGATGTTTAATCGCATTGAATGCAACTAAACTGTTGAATGTTTATTTAATTCATGCCACTATAAAGTGACTATGATTATCACCATAAATGTGTATATATAACTGGCTAGATCTGGGTCCACCTCTGTTACTTTGAAAAGGCTAAAAAAAGGGGTAATCCTAGAGAAAGGTCTAGGTTACCGTGAGTTAGAGACTCTTTAGCAAATCCCGAGTTAAGGAGTGGTCTACTTACGAGTAGTGCCATGTGACTCAAACCTAGAAACTGGTTCACTTATAGGTGGATCATGAGGGGTTTAATGGGGATAAAATAGAGGACAGGGTACTCTTGGATCGCGGAGTTATATCTAAAATGTAATATTGGTTGTTAAATAAGTAATTGAATGATTACATTGTTATCATAGTTGCATGTTTGTTATTTCCCCCACATACCGGCTACGGCTGACCGACATTTTGTTTGTCGGCATTTTAGGTACAATGAAAAGAACAAACAGTAAAGTGGCATATGTGATACTAAATGAGAATTAAAGTGCAAGGAGGATTAGATAGATTAGTATCGGTGTGGATAGAAGATTAGAGATCCAAGTTTTCAAAAGGTATGTAAAGAAAAATTTTATTACCATTTTCAGTATAGTCTGTTAGAATTTAATAATTGTTTATGGTTATATGTCGAACCTTTGATCCGGGATTAATGGGTGCGGCTCAACCTCTTGGTCTCCCTTAATTGGGGGTTATCAGGAGGTGGGGTCGTAACAACATACCTTAACTGTTGATTCTCTCATGCATGATATTTATGTTCTCAAATCTAAAAACAAGGACAAAGATTTCGTTTTGCAAGGATTAGAATATAAAAATGGTGTTTATCTTTCTAAGATTACCTTGCTTGAAACTGAAAATGCCTCCTTGCTTGCTAAAATCAATGTGCTTGAATCTTGTTCTAGTTCTACTAGTAGAGAGAATAATGATGCTTTTCTTTATATTGATAGAGATTCTTATTTAAGTAAAGCTCTTTGCTTAGAAAATGATGTTTTGCATGCTAGAGATAATATCAATCATTTGTCTTCTACTATTGATTCTCTTAATGAATGATAATGATATTTTGAGATCTTCTTTGCAAAGATTCTTAGTTGGTAAGAAGAATCTTAATGATATCCTACACCATACTACTAAGCAAATTGGTATATATGGTTTGGATTATGATGGTATCCAAAGGAACAACAAAGGCAACAGACCTCCAATCTTTCATGGATAATCCTCTAGTTCCAAGGACATGTGCACATGCAACTATTGCAATGAAATTGGTCATTATTCTAGTTGTTGTCCTTTTAGGAAAGCACCCAAGAGCAATAGGACTTGGGTTTCTAAGCTAACCCCTCCGAACCCAAAAATATGATTGGGGACCATTTCATCTTTCTTCTTGTAGGTACTTGCAAATGGATTTACTTGAGCTATGGATTTGCAAATCGACTTATCAATCAACATGAAAGAAGTATGGTGAGATAAATATGAGGTAAAAACAAGTGGAAAAGCAATGGTAAGAACAAAGGTAATGTGTTTCTTGCTTATAACTAATCCTAACTTGTTTTTGTCTAGGTAGTGTGCACTATACATATGGTTTTTGAGTCAAAAGTGGTATTTTGTATTTCTCTTTACACTCTTACTCAAAAACTATTTCTAATGCTTTTATAGTGCATTACTAACTTGCTAACATATGTTTTGATATGGTTTGTATTTTTAGCATGCCTTTAAATATGTTTTTATGAAATATATGTGTTTTTTGACAGTAGATCTATCGGTCGAGTTTGTCCTATTTGAAACTCGACCGATAGGCACCAATGGGTGTTTCCAGAAGATGTCATCGGTCGAGTTATCAATACACAGAACTCAACCAAAAACATTGTGCACATAATACACAGTTGGCTTATTGGCTGAGAATATCCCTCTCCACTAGATTTTCTCAACCGATAGCCTTATTCTTTGGAACTCTCATTTGGTACCATTATATATGCATGTTTCCATGTTCTAAATTTCCTATCTTTCTTACAACTCTAACTCTCTAATTGCTCTAATTCAGTATATCTATATCTTGCAATTACTTGCTTTGAGTTGTTTTGCATTTTTGATGATGATCTCTTTGGATCTCTTGGTTGTGTATAAAATTCTTCCATTGTACTCTAACTTGCTACATATATCTAGTTGTATATCTTCTTTGGATACAACTTTGAGGTTCTTAGTGGTAATCATCCTTTGGTAATGATGAATACTTCTTAGTGAGTTGTATCCGTTCATTCTTCTAAAATTGCATATTTCTTTGGTTGGATATATCTCTACATCTACTCATAGATTGCTTTATCTTGTGTATCTTTTGGTATCTCTTGCTATGATCTTGATCCTACTAGTAGTCCTAACTTGTGATAACATCTACTAGTGGTTCACATACATGTAGTTTTAACCTTGTTTATAATTGGTATCTTTACTCATCTAGTGGTATTTCACTATATGCTATGTGTGAGAACCTATTACACTAAACAAGATTACTCAAAATATAAAACACAATCAATCACTAATTTATCACATACCCAAAAATATGGGTAAATTAGAACCGATTTTCAACATCAACACCAGCTGAAAAACATTTGCATAAGAGCCCAACATCTTTCTTGTATCCATACTATGCCAAAAATTGGATACAAATTGGTCTATCACCTTAGCCACAACATATATACACATGAGAACAATATTTGTATATGTCACACAAACAAGCATTAAGATGCTAACAAAATTCTGATTCGTTTGAAACACCATATACAAACTTTTCCTTCCAGGACCTGAGAGTACAGGGATGACTCTTGGACACACTAGACATCTAATCAACTTAATCAAAGATTGATTACCATATCTCCCCTTTGCTGCCATATTTTTGTGTTTGTCACTTCCGATTACCTAAAAAAATGTGGCAAACCACAAGAGAGAGACCCATGTCCCAGCAAGAGATATAACCTCCAAAAACGTTTATTGATAACAACATTTTTAAGCAATTAAACAGTTAAGCAGTTTAATTAGAGATAACAAATAAGATAAACAATACTGATAATTAACAAAATACATAAAGTAGTAGATAATAACTATCATCATTAGCCAGACTGTCGTCCTTTATCTTGTTGACAATATAAGTAATTCAATAGCATATGCAGTCCTAGCATCATGAGCAAGTATCATAACATAGCATAGCTAACAGCATTAGCATGTCTAATTGGTTGAACATATCAACATCATAAGAAGAGCTAACAACATAAGCACAACTACCTGGATAAGCATGATTAGCATTATATGCATCTCTAGTTACAAAGGCATGGCTAGCATGCTAAACATAACTAACAACATGAGATAGCTAGCATCATGATTATAATTAGTAGTAGCAGTATAGTTATCAACATAAGTATGGCTACTATATGTATGCATCTACAATCTTAAGAATATCCACAACATAAGTATAGCTACTATCTCTTAATTGCACTAAGCATCATCTTTTTGTAAAGATAAAAAAGAAAGGTTATCATCCAATGTGAAATGTTGTGTATAACCCTAAACAAATATGCTACATGGCTATCTTACATCTTTTATTATGCCCTGAGGAAATTAAGGATACCACTCAAAATTCAACTGACCCTTGCTAAGTCGAAATTAGTGCCATACAAGATCTAGGAAGAGTCGGACTCCTAAGATGTTCTCCTCCCCCGGTTAGTACGGGTCCACCATAGTGACACATAAGGTCAAGCTACTAACAGCCTAGTCCGTCCTTGGTACATGTCACAACAATAGTGAAAGGATGTGGGTACGCATACCCTACTATCCGAGGTACAACCACAGCTTTCCTCCAATCTTGTCACATATATAATCACTGAGACACAACCACAACCGTTCTCAGTCACATCGGATGCATGAGATATGACCATAGCCAACCTCCACAATCTGCATTGTGGATGACCATGATATATCCTCAACTTGACACCCCCACATATTCAATAGTATGCACTCCAAATTTCCCTTAGGAATACTCGTTTCACCATCTAGCAAATTCTGACACTTAGCTGGATCTATGGCACAGGGTACTACATGATTAGAGTTTCACTTGATTAGTTATGCCAATTAGATGAATTAAGGATGCATCAAACAAGTGGACATACAAACCCTAATTCACTTCTAACAAGCACATAAATATCACAACTTTAAAAGATATAAAATGTGTGGAACATAATTTATCATCTCATCATCGCATGGTACTATTCACTAGCCATTCATGAGACCACACTAGTCATCATACTATCACAAGATATCAATTCTTTTCACAATATCACAGGGTATCAACCCTTATCAACACAAGAGGATTACACCTCATTCAGGGCCCAACCATGCCCAAAGGTCATTAAGACCATCATACTATCACAGGATATAAATCCTTTTCACAATATCGCAGGATATCAACCCTTATCAACACAAGAGGATTACAACTCATTCAGGGCTCAACCATGCCCAAAGGTCATTAAGACCATCATATTATTCTGTACAAGATCATCATTATCTTTGCATGCCTTATAAGAAGTCTCAACAACATCACTTATATATAATACACCAGATCAACACAATATTGCATTAATGAGATAAAAGATATTCATAAACAATCTTAGCAAGGTTATATTAACGTTAAGAACATTCCTTTATCACATCAACATGTAAGGAATCTAGATATGATTAACCCTCATCATATTCATAATGCACATGTTTAGCATAAGAAAGTTTCAACCATGTGGCTATGATAACCACCAATTAACACATTAAGGTTATGATCATATTAAGGAGGTTATTCCACCATCATTCCATAATATAAGAATGTTAAACATGAATACTCATCTTTATCTATATGAATTAGAGTTGGGATCAACAAGATAAATTATATTAATGTTACTAATCAACACTTATACCCAAACCCTAAGTCACGACATCCCCATTGGATCATGGATGCATAAGGTGAAGCATCACCATTACATTCCATACCATTATCAAGTATGAGTCCACAAATAAATCAAGGTATAAACATAGAATTATATCATACTAGGGTTTCAACAACATTCACATAGTACTCCATGATTGTATTAGTCAGTCAAGGACTATTCATACCCAATTACCATCATTTAGTTATATTAAAGCTAGGTATAACAAGTTATACCTCATTAGGGTTACATATCAACACACTATTATTATCATCCCTTCTATTCATATGAGAGAATAGGTAAGACTACCTTATTAAGGGTAACCCTCCATTTGTTCCATCATCATTCAACCCATATCACCATACCACAATGTCACCCAGAACCATTGGATGTTTAAAAGGTAAGACCATTGGTTGTTTTCATAAGTAAACACCTTGGATAAACCACCTATGAAGTCTTTGATTTATTCTCTAGAAAGATTCACCATCTAACACTAGACATATCTTGATCAACAACACAAAAATTTCCATTAAGAGTAGGGTAAAACCTACAATCGACTGTTCATTTAAAACAAGCCATCCATTGTCAACTAGTAAGCTCCTTAAGTTGATCATATAAAGGAAACCATCTAAATCAAATTATTAGTACCAAAATATTACATTAGCCATCATTCCACTTTATTGGAGGAATAAACATTATATCTTGACCATTGGGTCAAGTTCATATAAAAACCATCAATTACAATATAGGTCTGACTATTGCATCAAGTTATCTAAGAAACCATTGGTCGAAGGCTTAATTGATGCTAAAACTATATAATTAACTCACCATAGGTTTTGGAGACCTGATCCACCATCATTAGTGACCATTAAGTCATCATAGGTTGTTAGATCAACACTATATTCGTTAATCAACATCAAATATCAAACTAATATCACCATTGATTGATAACATCATTAGGGTACTTAATTGTTAATCACTAGGCTTCTAATTAGGCCAAAAAATGACCTAAGGGGGTGAACTTCAGTTGACACCCTTGGTTACCACCATCCATTGTTATGAAGACAACACCATAGGGTTGTTTCAATGTTACCATCATCGGGTCATGGGTTTATAGAAGAAATCGGCTTAAAACCCTAAAATTGACCATTGGTTGATAGGTTTTTAGCACCATAGGTTGTCAAACCAACCTAATCCAAGTCATATTATACCTTAGTAATAACGTACACATGATCAAATTTTTATCTATAACTAAAATCAGAACAGGTAACATTATAAAAATCAAAATCCATGTCAAGCATAGCTTTTTAGTGCATGAATCATCATTTTCAAGCAAGAACATGAGCTAGCAAGCTTATGGTAAGCAATAAACGTGGAGCAAGTTATAAAACTTGCCTCTAATGAGAATATGAAACCCCAAATATAATAAAATTCGAGTAGGTAGGGTATAAAATTTAAGAATAAGCTATGAACTCATCCATCTAGCACCTTTCTTCATCAAATGAGCAAACCCTAAGAATAAGGAGCAAGAAAGGTAGGGTTTTAGAGCTTTAGAGCAAATTCTGCCATGGAACAGAAAATGTTCTGACCTGGAGGAAGGTATAAGGAAGGATAAGAGCAAGATAAATGGAGAAGGAAAGAATAAAATAACTTTCCTTGGTTGGAATCCCTAGAAGATGACCTAAGAAACCCTAGGTAGGGCTAAATGGAGCTCTAGGAGACCTTCTTCTCCAAAAAGAGGTTTCCTTCTACCTTAGAGCACTTGGTTCCATAGAAACATAGAGGGGAGTCATTTATCCAGGTTAAATGAAAGAATAAGAAAGCATAGTTTCGTACTTGGGCAAGGAAGAGGTAAATATAGCTCATGGATAAGGATGGAAGCAAGCATGAGGTGTAAAAGTAGCTTCCCCATGTGTCTATGACCTTAAACTATTAAGAATATAAAAGAACACACACAAGAAGACCCCCCCACGTCCTTATAGACCCACTTAGCTTTCCTTTGTAGTATTTCCCATCCAATCACATAATTCATTAGTTGATAGCTACTAAAGTTAGCTCATCCGTGAAGGGGTAAATCCTAAAATACACTTGGAGAAAACACTTTCAAACCAAGGTTTAAATAGGTGCCCCATGGCTCAAAAATATCAAGAATGATGAGAGAGTATCAAAAGAACTTAATGCAAGTGATAAATTGTGAAGAAAACCTCTCAATTGGGTAAATTGCAGAAAAGTGCAAAATGTACATAAAATTGCATAACTTGCTCAAACAGTGTCCAAATTGGACCAAATTTGAAACTTAAGCTTGTATTATGATTTCAAAGCATATAACAATGTTATATTAGGGTTATAAGAATTAAATTATGATAATTAATCTTATTAAACTCATTAAGCAAGTCTAGGGGCATTACACTATGCTTGTATCTTGTCTCATACATGCTCAAGCTTGTTCCTTGAACTGCATATCTACTATCTTGAGTTGCTTAAATAACTTTATGATGCAGGGTACATAGAGATACATTGTATGTAGAAATTGGAGCATTTTTGGATTTCATATAGTTTTTTCTCTAGATTCAGTTTTTAATGCAAGACTAGTGTTTTTTTATGCAGAAACTACCTTCTGAGCAAGGCTCATCGCTACGCCATGAGCCCTGACACTTGTTGGAAAAATTCTGCCATCACGAGGGTCAAAATTTTGATTTATTATTTTTTTGCAGCACTTTATCTTACATTTTGGGTTGTTCAAGTGCATGCTTTAACTTGCTTTTCTTTCTATGCTTGGACAAGCCCTTATCTATGCTCTTCTACTCTCATTATATAACCTTTTGTTCTCTCGTTTCTCTTAACAAGTGGTGTTTCTTATTTCTTCATACCCCCACTTTTTGAAATGACAAAGGGGGAGAAAGTTATGTCTTCTTTTGACAAAATAGAGAGAAGGAATGTCTTACATGAAGAGGAGAAGCATTTCCATGTAAAGGGTAGAATGTAAATGGGAGAAGACATATACTTGTAGAACATATATGAGTAGAATACATAGTATTCCATAAATGTTATGAAAGCTAACCATGCAGGAGAAATAGCATCAATTGAGGGGGAGTATGAGAACTCCACTAGCAACAATTGAGGGGGAGCACATGAACTCAATTCTATTGAAACCCTACATTTCTCCAAAGGTATGACTTTACTTCAATGCTTTGAGTACATTTATGGAATGGTTTGTCATCTTCAAAAAGGGGGAGAATGTTGACTTAAGGTCTAAATTGACTAAAACTTTGTTTTGATGATGGCTAAACCATTCCAATTAATTGTGTAAAATGTCTGTACTTGAGTGATTTAAGATTAGGTATAGACACACTCCAAATGCCCTAACTTGCACATCTCAACTTGGAGAAAAGACAAGTCAAAGTCAATACAAGTGCATGTTTTTGTAATATGATGTAAATCCATTAGAATCATGTTGTAAATCACTTGTAATGATTGTATGACTTATAATTAAGCTAAGAAAAAATCAGGAGAACTTAGATTGAATATTTAAGCACTCAAAACCATTTTCCAAAATTCACATCAGGCTGTTCATCGGTCAAGTTGCAAACTCATCCGATTCTCATTGGATCTTGAAAATGACTTTTAATCAGTCGAGTTTGTACTTCATAGAACTCGATCGATCCTTCTATTGACCAAAACTGATTTAAGTGAATTGGTCGAGTTACCCAGGACAAACTCGATCGATGGCCTAAATTGGTCTTGTCTCTTAGTGGGATCGGTCGAGTTACCTTTATAGAAACTCAACCGATTGTGCTATATGAAAAAGTGCAGAAAAGTGTTTCTAGCCATTATGGAGTTACAACAAGTGCAAATATATCTATTACAAGCCACAAAATGGCTAGTTTTCATTCTTAAGTATTTCCAAAGGCCAAGAGGCATCCCCAGCTATAAATAGGACCCCTTGGGCTTCATTCCAAGGTTGAGCATTCAATGTAAAACTCTATGTGAGGTTCCTATTCTATAGTTGAGTGCTTCCGACAACCTCCTCTCTCTCTCTAAGCTTAATCACTTGCTACATTCATTAGAGTGAGTAGGAAATATGTAAGAGAGCTCATTCTACATGAATATCTTGTGAGGCTCTCACTTCCACCACCTCCATATCTCTCTTTTCAACCATGAAGATGAAGGTTCTCTCTCGTGGCTAAGAGTTGTGAAGAAGAACAAGGGAAGGAGTCCTTGGTGAAGACCAAGGCTGAAGACTTGGAGCAAGAGTGGGTTAGCCCTTGGTGAAGGCAGAAGACTCCTTACTCATGTGGATAAGTACTAGGTGGAAGCTTCTCTGAGTGAAGCTGAAGTCAAAGGTTGAAGATCCAAGAAGAGTAGAAAAGTCCTTAAAGGTAGAAGATTTGTGCTTAAGTGCGTAAGATCTTGGTGAAGGGTGAAGACTTTGGCAAAGTGGGTAAGTCCTTGGTAAGGTGGAATACTGTTGGTGCTTGGATGGGTAAGCCCTTTAGTTGGTCATGTATTGTAAGTCTTATGAATGAATATAAGAGTGCTATGGTTAATAAATCCTAGAGGTTGACCTCTCTAGGTAGTGGACTGACTCACTTTTAGTTTGAAGTGTGGAACCACTCTACATAGCTTGTCACTTGGTGTATGTTCAATCTTTCTCTCCCTTGATATGCATGTTTTAGTTGCACTCAAATTTCCTATTTAACAACCTTATCTTTTGATATATCTTGAAGGTCTAATGGATTTTATTTTAGTGCATTCAGCTCTATTCATCCCCTCGCTAGAGAATCCAATCACCCATCTAGGATCCATCCATTTGTATCAGAGCGGGTTTCACCAAGCATACTTCAACAACTAGGAGAAGATGTGTGACAACCAAGGTGGGAGATACTTCATCAATCTTCCAATCTTTGATGGGAGTAACTTCCTCAATTGGAAAAGAAGGCTACACTTCTACATCGAAGGATCAAGTCTTGAGATTTGGCAAATGGTGAACAACCCATACATGCTACCAAAGACAAAGATTGAAGAATGGGATGTAGCTACCTTGAAGAAAGCAACCTTGAATTCTAGATCCATGCACATCCTCAATGCCTTCATGACCCCCACCGAGTTCAACCGGATTTCTTCATGTTAAACAACCTATGAGGTATGGAGAAAACTATGCATCACTTAGGAGGGGAGAACTATAGTGAAGGAAAGCAAAGTCTACATGCTCAACAGGCTGTTTGAGAACTTCAAGATGGGAAAGGAGGAGAAGATAGCTCATATGTACTGAACGCTCAACACCATTGTGAATGGTCTTGCTGTTATAGGTCATTCTATGAGTAGAGGAGAGATAAACTCTAAGATCCTTAGAACTATCACCAAGAGATGGGAACCCAAGGTGACTTTGATTGAAGAAGCAAGGTCTCTTAAGGATATTCGTAATGAAGAGCTCATTGAAAATCTACAATCACATGAAGCCACACTTGACAAGAGGGAGGAAGTAGAAAGACAAGAAGAGAAAGAACTCAAGAGAATGAAGAAGGCTGAAATCAAAGCTCAAATCAAGACTATTGTTGGTCAAGCCTCTCCATCCTCTCATATTGAAGAAGATGCCATGTACTCTAAGGGTAGATTCGACAAAGGCAAGAACTCCTCCTCCATCTGGTGCCTCATGTGTGGAAAGAAGGGTCACGTAAAGATAGATTGTCTACAAGGCAAGAAGACTCATCATCACAACGAACGAGAAGACAAGTACTTTGAAGAAGGAGAAATGGCACTCAAGTTTAAGTGACTCATCCAACTCAAGCTCAAGTGAAGATTCAAGTGAAGGATCAAGCTCAAGCTCTAGTGTTGAAGGAGAATGCCATTTTTCTCTTATGGCTTCTTAAAGAAAAGACTCAAATGATGTCAATCCAATCTCTTTAGATAAATAACCTTTAATTTCGATCATTAATGCCACTCATGCCTTTCTTATGTCTTCTAAATAATAAAGGAAAAAGCTTGCTAGAATTGTGGATAATATGCATGTAGAATTAGATGATCTTAAAAATGCTAATTCTTGCTTGCTTGATGACAAAAATGCTTGTCTTAGCCAAGTAGACTCTCTTAAACTTGAAAATGGTAATTTTCTTGATAAGATTAGATTTCTAGAAGCTCAACCTCTTACGAGTAGTTCTAATGAAGAGCATACCTTAATTGTTGATTCTCTCATGCATGATATTGATGTTATCAAATCTAAAAACAAAGACAATGATTTTGTTTTGCAAGGATTAGAATCTAAAAATGGTGTTTATCTTTCTAAGATTACCTTGCTTGAAATAGAAAATGCCTCCTTGCTTGCTAAAATCAATGTTCTTGAATCTTGTTCTAGTTCTACTAGTAGAGAGACTAATGTTGCTTCTCTTCATATTGATAGAGATTCTTATTTAACTAAATCTCTTTACTTAGAAAATGATCTTTTGCATTCTAGAGATAATATCAATCATTTGTCTTATTTGCAAAGATGCTTAGTTGGTAAGAAGAATCTTAATGATATCCTACACCATATTACTAAACAAATTGGTAGACATGGTTTGGGTTATGAGGGTAGCCAAAGGAACAACAAAGGCAAATGACCTCCAATATTTCATGGAGAATCCTCTAGTTTCAAGGCTATGGGCACATGCAACTATTGCAATGAAATTGGTCATTATTATACTTGTTGTCCTTTTAGGAAAGCACCCAAGAGCAATAGGACTTGGGTTGCTAAGCTAACCCCTCCGGACCCAAAAATATGATTGGGGACCATTTCATCTTTCTTCTTGTAGGTACTTGCAAATGGATTGACTTTAGCTATGGACTTGCAAATTGACTTGTCAATCCACATGAAAGAAGTAAGGTGAGATGTATATGAGGTAAAAATAAGTGGAAAAGCAATGGTAAGCACAAAGGTAATGTTTTTCTTACTTATAACCAATACTAACTTGTTTTTGTCAAGATAGAGTGCACTATACATATGGTTTTTGAGTCAAAAGTGATATTTTGTGCTTCTCTTCACACTCTTACTCAAAAACTATTTCTAATGTTTTTATAATGCATTACTAACTTGCTTACACATGTTTAGATATGGTTTGTATTTTTAGCATGCCTTTAAATATGTTTTTATGAAATATATGTGCTTTTTAACAGTAGCTCTTTCGGTCGAGTTTGTCCAGTTTGAAACTCGACTGATAGGCACCAATGGGTGTTGCCAGTAGCTTTCATTGGTCGCGTTGTCAATATATGGAACTCGACCGAAAACACTGTTCACAGAATACACAGTTGGCTAATTGAATGAGAATTTCCCTATCAACTAGATTTTCTCAACCGATAGCCTTATTGTTTGGCACTCTCATTTGGTACCTTTATATATTCATATTGCCATGTTCTAAATTTCCTATATTGCTTACAACTCTATCTCTCTAATTGCTCTAAATTGGTATATCTATATCTTGCAATTACTTGCTTTGACTTGTTTTGCAGGTTTTGATGATGATCTCTTTGGATCTCTTGGTTGTCTCTAAAATTGCTTCTGTTGTACTCTAAGTTGCTACATCTATCTAGTTGTATATCTTGTTTGGATACAACCTTGAAGTTCTTAGTGTTAATCATCCTTTGGTAACGATGCATACATGTTAGTGAGTTATATCCTTTCATGCTTCTAAAATTGCATATCTCTTTTGTTGGATATATCTCTACATCTACTCATAGCATGTTTTATCTTGTGTATCTATTGGTATCTCTTGCTATGATTGAGATCCTACTAGTAGTCCTAACTTGTGGTAACATCTACTAGTAGTTCACATACATGTAGTTCTAACCTTGTTTATAATTGGTATCTTTGCTCATCTTGTGGTATTTTACTATATGCTATGCTTGTATCTTGTCTCATACAATGTCAAGCTTGTTCCTTGAATTGCATATCTACTATCTTGAGTTGCTTGCATAACTTTATGATGCAGGGTACATAGAGCTACATTGTATGTAGAAATTGGAGCAATTTTGGATTTCATAATGTTTTTGCTCCAGATTCCATTTTTGGTGCAAGACTAGTGTATTTTTAAGAAAAAACTACCTTTTGAGAAAGGCTCATCGCTACGCCTTGAGCCCTGACACTTGTTGGGAAAATTTTGTAATCTTGCGGGTCAAAATTGCAGTTTATTACTTTTCTGCAACACTTTATCTTGGTTTTTGGGTTGTTCAAGTGCATGATTTAACTTGCTTTTCTTTCTATGCTTGGACAAGCCCCTATATGTGCCCTTATACTCTCATTATATAACATTTTGTTCTCTCGTTTCTCTTAACAAGTGGTGTTTCTTATATCTTCATACCCCCACTTTTTGAAATGACAAAGGGGGAGAAAGGTATGTCTTCTTTTGAGAAAATAGGGAGAAGGCATGTCTTACATGAAGAGGAAAAACATGTCCATGTAAAGGGGAGAAGGAAAATGGGAGAAGATATATATGTACATAACATATATGAGTAGAATACATGGTATTCTATAAATGTTATGAAAGCTAACCATGCAGGAGAAATAACATCAATTGAGGGGGAGTATGAGAACTCAACTGGCATCAATTGAGGGGGAGTATATGAACTCAATTCTATTGAAACCCCTAGGTTTCTCCAAAGGTATGAATTTACTTAAATTCTTTCAGTACATTTATGGAATGGTTTGTCATCTTCAAAAAGGGGGAGAATGTTGACTCAAGGTCTAATATGTCTAAACCTTTGTTTTGATGATGACTAAACAAATCCAATTAATTATGTCAAATGTCTCTACTTGAGTGATTTCATATTAGGTATAGACACACTCCAAATTCCCTAAATTGCGCATCTAAACTTGGAGAAAAGACATGTCAAAGTCAATACAAGTGCACATTTTTGTAATATGATGTAAATCCATTAGAATCATATTGTAAATCACTTATAATTAAGCTTAGAAAAAATTAGGAGCACATAGATCAAATATTTAAGAACTCAAAAGACATTTTCCAAAATTCACATCAGGCTATTCATCGGTCGAGTTGCAAACTCGACCAATCCTGATTGGATCATGAAAATGATTTTTGATCGGTCGAGTTTGCACTTCATAGAACTTGACTGATCCCTCTACTGAACAAAAATTAATTTAAGTGAATCAGTTGATTTACCCCAGGACAAACTTCACCGATAGCCTAAATTGGTCTTGTCCTTTAGTGGGATTGGTCGAGTTACCTTTATAGGAACTCGACCGATTGCACTGCATGGAAAAGTGCAAAAAAGTGTTTCTAGACTTTGTGGAGTTGCAACAAGTGAAAATATATCTGTTGCATGCCACAAAATGGCTATTTTTCATTCTTATGTGTACCCACAAGCCAAGAGGCATCCCCAACTATTAATAGGACCCCTTGGGCTTCATTCCAAGGTTAAGCATTCAATGCAAAACTCTATCTGAGGTTCCTATTCTATAGTTGAATACTTCCTATAGCCTCCTCTCTCTCTCTCTAAGCTGAATCACTTGCTACATTCATTTGAGTGAGTAGGAAATATGTAAGTGAGCTAGACCTACATGTATATCTTGTGAGGCTCTCACTCCCACTACCTCCATATCTCTCTTTTCAACCATGAAGTTGAAGATTCTCTCTCTTGGGTAAGAGAGGTGAAGAAGAACAAGGAAAGAAGTCCCTTGGTGAAGATCAAGGCTGAAGACTTAGAGCAAGAGTGGGTAAGCCCTTAGTAAAGGTAGAAGACACCTTTGTCAAGTGGGTAAGTCCTTGGTGGAAGCTTCTCTGAGTGAAGGTGAAATCAAAGGCTAAAGATCCAAGAATAGTAGAAAAGACCTTGAAGGCGGAAGACTTGTGCTTGAGTGGGTAAGACCTTGGTGAAGGCTGAAGACTCTTGCAAAGTGGGTAAGTCCTTGGTAAGGTGGAATACTCTTGGTGCTTAGATGGGTAAGCCTTTTGGTTGGTCATGTATAGTAAGTCTTATGAATGAATATAAGAGTACAATGCTTAAGAAATCCTAGAGGTTGACCTCTGTAGATAGTGGACTGACTCACTTCTAGTTTGAAGTGTGGAACCACTCTAGATAGCTTGTCACTTGGTGTATGTTCAATCTCTCTCTCCCTTTCTATGCATGTTTTAGTTTCACTCAAATTTCCTAATTAGCAACCATATACAATGATATATCTTGAAGGTCTAATGAATTTTGTTTCAGTGCATTCAACTCTATTCACCCCCCCTCTAGAGCATCCAATCACCCATCTAGGATCAATCAATTGGTATTAGAGTGGGTTTCTCCAGGCATACTTCAACAAGAAGGAGAAGATGGGTGACTACCAAGGTGGGAGATACTTCATCAATCTTCCAATCTTTAAAGGGAGTAACTTCCTTTAATGGAAAAGAAGGCTACAATTATACATCCAAGGATCAAGTCTTGAGATGTGGCAATTGGTGAACAGCCCATACATGCTGCCAAAGACAAAGATTGAAGAATGGGATGAGGCTACCTTAAAGAAAGAAATCTTGAATGATAGAGCCATGCACATCCCCTATGCATCCATGACCCCCACCAAGTTCAACCGAATTTATTCATGTGAAACAGCCTATGAGGTATGGAGAAAGCTATGCATCACTTATGAGGGCACATATCAAGTGAAGGAAAGCAAAGTCTACATGCTCAATGGGCTGTTTGAGAACTTCAAGATGGGAAAGGAGGAGAAGATATCTCATATGTAATCAAGGCTCAACACCATTATGAATGGTCTTGATGATCTAGGTCATCCTATGAGTACAACAGAGATCAACTCTAAGATCCTTAGAACTCTTCCCAAGAGATGGGAACCCAAGGTGACTTCCATTGAAGAAGCAAGGTCTCTTAAGGATATTCCTATTGAAGAGCTCATTGGAAATCTACAAGAACATGAAGCCACACTTGACAAGAGGGAGGAAGTAGAAAGACAAAAAGAGAAAGAAATCAAGAGAATGAATAAGGCTGAAATCAAAGCTCAAAATCAAGGATTGTTGGTCAAGCTTCTGCATCCTCTCATATTGAAGAAGATGCCATGTACTCCAAGGGTAGATTCTACAAAGGAACAAACTCCTCCTCCATCCAGTGCCTCAAGTGTGGAAAGAAAGGTCCCTTCAAGATAAATTGTCTACAAGGAAAGAATACCCATCATCACAAGGAATGAGAATACAAGTACATGAAGACGGAGAAATGGTAGTCAAGTTCAAGTGACTCCTCCAACTCAAGCTCAAGAGAAGATTCAAGTAAAGGATCAAGCTCAAGCTCTAGTGTTGAATGAGAATGCCATTTTTCTCTTATGGATTCTAAAAGAAAATACTCAAATGAGGTCAATCTAAACTCTTTGGATAAGGAACCTTTAATTGCTATCATTAATGCCACTCATGCCTCTCTTAAGTCTTTGCAAAAGAAAAGGAAAAAACTTGCTAGAATTGTTGATAATATGCATGTAGAATTAGATGATCTTGAAAATGCTAATTCTTGCTTGCTTAATGACAAAAATGCTTGTCTTAGCCAAGCAGACTCTCTTAAACTTGAAAATTCTAATTTGCTTGATAAGATTAGATTTCTAGAAGCTCAACCTCTTATGAGTAGTTCTAATGAAGAGAATACCTTAATTTTTGATTCTCTCATGCATGATATTGATGTTCTCAAATCTGAAAACAAGGAAAAAGATTTTGTTTTGCAAGGATTAGAATCTGAAAATGGTGTTTATCTTTCCAAGATTACCTTGCTTGAAACAGAAAATGCCTCCTTGTTTGCTAAAATCAATGTGCTTGAATCTTGTTCTAGTTATACTAGTAGAAAGAATATTGTTGCTTCTCTTCATATTGATAGAGATTTTTATTTAACTAAAGCTCTTTGCTTAGAAAATGATCTTTTGCAAGCTAGAGATAATATCAATCATTTGTCTTCTATTATTGCTTCTCTTATGCATGATAATAATATTTTGAGATCTTCTTTGCAAAGATTCTTAGTTGGTAAGAAGAATCTTAATGATAACCTACACCATACTACTAAACAAATTGGTAGACATGGTTCGGGTTATGATGGTATCCAATGGAATAAAAAAGGTAAAGGACCTCCAATCTTTCATGGAGAATCCTCTAGTTCCAAGGCAATGGGCACATGCAACTATTCTAATGAAATTGGTCATTAATATACTTGTTGTCCTTTTAGGAAAAGCACCCAAGAGCAATAGGACTTGGGTTGCTAAGCTAACCCCTTCGGACCGAAAAATATGATTGGGGACCATTTCATCTTTCTTCTTATAGGTACTTGCAAATGGATTGACTTGAGCTATGGATTTGCAAATTGACTTGTCAATCCACATGAAAGAAGTAAGGTGAGATGTATATGAGGTGTAAACTAGTGGAAAAGCAATGGTACGCACAAAGGTAATCTTTTTCTAGCTTATAACCAATCATAACTTGTTTTTGTCAATATAGTGTGCACTATACATATGGTTTTTGAGTCAAAAGTGGTGTTTTGTGTTTCTCTTCACACTCTTGCTCAAAAATGGTTTCTAATGCTTTCATAGTGCATTACTAACTTTCTTACACATGTTTATATATGGTTTGTATTTTTATCATGCCTTTAAATATGTTTTTATGAAATCTATGTGCTTTTTAACAATAGCTCTGTCGGTCGAGTTTGTCCTATTTGAAACTCGATCGATAGGCACCAATGGGTGTTGCCAGCTTTCATCGGTCGAGTTGTCAATACACAGAACTCGACCGAAAACACTGTGCACAAAATTCACAGTTGGCTTATTGAATGAGAATTTCCCTCTCAACTAGATTTTCTCAACCGATAGCCTTATTGTTTGTCACTATCATTTGGTACCTTTATATATGCATATTTCCATGTTCTAAATTTCCTATCTTGCCTACAACTCTATCTCTCTAATTTCTCTAAATTGGTATATCTATATCTTGCAATTACTTGGTTTGAGTTGTTTTGCAAGTTTTGATGATGATCTCTTGGGATCTCTTGGTTGTGTCTAAAATTGCTTCCGTTGTACTCTAACTTTCTACATCTATCTAGTTGTATATCTTGTTTGGATACAACCTTGAGGTTCTTAGTGGCAATCATCCTTTTCTAATGATGCATACTTGTTAGTGAGTTATATCCTTTCATGCTTCTAAAATTGCATATCTCTTTGGTTAGATATATCTCTACATCTACTCATAGCTTGCTTTATCGTGTGTATCATTTGGTATCTCTTGCTATGATCTAGATCCTACTAGTAGTCCTAACTTGTGATAACATCTACTAGTGGTTCACATACATGTAGTTCTAACCTTGTTTATAATTGGTATATTTGCTCATCTAGTAGTATTTTACTATATGCTATGCTTGTATCTTGTGACATACTTGCTCAAGCTTGTTCCTTGAATTGCATATATACTATCTTGAGTTGCTTGCATAACTTTATGATGCAGCGTACATAGAGCTACATTGTATGTAGAAATTGCAGCATTTTTGGATTTCATACAATTTTTGATCCAGATTCAGTTTTTGGTGCAAGACTAGTGTTTTTTTATGCAAAAAATACCTTCTGAGCAAGGCTCATCACTACGCCTTGAACCCTGACACTTGTTGGGAAAATTCTATAATCTTGAGGTTCAAAATTGAGATTTATTATTTTTCTATAGCACTTTATCTTGCTTTTTGGGTTGTTAAAGTGAATGCTTTAACTTGCTTTTCTTTCTATGCTTGGGCAAGCCCCTATTTGCGCTCTTCTACTCTAATTATATAACCTTTTGTTCTCTCCTTTCTCTTAACAAGTGGTGTTTCTTATTTCTTCATACCCCCACTTTTTGAAATGACAAAGGTGGAGAAAGGTATGTCTTCTTTTGACAAAACTGGGAGAACGCATGTCTTACATGAAAAGGAAAAGCATGTCCATGTAAAGGGGAGAAGGTAAATGGGAGAAAACATATATGTGTAGAACATATATGAGTAGAAGACATGGTATTCTATAAATTTTATGAAAGCTAAACATGTAGGAGAAATAACATCAATTGAGGGGGGGTATGAGAACTCCACTAGCATCAATTGAGGGGGAGCATATGATCTGAATTCTATTGAAACCCCTAGGATCCTCTAAAGGTATGACTTTACTTAAATGCTTTCAGTACATTTATGGAACGGTTTGTCATCTTGAAAAAGGGGGAGAATGTTGACTCAAGGTCTAAATTAACTAAACCTTTGTTTTGATGATGACTAAACCATTCCAACTAATTGTGTCTAATGTCTATAATTGAGTGATTTCAAATTAGGTATAGACTCACTCCAAATGTCCCCACTTGCACATCTCAACTTGGAGAAAAGACAAGTCAAAGTCAATACAAGAGTAAATTTTTGTAATATGATGTTAATCCATTATAATCATGTTGTAAATCACTGGTAATGATTGTATGACTTGTAATTAAGCTAAGAAAAAATCAGGAGCACTTAGATCGAATATTTAAGTACTCAAAAGCCATTTTCCAAAATTCACATTAGGCTATTCATCGGTCGAGTTGCAAACTCGACCTGTAAGGACCCTGACCTTCATTTTGGGGTTACCCTGTTTGCTTTGCCTTGCGTTTAGAGGCTTTCCTAATCACCTAAGGTGCAATTAGTGTTTGTTGTGTTTTGTTGTGGGGTTGAGGTGCAACTTGCAATTTACCAAAGTTCTAGGGTTTATGTGCAAGATTGCCACCTTGAGAGATCTCTTTGTATCTCTTTGCATCCTATAGGGTTGAGAGGATGAGTTGGGTGCCTTGCTTGATCCGTTTGGGCCTCATTTGGGCTTGCTTGTTTAAGCTTGGGATTGTTGTTGGGCTCGGTACCTTTCCCCCTTACTTGGTGTGTCGGGCAAGGAGGTACATGGGGTGTATCGATCAGGAGGTGTATCGTCCAGAGGAGTGTTGGTGGGTGTGCGACACACACCCATCCACCTAGCATCGTTTGTGTCACCCTCTCTTAGACACATGGTGCTTGTTGCTAGTAAGTGGTGAGACCTTGGACAAGTGGTGTTGGGGTGCTAGCATGTGGCGTGCCCCTTAGACAAGTGGTCCTTAGTGGATGTCACCTTGCCTTGCTCTCCCCCTTTGCCCTCTTGTATATATACCATGCACCCACCTTGCTTACTAGTAGCCCCTTTAGTTCCCTTTATCCGTTTCTCTCTTTTCCCTTGGTGGTCGAGTAGAAGAGGAGACGGAGAAGAGGTGGTGGACGATATACCTTGTTTTGGTTGGTTTTTTATTCTCTAGTTGGTAATTCTCTCTCTTAGTGTCATCTTCTCCCTTATCATTTTGACCATGGAAAGTGATGGGTTCCCCTCCATAGTTGGCTCTCTTTTGACGTTGGTTTCTCTTCTCTTCTTTGAGGTGGCCGAAGGTTGTAGGTGGTGCTTTGGAGCTTAGAGCTTGGAGAAGTTGTGATTAAGGCGGGTTACATAACTTCTAACCTATCTATATTATCTCTTTTATATATTGTTTTGATGTGTTATCTTGATCGGCTATGCTTATCTTGCTAGTAATGCTCATGCTTTAGCTAGTAAAGTTGTTGTCTGATACATCCCCTAGATCAGGTTGGGCATTATGTTATATCTACCTTTGTGTTAGCCGATCCTTTAGTAGTGTGTCCTTGGGCAAAAACCCTCTCTCACTTTGTTGTTGAGAGGTGAGCCTATGGTGTTGGGCGACACAGTGAGTTGGCTTGGTTGATAGAGTGTTGTCCTACCCTAGTTGCACGATATGCCTTTAGGGTTAAACCCTTAGTTGGTACCTTGGGCGATAGGGTGTGGCCATGCCTTTGATGGTGGGCTTTGAGCAACACCCCTCCTTCTATGTGTTGTGAGGTGAGCTCTAGCTCTTACCTGATATGCTTGGATATTGTGCAAGACCCCTCTCTCTTCAAGTTGAGAGGTGAGCCAATACTCTTGATGCCTTGGGAAATATGGTGAGGTTGGCCAATAGGGTTATCCTAACTCTAGCTACACGATATGGTTCTTGGAGAGTGTTGCCCGATATCCCTTTTCTTCCCTTGAGTTAGGGTTTGGGCGATACAGTAGGCAGATGCCTTGTTGATCCTTCACCCGATATGGTGCTTAAGTGTTGAGTTAGCTTGGGCGTTGTGAGGCTTGTATCCCTTGGATGATAGGTGGTCTGTGTTGGGCGTTATGACTTGTTTGTGCCTTGAACAACATCCTCTTGGATGGTGTTTCCCGACACCCTACTAAGTAATGCCTTTCCCGATAGGGTGCTCGATGTTGTGATGATCTTTTTGGGCGATATGGGTTGTAACCCTTGGCCGATATGGATCTTGGATGGTTTCGAGTTCTTGGGCGATAGAGCATTGCGTCAGGCGATAGAGCATTCCATCAGGCGTTAGGGTGTTGTATCACATTGTTACTACTTTGCATGATACCCTCTTGGGTATTGCTGCCCATTACCCCATGTAGGTGTGTTGCCCAATATGATGCTACCTTGATCGTGTGGGCGACACAAGTTGGTTCTTAGAGTGTTGCCCGATATCAGCTTGCTTGAGGATTGCCCGATATGGGTGTTAGCCGACATGGTAGGTTGTTCTTGTTGAGGTGTTTCTTATTAGACAACATCAGTAGGGTATGGTTGTAACTGATACCTATGGTGAGGGTCGTTGTGCCTTTTGGTGAGGGTTATCCCTTACCCGATAAGCTTTTGTGAGGGTCATGCTCTATAATCGATTTGTAACCCTAATATCATTTGGAATGCTTATATGTGGATGTTATGTATATGCATGGTCATCTAATGTTGCACAAATATATCTCGATGATGAAGTGTTTATCTACTCTTGAGTATAATAACCATGCATGTTTCATCAATTGAGATGTGTAATCAGGTATGAGCTATTATGATGTCATTGGTGACATTCACTTGATATTGAGATAATGAGGAACACTATGTGTTATGTGGACTATGATGACACATGATGAGCGTTTCCTATGTGTTGGTAACATGTGCTTAATGGTGGGATTGAATCCCTATGATGTTGAATCCTTGAATGGATCATGATGATTGGCAAGAGGCCAAGTGGCAACATGTGATGTTGGATCCTTGAGAGGGATCATGATGATGTTGATGGCATTGAGAATAGCGGTAACATTGTGACACAAAATAATGGAATATATGTTGTTTACTCATGTTTATGGTTTGCATAATAAAACTTGGTTGACCCCAACAATCCACTTAAAATGTATTAATTAATTACAGATGAACCTTTCATGTAGTTTGCCCTGGCCATAGATCCATCATCGTTAGGAGCTGGTGATGATGAAACATGTTCTCCTATGGGTTAATTTGGAGTGCATGTTGTTGAATATGTGGGGTTTCTCCTAGCTGAAAATAGGAGGAATAGAGCGCAACTTTGGTTGTAGACTCACATCATGTATAAGAGCATGGTGAACATGCCCATTGATCAGTGTGATAGAGCATGAATGCATTCATGGCTCGGGAGCACGGTGAACATGCTTTTGGCTCAAGGTATGCTAGCGCCGAGACCTATACCATGGTGGGCTAGAGGAAAGGGTAGCCTACGGGAGCTGACCCTGTGACTAAGGTCACTTAAGCAAGAGACTTTAGTATTTCTTTGGATATCGTGCACTAACCACGAGGAGGTTTAGGTCATGGAATCTAGCTCTTCCATTGACCTTATATGGCACCAACTTTGGGTTTCACAACCAAAGGTTGGATTTGAGCGGTACGACTCACTTCCTCAGGGAAAAATAAATGGTAATCTAGTCGTATAGTATATTTTCTTAGGGAAAACACGAAACATTGGTTGAGGCCTTGCATATTGTATGATTGTCTTATATACATGCTCTAAGTATTTCTTGCAATTAGTTATATGCCTCTCAGATATCATGGTAAGCTGTTACATATATGATCTTCTTCTTCATATTTCATATATGATCTAGTTATCTTCTACATGCTTTCTCTATTCTAGCTTCTTGAGATTTTATAGTTCGGAGGGGAGTTATGTTTCTCACTGGGACTGTGTGTCTCACCCCGCTAGTTTCAACCTTTTTAGGTGATTAAGATAGACGTGATAGTGATTGTAGTGTTGCAGTTGAGCAGCAAGAACATCAGTACAAGGCAAGGTTGGATGTGCTGCTACTGTGGTTGTTTTTTAGTAGAATCTTAGAGTCTTCCCTGTACTCTCAGGTCCTTGGAGGTGTTTTGATGAGGTTACATGATGTATGATCTTAGTATGGTTTCTTGTATCCTAACGTTGGCCCTAGTAAGGCATGTTATGTACATAAACAGGTGATGCATCCTTGATGGATATGGAACAGATGGATCCTATGTGTAGGTGGACACATATCATGCTTATATATATATATATATATATATATATATATATATATATATATATATATATATCATGTTCTTTATAGGATGTGGATCTGGTTGTGATAGTTCCTTTCTTATGATGTTTTCTACAATCAGTTTTAATTAACCTGTGTTTTTGGTAATATGTTGTTTATGGTGGTTCCGTACATTTTCGTGTGGCGTTTCACTATCTTTGTAATGGCGGGATGTCACACGACCGATCTGGATTGGATCTTGAAAATGGCTTTTGATCGATCGAGTTTGCACTTCACAGAACTTCATTGATCCCTCTACTGACCAAAACTAATTTAAGTGAATCGGTCGAGTTACCCCAGGACAAACTCGACCGATGGCCTAAATTGGTCTTGTCTCTTAGTGGGATCAGTCGAGTTACCTTTATAGAAACTCGACCGATTGCACTCTATGGAAAAGTGCCGAAAAGTGGGTCTAGCCATTGTGCAACAAATGAAAATATATCCGTTGGAAGCCATAAAATGGCTAGTTTTCATTCTTAAGTGTTCCCAAAGGCTAAGAGGCATCCCCATCTATAAATAAGGCCCCTTGGGCTTCATTCCAAGGTTGAGCATTCAATGCAAAATTCTATGCGAAGTTCATATTCTATAGTTGAGTGCTTCCTACATCCTCCTCTCTCTCTCTAAGATTAATCACTTGCTACATTCGTTATAGTGAGTAGGAAATCTATAAGTGAGCTAGTCCTACATGTATATCTTGTGAGGCTCTCACTTCCACCACCTCCATATCTCTCTTTTAAACCATGAAGATCAAGATTCTCTCTCTTGACTAAGAGAGGTGAAGAAGAACAAGGGAAGGAGTCCCTTGGTGAAGATCAAGGCTGAAGAATTGGAGCAAAAGTGGGTAAGCCCTTGGTGAAGGCAGCAGACTCCTTGCTCAAGTGGATAAGTCCTTGATGGCAAGTTCTCTGAGTGAAGGTGAAGTCAAAGGCCAAAGATCCAAGAAGAGTAGAAAAGTTCTTGAAGGCAGAAGACATTTTCTTGAGTGGATAAGACCTTGGTGAAGGCTGAAGACTCTTGCAATGTGGGTAAGTCCTTGGTAAGGTGGAATACTCTTGGTTCTTGGATGGGAAGCCTTTGTTTGGTCATGTATTGTAAATCTTATGAATGAATATAAGAGTGCAATGGTTAAGGAATCCTAGATATTGACCTCTCTAGGTAGTGGATTGACTCACTTCTAGTTTGAAGTATGTAATCACTCTACATAGCTTGTTACTTGGTATATGTTCAATCTCTCTCTCCCTTGCTATGCATGTTTTAGTTGCACTCAAATTTCCTATTTAGCAACCTTATCTTGTGATATATCTTGAAGGTCTAATGAATTTTATTTAAATGCATTCAACTCTATTTACCCCTCCCCCTCTAGAGAATCCAATCGCCCATCTAGGATCCATCCATTGGTATCACTGCGGGTTTCTCCAAGCATACTTCAACAAGTAGGAGAAGATGGGTGACTACCAAGATGGGATAACTTCATCAATCTTCCAATCTTTGATGGGAGTAACATCCTCTATTGGAAAAGAAGGCTACAATTCTACATCCAAGGATCAAGTTTTGAGATGTGGAAAATGGTGAACAGTCGATACATGCTACCATAGACAAAGATTGAAGAATGGGATGAAGCATCCTTGAAGAATGCAACCTTGAATTCTAGAGCCATGCACATCCTCTAACCCTCCATGACCCCCACCTTGTTCAACCTGATTTATTCATGTGGAACAACCTATGAGGTATGGAGAAAGCTATGCATCACTTATGAGGGGATAACTCAAGTGAAGGAAAGAAAACTCTACATGCTGAATGGGCTGTTTGAGAATTTCAAGATGGGAAAGGAGGAGCAGATAGTTCATATGTACTCAAGGCTCAACACCATTGTGAATGGTCTTGCTGTTCTAGGACATCCTATGAGTAGAGGAGAGATCAATTCAATGATCCTTAGAACTCTCCCCAAGAGATAAGAACCTAAGGTGACTTCGATTGAAGAAGCAAGGTCTCTTAAGGATATTCCTATTGAAGAGCTCATTGGAAATCTACAAGCACATGAAGCCACACTTGACAAGAGGGAGGAAGTAGAAAGATAAGAAGAGAAAGAACTCAAGAATTTTAAGAAGGCTGAAATCAAAGCTCAAATCAAGGCTATTGTTGGTCAAGCCTCTCCATCCTCTCATATTGTATAACATGCCATGTACTCCAAGGGTAGATTCTACAAAGGTAAGAACTCCTCCTCCATTTGGTGCCTCAAGTGTGGAAATAAGGGTCACTTCAAGATAGATTGTCTACAAGGCAATAAGACTCATCACCACAAGGAAAGAGAAGACAAGTACTTGAAGAAGGAGAAATGGAACTCAAGTTCAAGTGACTCCTCCAACTCAAGCTCAAGTGAAGGATCAAGCTCAAGTTCTAGTTTTGAAGGAGAATTCCATTTTTCTCTTATGGCTTCTATAAGAAAATACTCAAATGAGGTAAATCTAAACTCTTCAGATTAAGAACCTTTAATTGCTGTCATTAATTCCACTCGTGCCTCTCTTAAGTCTTCTCAAAAGAAAAGGAAAAAGCTTGCTAGAATTGTTGATAATATGCATGTAGAATTAGATGATCTTAAAAATGCTAATTCTTGCTTGCTTGATGACAAAAATGCTTATCTTAGCCAAGTAGACTCTCTTAAACATGAAAATGTTAATTTTCTTGATAATATTAGATTTTTAGAAGTTCAACCTCTTAGGATTAGTTCTAGTGAAGAGCATACCTTAATTTTTGATTCTCTCATACATGATATTGATGTTCTCAAGTATGAAAAAAAGGACAAAGATTATGTTTTGCAAGGATTAGAATCTGAAAATGGTGTTTATCTTTCTAAGATTACCTTGCTTGAAACAAAAAATGCCTCCTTGCTTGCTAAAATCAATGTGCTTGAATCTTGTTCTTGTTCCCCTAGTAGAGAGAATAATGTTTCTGCTCTTCATATTGATAGAGATTCTTATCTAACTAAAACTCTTTGCTTAGAAAATTATCTTTTGCATGCTATATATAATATCAATCATTTGTCTTCTAATATTACGTCTCTTATGCATGATAATGATATTTTGAGATCTTCTTTGCAAAGATTCTTAGTTTGTAAGAATAATCTTAATGATATCCTACACCATACTACTAAACAAATTGGTAGACATGGTTTGGGTTATGATGGTAGCCAAAGGAACAACAAAGGCAAAGGACCTCCAATCTTTCATGGTGAATCCTCTAGTTCCAAGGTGATGGGCACATGCAACTATTGCAATAAAATTGGTCATCATTCTACTTGTTGTCCTTTTAGGAAAGCACCCGAGAGCAATAGGACTTGGGTTTCTAAGCTAACACCTCCAGACCCAAAAATATGATTGGGGACCATTTCATCTTTCTTCTTGTAGGTACTTGCAAATGGATTGACTTGAGCTATGGATTTGCAAATTGACTTGTCAATCCACATGAAAGAAGTAATGTGAGATGTATATGTGGTGAAAACAAGTGGAAAAGCAATGGTAAGCATAAAGGTAATTGTTTTCTTTCTTATAACCAATCCTAAATTGTTTTTGTCAAGATAGTGTGCCCTATACATATGGTTTTTGAGTCAAAAGTGGTATTTTGGGTTTCTTTTCACACTCCTTCTCAAAAACTATTTCTAATGCTTTTATATTGCATCACTAACTTGCTTACACATATTTAGATATGGTTTGTATTTGTACCATGCCTTTAAATATGTTTTAATGAAATATATGTGCTTTTTGACAGAAGCTTTGTCGGTCGAGTTTGTCCTATTTGAAACTCGACTGATAGGCACCAATGGGTGTTGCCAGCAGCTGTTATCGTTTGAGTTGTCAATACACAAAACTTGACTAAAAACATTGTGCATAGAATACACAATTGGCTTATTGAATGGGAATTTCTCTCTCAACTCGATTTTCTCAATTGATAGCCTTATTCTTTGGCACTCTAATTTGGTACCATTATATATGCATATTTCCTTGTTCTAAATTTCCTATCTTGCTTACAACTCTATCTCTCTAATTGATCTAAATTGGTATATCTATATCTTGCAATTACTTACTTTGAGTTGTTTTGCATGTTTTGATGATGTTCTCTTTAGATCTCTTAGTTGTGTCTAAAATTGCTTCCATTGTACTCTAACTTGATACATCTATGTAGTTGTATATCTTGTTTGGATACAACCTTGAGGTTCTTACTGGTAATCATCCTTTGGTAATGATGCATACTTGTTAGTGAGTAATATCCTTTCATGCTTCTAAAATTGCATGTCTATTTGGTTGGATATATCTCTACATGTAGTCATAGATTTCTTTATCTTGTGTATCTTTTGGTATCTCTTGCAATGATCTAGATCCTACTAGTAGTCCTAACTTGTGATAACATCTACTAGTGGTTCACATACATGTAGTTCTAACCTTGTTTATAATTGGTATCTTTGCTCATCTAGTGGTATTTCACTATATGCTATGCTTGTATCTTGTCTCATACATGCTCAAGCTTGTTCCTTGAATTGCATATCTACTGTCTTGAGTTTATTGAATAACTTTATGATGCAGGGTACATAGAACTACATTTTATGTAGAAATTGGAGCATTTTTGGATTTCATACAATTTTTAATCCAGATTCAGTTTTTGGTGCAACACTAGTGTTTTTTTGGGTTTTTGAAGTGCATGCTTTAACTTGCTTTTTGGGTTGTTCAAGTGGATGATTTAACTTGATTTTCTTTCTATGCTTGAACAAGCCCCTATCTTTTCTCTTCTACTCTCATTATATAACTTTTTGTTCTCTCCTTTCTCTTAACAAGTGGTGTTTCTTATTTCTTCATACCCCCACTTTTTGAAATGAAAAAGGGGGAGAAAGGTATGTCTTGTTTTGACAAAACAGAGATAAGAAATGTCTTACATGTAGAGGAGAAGAATGTCCATGTAAAGGGGAGAAGGAAAATGGGAGAAGACATATATGTGAAGAACATATATGAGTAGAAGACACAATATTCTATAAATGTTATGAAAGCTAACCATGCAGGTGAAAAAACATCAATTGAGGGGGAGTATGAGAACTCCACTAGCATCAATTGAGGGGTACCATATGAACTCAATTCTATTGAAACCCCTAGGTTTCTCCAAAGTCATCACTTTACTTAAATTCTTTCAATACATTTATGGAATGGTTTGTTATCTTCAAAAAGGGGACAATGTTGACTCAAGGTCTAAATTGACTAAACCTTTGTTTTAATGATGACTAAACCATTCCAATTAATTGTGTCTAGTCTCTCTACTCGAGTGATTTCAGATTACATATAGACACACTCAACTTGGAGAAAAGACTAGTCAAAGTCAATACTAGTGCACATTTTTGTAATATGATGTAAATCAATTAGAATCATGTTGTAAATCGCTTGTAATGATTGTATGACTTGTAATTAAGCTTAGAAAAAATTAGAAGTGCTTAGATTGAATATTTAAGAACTCAAAAGCCATTTCCAAAATTCACTTCAGGTTGTTCATCGGTCGAGTTGCAAACTCGACTGATCCTGATTGGATCTTGAAAATGATTTTTAATCGGTCGAGTTTGCACTTCACAGAACTCGACCGATCCCTCTATTGACCAAAACGGTTTTAAGTGGATCGGTTGAGTTACTCCAGGATAAACTCGACCGATGGCCTAAATTGGTCTTGTCTCTTAGTGGGATCGATTGAGTTACCTTTATAGAAACTTGACCAATTGCACTGCACGGAGAAGTGCAGAAAAGTGTTTCTAGCCGTTGTGGAGTTGCAACAAGTGAAAATATATCTATTGCAAGCCACAAAATGACTAGCTTTCATTCTTAAGTGTTGCCAAAGGCCAAGAGGCATCTCCAGTTATAAATAGGACCCCTTGGGCTTCATTCTAAGGTTGAGCATTCAATGCATAACTCTATGTGACGTTCTTGTTCTATAGTTGAGTACTTCCTATAGCCTACTCTCTCTCTAAGCTTAATCACTTCCTACATTCATTAGACTGAGTAGAAAATCTATAAGAGAGCTAGTCCTACATGTATATCTTCTGAGTCTCTCACTTCCACCACCATCATATCTCTCTTTTCAACCATGAAGATGAAGGTTCTCTCTCTTGGCTAAGAGAGGTGAATAAGAACAAGGGAAGGAGTCCCTTGGTGAAGATCAAGGCTGAAGACTTGGAGCAAGAGTGGGGAAGCCTTTGGTGAAGGCAAAAGACTCCTTGTTCAAGTGGGTAAGTCCTTGGTGGAAGCTTCTCTGAGTGAAGGTGAAGTCAAAGGCTAAAGATCCAAGAAGAGTAGAAAAGTCTTTGAAGGCGGAAGACTTGTACTTGAGTGGGTAAAACCTAAGTATAGGCCGAAGACTCTTGCAAAGTGGGTAAGTCCTTGGTAAGGTGGAATACACTCAGTTTTTTGATTGGTAAACCCTTTGGTTGGTCTTATATTGTAAGTATTATGAATGAATATAAGAGTGTAATGGTTAAGAAATCATAGAGGTTGACCCCTCTAGGTAGTGCACTGACACACTTCTAGTTTGAAGTGTGGAACCACTCTACATAGCTTGTCACTTGGTGTATGTTCAATCTCTCTCTCCCTTGCTATGCATGTTTTAGTTGCACTCAAATTTCCTATTTAGCAAACTTATCTTGTGATATATCTTGAAGGTCTAATGAATTTCATTTAAGTGCATTCTACTCTATTCACCCCCCCTCTTGAGCATCCAATCACCCATCTAGGATCCATCAATTGGTATCAGCACGGGTTTCTCTAAGCATACTTCAACAAGTAGGAGAAGATGGGTGACTACCAAGGTGGGAGATACTTCATCAATCTTACAATCTTTCATGGGAGCAACTTTCTCTATTGGAAAATAAGGCTACAATTCTACATCCAAGGATCAAGTCTTGAGATGTGGAAAATGGTGAACAACCCGTACATGCTACCAAAGACAAAGATTGAAGAATGGGATGAAGCTACCTTGAAGAAACAACCTTGAATGCAAGAGCCATGTACATCCTCTATGCCTCCATGACCCCCATCGAGTTCAACTGGATTTCTTCATGTGATATAGCCTATGAGGTATGTAGAAAGCTATGCATCACTTATGAGGGGATAACTCAAGTGAAGGAAAGCAAAGTCTACATGCTCAATGAGCTGTTTGAGAACTTCAAGATGGTAAAGGAGGAGAAGATAGCTCATATGTACTCAAAGCTCAACACCATTGTGAATGGTCTTGCTGTTCTAGGTCTAACTATGAGTAGAGGAGAGATCAACTCTAAGATCATTAGAACTCTCCCCATGAGATAGGAACCCAAGGTGACTTCGATTGAAGAAGCAAGGTCTCGTAAGGATATTCCTATTGAAGAACTCATTGGAAATCTACAACCACATGAAGCCACACTTGACAAGAGGGAGAAAGTAGAAAGACAAAAAGAGAAAGAACTCTAGAGAACGAAGAAGGCTGAAATCAAAGCTCAAATCAAGGCTATTGTTTTTCAAGCCTCTCCATACTCTCATATTAAAGAAGATGACATGTACTTCAAGGGTAGATTCTACAAAAACAAAAACTCCTCCTCCATCTGATGCCTCAAGTTTGGAAAGAAGGGTCACTTCATGTTAGATTGTCTACAAGCCAAGAAGACCCATCATCACAAGGAAGGAGAAAAAAAGTACATGAAGAAGGAGAAATGGCACTCAAGTTCAAGTAGCTCCTCCAACTCATGCTCAAGTGAAGATTCAAGTGAAGGATCAAGATCAAGCTCTAGTGTTGAAAGAGAATGCCATTTTTATCTTATGGCTTCTATAAGAAAAGACTCAAATGAGGTCAATCTAAACTCTTTAGATAAAGAACCTTTAAATGCTATCATTAATGCCACTCGTGCCTCTCTTAAGTCTTCTAAAAAGAAAAGGAAAAAGCTTGCTAGAATTTTTGATAATATGCATGTAGAATTAGCTGATCTTGAAAATGCTAATTCTTGCATGGTTGATGATAAAAATGCTTGTCTTAGCGGAGTAGACTCTCTTAAACTTGAAAATGCTAATTTTCTTGATAAGATTAGATTTCTAGAAGCTCAACCTCTTATGAGTAGTTCTAATGAAGAGCATACCTTAATTGTTGATTCTCTCATGTATGATATTGATGTTCTCAAATCTAAAAACAAGGACAAAGATTTTGTTTTGCAAGGATAAGAATTTGAGAATGGTGTTTATATTTTCGAAGATTACCTTGCTTGAAATAGAAAATGCCTCCTTGCTTGCTAAAATCAATGTGCTTGAATCTTGTTGTAGTTCTACTAGTAGAGAGAATAATGTTGCTTCTCTTCATACTGACAAAGATTCTTATTTAACTAAAGCTCTTTGCATAGAAAATGATCTTTTGAATCCTCGAGATAATGTCAATCATTTGCCTTCTAGTATTGCTTATGTTATGCATGATAATTATATTTTGAGATCTTCTTTGCAAAGATTCTTAGTTGGTAAGAAGAATCTTAATGATATCCTACACCATACTACTAAAAAATTGGTAGACATGGTTTGGGTTATGATGGTAGACAAAGGAACAACAAAGGAAAAGGGCCTCCAATATTTCATGGAGAATCCTCTAGTTCCAAGGCTATGGGTACATGTAACTATTGCAATGAAATTGGTTTTGATGATTATCTCTTTGGATCTCTTGGTTGTGTCTAAAATTGATTCTGTTGTACTCTAACTTGCTACATCTATCTAGTTGTATATCTTGTTTGGATACAACATTGATGTTCTTAGAGGTAATCATCCTTTAGTAATGATGCATACTTGTTAATGAGTTATATCTTGTCATGCTTCTAAAATTACACATCTCTTTGGTTGGATATATATCTGCATCTAGTCATATCTTGCTTTATCTTTTATATCTTTTGGTATCTCTTGCTATGACCTAGATCCTACTAGTCATCCTAACTTGTGATAACATCTACTTGTGGTTCACATACATGTAGTTCACATACATGTAGTTCTAACCTTGTTTACAATTGGTATCTTTTCTCATCTAGTGGTATTTCACTAACAAGTATGCATCATCTATTGGTTATGATGCATACTTGTTAGTGAGTTATATCCTTTCACTCAAAGTTACTTTCGTTGAGTTGTTTTGCAGGTTTTGATGATGATCTCTTTGGATCTCTTGGTTGTGTTGAAAATTTCTTTTGTTGTACTCTAACTTGCTACATCTATCTAGTTGTATATCTTGTTCGGATACATCCTTGAGGTTCTTAGTGGTAATCATCCTTTGGTAATGATGAATACTTGTTAGTGAGTTATATCCTTTCATGCTTCTATAATTGCATATCTCCTTGGTTGGATATATCTCTACATCTACTCATAGGTTTCTTTATATTGTGTATCTTTTCGTATTTCGTGCTATGATCTAGATCCTACTAGTTGTCCTAAATTGTGATAACATCTACTAGCGGTTCACATACATGTAGTTCTAACTTTGTTTATAATTGGTATCTTTGCTCATCTAGTGGTATTTAACTATATGCTATGGTTGTATCTTGTCTCATGCATGCTCAATCTTGTTCTGTTAATTGCATATCTACTATCTTGAGTAGCTTGCATAACTTTATGATGCAGGTTACATAGAGCTACATTGTATGTAGAAATTGGAGCATTTTTGGGTTTCATACAATTTTTTCTCCAGATTCAGGTTTTGGTGCAAGACTAGTGTTTTTTATATAGAAACTACCTTTTGAGCAAGGCTCATCGCTACGGTATGAACCCTGCCATTTGTTGGGAAAAATTCTATCATCTTGAGGGTCAAAATTGTGATTTATTATTTTTTTACAACACTTTATCTTACTTTTTGGGTTGTTCAAGTGTATGCTTTAACTTGATTTTTTTCTATGCTTGGACAAGCCCCTATCTGTGCTCTTCTACTCTCATTATATAACTTTTTGTTCTCTCCTTTCTCTTAACAAGTGGTTTTTCTTATTTTTCATACCCCCACTTATTGAAATGACAAAGGGGGAGAAAGGTATGTCTTCTTTTGTCAAAACTGGGAGAAGGCATGTCTTACATGAAGAGTAGAAGCATGCCCATGTAAAGGGGAGAAGGTAAATGGGAGAATACATATATGTGTAGAACATATATGAGTAGAAGACATGGTATTCTATAAATGTTATGAAAGCTAACCATGCAGGAGGAATTGCATTAATTGAGGGGGAGTATGAGAACTCCAATAGCATTAGTTGAGGGGGAGCATATGAACTCAATTCATTTGAAACCCCTCAGTTTCTACAAAGGTATGACTTTACTTAAATGCTTTCAGTACATTTATGGAATGGTTTGTCATCTTCAAGGAGGGGGAGAATGTTGACTCAAGGTCTAAATAGAGTAAACCTTTGTTTTGATGATGACTAAACCATTCCAATTAATTGTGTCTAATGTCTCTACTTGAGTGATTTCATATTAGGTATAGAAACACTCCAAATGCCCTTACTTGCACATCTCAACTTGGAGAAAAAACAAGTCAAAGTCAATACAAGTGCATGTTTTAGTAATATGATGTAAATTCATTAGAATCATGTTGTAAATCACTTGTACTGATTGTATGCCTTGTAATTAAACTTTGAAAAAATCAGGAGCACTTAGATCGAATATTTATGGACTCAAAAGCCATTTTCCAAAATTCACGTCAGGCTATTCATCGGTCGAGTTGCAAACTCGAATGCTCCTAATTGGATCTTGAAAATGACTTTTGATCGATCGAGTTTGCACTTCACAGAACTCGACCGATCCCTCTACTGACCAAAACTGATTTAAATGAATCGATCGAGTTACCCTAGGAAAAACTGGACTGATAGCCTAAATTGGTCTTGTCTCTTAGTGGGATCAGTCGAATTACCTTTATAGAAACTTGACCGATTGCATTGTATGGAAAAGTGCAAAAAATTGTTTGTAGTCGTTGTGGAGTTACAACAAGTGAAAATATATCCGTTGCAAGCCATAAAATGGCTAGTTTTCATTCTTAAGCGTTCCCAAAGGACAAGAGGCATCCCCATCTATAAATAGGACCCCTTGGGCTTCATTCCAAGGTTGAGCATTCAATGCAAAACTCTATGTGAGGTTCCTATTCTATAGTTGAGTGCTTCCTATAGCATCCTCTCTCTCTCTAAGCTTAATCACTTGCTACATTTGTTAGAGTGAGTAGGAAATCTATAAGAGAGATAGTCGTACATGTATATCTTGTGAGGCTCTCACTTCCACCACCTCCATATCTCTCTTTTCAACCATGAAGATGAAGGTTCTCTCTCTTGGCTAAGAGAGGTGAAGAAGAACAAGGGAAGGAGTCACTTGGTGAAGATCAAGGCTGAAGACTTGAAGCAAGAGTGGGTAAGCCTTTGGTGAAGGAAGAAGACTCCTTGTTGTAGTGGGTTAGTCCTTTGTGTAAGCTTCTCTGAGTGAAGGTGAAGTCAAAGGATGAAGATTCAAGAAGAGTAGAAAAGTTCTTGAAGGTGGAAGACTTGTTCTTGAGTGGGTAAGACCTTGGTGAAGGCTAAAGACTCTTGCAAAGTATGTAAGTCCTTAGAAAGGTGGAATACTCTTGGTACTTGGATGGGTAAGACCTTTGGTTGGTCATGTATTATAAGTCTTATGAATGAATATAAGAGTGCAATGGTTAAGAAATCCTAGAGGTTGACCTGAGATGACCCATCGCGAAAAATGAGATTAACTAATGCGGAAGCGAATTATTAGCAGCGAAATAATGAAAATTCACTAAATTTTAAAAATTTTTGGAAAAAGAAATTTAAACCATAACTCCTTTATAAGAAAACAAGGTAAATAGTTTACATCATAGCTTGACATTATATCTCTGTGATTACATACATCCATTGCCTTATTATCTGAAGAAGGCAAGATACAGAATCTCGAGGAACTAAGCCAAAAACCTCAGACCTACTGACTCCTAGAACCAGAGAGTACAGAGACGACATAAGACATACTATCTACGATACTCGACAGTCAGTATCTCCACCTGAGATTCACTACTGCCCCTGGTGTTGCTGCTGCTGATACTGCCCACCCTCGGATTGGTTCCTCCGTCCTCGAAGTCCACCTAAAAAGTCGAAACCCACGGGGGTGAGGCAATTTGAATAATTTTCCCAGCGAGAGTTATAACTCTCCGCCAGAAGCTTTTTTATAGCAATAAAGGATTAACATAAGCAATATACTCTTTAAGACATTCAACCACAAATTTTGTATTAAGTAAGACAACATTTACTTAAGCAATTATTTCAATAAGGAAAATGAAGAACATGTATACTAATCACATGGCTAGAATATTATAAAAAATGTAACATCAATCATTGTTTCTCGTAGTTCAACCTAAGAAGTTATGCTACACAGCTGATTATGTTTTTCAATCATTATTATGCCCTGCAGAGATGAGGTATACCGCTCATACTCCAACCGATCATTACTAAATCGCATCGGTACCATACATAGGTCATCAAAAGAGCCGGATTCTTATGACCTCATCTTCCTCAGTCAGTGTGAGGATTAAAATGTAGGACATCTCGTGTCTCTGCTAAGATAGCTTTCCAGGGTATTCTGTAAACTTCGCTATCAGAGTTACAGTGACGTTCTGTACTCTCTTCATCATCGAAAGATCTCTTGTTTATCTCTCATCGATGCGGCATTAAAGGTTCCCTCAGGAGATTAGTGATACATCACCCCGACATTCACACATAATGGAGGATTGATGGATTAAAATACATCTTACATCAATTCCTACATCAGGACATAAGGATATTCGCATCCATAAACCCCCACATACTCAAAAGTATGTGTTCCAAGAGTTCCCTTAGGAAAACCTGTTTCACCATCATTTGGCTTCTGACAATGATGGATCTATGATCAGGGCTCTACATGATATGATTATACTTGATTATTTAGGTACATTTCAACATTCTTTTAGCATCAAGCATGTTCTCAATCCTTAATTATTAAAACACTACTATAAAATAAGAATACTAAATGTATCAAATTTAACTCACATCAGTTTTCATATGGATATTAATTCTTAACCATCTCATCATATGATTCAGGAACATGGTTATTCAAACTCTTAGATTATCATAACACTTGCTACCAAGTGCCATATAAGCATCAAGTCATCTAACAACATGACCTTGATTAAAGCAATGTATATACTTTTCACATATCATTACTCTAAAAGCTTATAATTGTTTTCAAAGAATATGACATCATAACTCTTACCTGGCTATGATCACCTCGTAATATCAACCTGTATGACTAATACAATTAAGGACATGTATATATAACAGTCTTAGCACAATACCAAAACTTTTCAATTTCTTTATAGAACCCCACGGCCGTGCCACCTTGTACGGTCATGCGAAGTAAGGTTACCACGACCGTGCTCCCTTGCACGGTCGTGCAAAGTAAGGCTACCACGGCCGTGCTCCCTTGCACGGTCGTGCTACATAAGATCATTACATTATTCATATTTATATATATATATGTATTCTAATCTTTCGTCCTTTCAACTTGATTAGGTCACATCAACCCTTCAATCAATACATACAACTATGATTAACATAGTGTATCAAGTTATTGATCCTATAAGCAATTAAGAATTCTCCCCTTAATTGGTACTAATCACTTAGGTACTATTAGGGTTTCAACCTTTGTGCCTTCATTGATTATCATTACTAATCATCATTGGATCAATAGAACATTCATCATCTTCATTCTCAAAGATTCAATCACATTGAACCTCCATTACATAAGGTATCCAATTGAATTAGGGTTTCCAATGTCGATTCCTTCAATCATTGAATTCATGGAACCAATCATCAATTGGACCTATACTCATACTTCAAATGAGTTTAATAGGTCAACCTTCAACTGATTTGACCCTCAATTGACCCTTAGTTGATCTTCAATTAGGGTTTAAATCAATCGAATTAGGGTTTGGAATCAATAACCCTTCAACATATTTCAGTGTGGGTCTAATTGATTTGAACCCATTGAACCATCATTCAATTGGGACATGACCTGACCCCAAACGGTGTTGGGATCGTTTGGATGACCTCCAAATGGTCTTGAGACCGTTTTCCAATCATATCATCAAAATCTAAGTCAACCAATTAAGGTTTGGATCATTGGATTGATCACCAAGTCAGCAATTGATTACACTCCAACTTAGTATCATTGGATCATTGATTATACTAGTCTCAGTTTCGATAGATCTGGGTGCTACTCATTCTTTTATACAATGCTCTCTAGTCAGTAAACTTAATCTATTAACTCGAGAGTTGGTAGATGAGTTAGTGTTGAGGGTTCCACTAGGTGGACCAACAGTTTTATCCGAGTTTTGCCCCGGATGCTTGTTATCTTTTGGAGGTTTCACCTTTGCTGCTAATCTCATACCCTTGGATGTAAATACCTTTCAAGTCATCTTGGGTATGGATTGTCTTGAAACATATCGAGTACAACTCGATTGTTGGAAGAAGGAAGCTACCTTTCAATTAGGTGAATTTTCTTGTGTCTTTGCTGGAGACAGGAAAGTTCTGCCTACGTGCATAATATCATCTGCTGTAGCTGATAAGATGCTACAGAAAGGATGTGAAGCGTTCCTTGCTCATGTGATTGACACCAGAGCAGAGAAGAGCACTGCCAGTGTTTATGATGTGCCTGTAGTTCGTGAGTTTTCTGATGTTTTTCCAGAAGAGTTACCAGGCTTACCTCCTGTCAGAGATATTGATTTTGAAATTCAGATATATCCAGGTAGTCATCCAGTGGCACTACCAGCCTACAGTATGGCACCTGCAGAGTTGAAGGAACTCAAGGTGCAGTTATAGGAGTTGCTAGATAAGGGTTTCATTAGACCCAGTTCTTCACCGTGGGGTGCTCCAGTACTGTTTGTTAAGAAAAAGGATGGTACCATGCGTCTCTGTATAGATTACAGACAACTGAACAAGATCACTATTAAGAATAAGTATCCTTTGCCGAGAATAGATGATTTGTTTGATCAGTTGCGTGGAGCGACGATCTTCTCTAAAATAGATTTGAGATCTGGATATCATCAGCTTAGGATAAAGGCTTCTGATATTCCTAAAACAACTTTCAGAACTAGGTATGGGCATTATGAGTTTTTGGTCATGTCGTTTGGGCTGACCAATGCCCCAGCAGCCTTTATGGATATGATGAACCGGATTTTCAAACCGTTCCTAGATCAGTTTATTGTAGTCTTTATAGATGATATTTTGATCTATTCTAGAGACGATGAACAACATGAGCAACACCTGAGAGTAGTGTTGCAGTTGTTGAGACAACACCAGTTGTTTGCTAAATTCAGCAAATGCGAGTTCTGGTTGGCCGAGGTAGCATTTCTTGGACATGTTATCTCAAGAAGTGGAGTTAGTGTTGACCCTAAGAAAGTTGATTATGTACTTCAGTGGGAACAGCCTAAGACTCCTACTGAGATCAGAAGTTTCTTGGGACTAGCAGGTTATTACAGAAGGTTCATACAGAACTTCAGTGTGTTAGCATCACCTTTGACACGCTTGACGAGGAAGGATGTACCGTTTGTTTGGTCTGATAACTGTGAGAGAAGTTTTCAGGTTTTGAAGAAGAGATTGACTTCAGCACCAGTGTTGGTTTTGCCTGAAGCAGAAAAAGGCTATACAGTGTTCTGTGATGCTTCCAAGAGAGGTTTGGGCTGTGTACTGATGCAAGAAGGCAAAGTTGTGGCTTACGCATCTAGACAACTATTGTTATGACCCACATTTCGTTTTTCAAGTAAGTACCTTGGTTAGTGCATAATTGAACTAATTATGTTAAGATAAGTACTTGCTTTTGTTAATAGTGTTTTGAGCTTTGAGCTAGTGTTAATGTATTCTTAGTTTGTTTTCTTGTCCTGAGGTTGAGGACAAGTTTGTTCTTAATCCGTTGCCGAAGAAATCATGTGAAACCGACCTACGAGTAAAAGGATATGAGCTTTTTAGTGTGCAGGGACCTATGTGCAATTTCGGAAAGTTTTTGGGCAATTTGCATCCGGCCCCCTGGGCGCCCTTCCTTATCCTTTCCTTCAGTTTTTCCTTTTTAACTCTATTAACTGACTTTGGAATGAACGATAGTTCATTTCCTTCGGCTGCCGCTTGGGAAGAACAGAGAAGGAGAAAGGGAGAGAGAGCAAGCTAGAGGAGAAGCTAGGCAACCAAGCCCCTTCCTTCTCCGTTCTTCTTCGATTTCTTCATCTTCTCCAGCCAAACCAACCGGCTGCATCATCTTCTTCTTCTTCACCTTCTTCTTCCTCCTGCAGCCGCGAAGAAGACGACCATGGAAATGGTCTAGGGAGCGAACGGTGCTTTCCCCTCCGTTCTTTCTTCTTGCCAACTGCTTGATAGGTCATTCCGAAGCTATAGGAGTGATTCGGGTAAGAATCGTCCACCGAATCGACCCCAATCTTCTCTTTTATTTCTGCAATTTCCGCCTCTGCGCAGGTTGCACGGCGTGCAAAATCTGTTTGCACGGCGTGCAACGTTACAGATAGCTGATATAGGAGAATTCCGTTTCTGCGCAGGTGCACGGCGTGCAAAGTCAGTTTGCACGGCGTGCAAAGTTACAGGAAGCGGAACGAGTTTCTGCCCAGGTGCACGGCGTGCAAAGTCAGTTTGCACGGCGTGCAAAGTGGCAGAAAAGTAGAACAGAAGTGCACTGAAGGTGCACGGCGTGCAGTCTGGGTGCACGGCGTGCGCGCTGCTCTAAAGGGCAGAATTAGGCGTGTTTGTGGACGTTTTTTGGTGTATACGAACACACCGAAGTGGGTGAGTAGCAGTTCATTTAGAAATCATTATTTAACTCATTTTAAATGCTTATTTGCTTCAGTACCAGTTGATATGACTCTTAAACAGTGTAACATGTACTTTTTAGTATGATAAGTTCATTGGAACTTGAAATGCGTGATGTAAATGATGAAAAAGAAGAAATTCTATGTCTTACAGTTGCTATATGATATTTCTGTTTAATTGTTTATCTGTTAGTTTATTAATAGACCTAAGTGCCCTAACACCGTAGAACCCCTAAAGGAAGGTCTGTTACTTAGGGGTGAAACTCGTGTCCAACATCAACCGGTTGAGTAATTCTGGTGGCACGAGGATAGAAAGAGAGGCAGTGTCTAACAACAATCGTGCGTGTGTCACGATGGCACTGGGAAAAAAAATAAAGAAAACTTGGTTATCTAACACCATTCGTGCGTGTGTCACGAAGGTAACCCTGTGAGACCCTCCGCCAGTGTACTCAGATTAAAGGAGGAGTCTGGAGCACACGTGGTTGTGCATTGAGGCCGTAGAGCCTATGTTTCTGGCCGGAGAGCCAGGGGTCCTGTAGCAGAGCAGGGCTGGCGTCAGACTTAGCATTTCCCGGGTGTGTCGCTAAGTCTTGTATGGTGGGACCGTAGCATGGACTTGTTGCGGATCTTTATATGCAGAGTACACTGCATATGATTAGGGCATAATAAAAATGAATAAGTAATTATGTAGGATCACAGTAAATTTATATAACTGTTTATTTACCTGAAATACCTGTTGATGCTTAGAAGTGTGGTTATTATCTGTATATTTGCTATGCTAATAGAACAGCCCTGCTTGAACTGCATAAATGTTTATTTTCAGTTTATAAACCTGACGAGTTGTTTAGTGATAGCTGAGTGAAATGTTATTCACTGAGCGAGTAGGCTCATACCTCTACTCAAAACATTTTCAGGTCAGCATCAGCATCAGGAATCAGAAGGATCGTTTCACCCTAACGCTTAGTCGATAGAAGGTTTGTTGCTAGTCTAGTTAGAGGTCTCTTAGTCCATTCCCCTCGATCCTCGGGACAAGGTGTGAGTGAGAGAGAGAATGTGTACACATATGTAAATTAATGTTATGCTTCCTTTATGTTAATCAATGTATTATGCTGTAGACTTTGCTTGTATCTTCTATCAGTTTAATAGAGAAGTTTCTGCAGTTTGTTTAGTTCTTGTTTACAGCTTAAACTTGGTTATCAATTAAATGCTTTGGATTGTTTTAAAAGCGACGAGTGGTTGAGTATGTGTAATTTCTACCTGTCATGCCTTAATTTCGTGGTTATTCTTAATGTGAAATTGGGGCGCGGAAGGGGCTTGGTTGCCTAGCTTCTCCTCTAGCTTGCTCTCTCTCCCTTTCTCCTTCTCTGTTCTTCCCAAGCGACAGCCGAAGGAAATGAACTATCGTTCATTCCAAAGTCGGTTAATAGAGAAGTTTCTGCAGTTTGTTTATTTCTTGTTTACAGCTTAAACTTGGTTATCAATTAAATGCTTTGGATTGTTTTAAAAGCAACGAGTGGTTGAGTATGTGTAAAGGGAAGAATTAGGCGTGTTTGTGGACGTTTTTCGGTGTATACGAACACACCGAAGTGGGTGAGTAGCAGTTCATTTAGAAATCATTATTTAACTCATTTTAAATGCTTATTTGCTTCAGTACCAGTTGATATGACTCTTAAACAGTGTAACATGTACTTTTTAGTATGATAAGTTCATTGGAACTTGAAATGCGTGATGTAAATGATGAAAAACAAGAAATTCTATGTCTTACAGTTGCTATATGATATTTCTGTTTAATTGTTTATCTGTTAGTTTATTAATAGACCTAAGTGCCCTAACACCGTAGAACCCCTAAAGGAAGGTCTGTTACTTAGGGTGAAACTCGTGTCCAACATCAACCGATTGAGTAATTCTGGTGGCACGAGGATAGAAAGAGAGGCAGTGTCTAACAACAATCGTGCGTGTGTCACGATGGAACTGGGGAAAAAAAATAAAGAAAACTTGGTTATCTAACACCATTCATGCGTGTGTCACGAAGGTAACCCTGTGAGACCCTCCGCCGGTGTACTCAGGTTAAAGGAGGAGTCTGGAGCACACGTGGTTGTGCATTGAGGCCGTAGAGCCTATGTTTCTGGCCGGAGAGCCAGGGGTCCTGTAGCAGAGCAGGGCTGGCGTCAGACTTAGCATTTCCCGAGTGTGTCGCTAAGTCTTGTACGGTGGAACCGTAGCATGGACTTGTTGCGGATCTTTATATGTAGAGTACACTGCATATGATTAGGGCATAATAAAAATGAATAAGTAATTATGTAGGATCACAGTAAATTTATATAACTGTTTATTTACCTGAAATACCTGTTGATGCTTAGAAGTGTGGTTATTATCTGTATATTTGTTATGCTAATAGAACAACCCTGCTTGAACTGCATAAATGTTTATTTTCAGTTTATAAACCTGACGAGTTGTTTAGTGATAGCTGAGTGAAATGTTATTCACTGAGCGAGTAGGCTCATACCTCTACTCAAAACATTTTCAGGTCAGCATCAGCATTAGGAATCAGAAGGATCGTTATTAAACGTTCAACGCTTGGTCAACTCACTCAAATGGTTTTGAAACCGTTTGCCCAAAAAGTTCAATTAATCAAGCTGAAAAATCAGCACTTAATCCAATTAGGTTAGTCTAATTGATTAGCCTTCAACTCACGATTCCTTGGGAGTTAACCCATCAAATTTGGTGAGTCATTAACCAACATAATTATGAACATAAATCTCAAACGGTCAACCCTTGGTCAACTCAACCAAATGGTCTTGGAGACCGTTTGCTCCAACCGACCTTGTGAAACTATTTGCCCTTCAAACAGTTTTGCAAACCGTTTGCCCCAAACAGTTTTGCAAACCGTTTGGCCAAGGGGGAGGGGTAAGACCGTTTGCTAAAGTAGCATTGTTAATCACACCCATCTTCTTCTACCTCTAGATCAAGGTCTGTTCTTCATGGTTTTAGTTGCAAGAAAGCAAGGAAGGATGGGGGAAAGAAGGACAAATTACTTTTGCAAGAAAGAAAGATGCATAACAAAGTTTAAGGGTTTAGAGTTATAAAACCCCCCTTAGAACCATCTATAGAGCTCCAAGCTTCGAAGCTTTAATGGTGGCTTGAGCTCCATAGGTCGTCCAAGGTTTCTTCTTCAAGAATTGGTTGGAAAGGATGGCTAGAAAGAAGAACTAAGTAAGAAAAACTAGCAAACCAACCTTATATCATGTTTTCCTCCATGAATCTGAGATAGAAGATAACCAAAGCTTACCAAACTTTACTTGGTCATTCTCCCCTACTCCTGAGCTCCTTCCTTAGTCGGACACAGCAAGAGATAAGTGAAGAGATAAAGGGAAACGATCCCTTGGTTGTAAAAGAAAGGTGTATACACTACTACAGAAACGGCCTTTGGCGTCGGTCGTTTAACCCCATTTGGCGTCGGTTTCCGACCGACGCCTATGTGGGCGCCGCTAAAGGTCGAACACTTCGGCGTCGGTTTTTTAACCGACGCCTATTTATTCTATAGGCATCGGTTGTTTAGTAAATAACCGCCGCCAAAAGTTTTCGCGCCACAGAAAATGGCGTCATCTAGGGCACTTTGTGCGTCGGTTATTTACTAAACAATCGATGCCTATATAGAATATAGCGTCGGTGTTTTAGTAGATAACCGACGCATAAAGTGCCCTAGATGACGCCATTTTCTGTGGCGCGAACACTTTTGGCGTCGGTTATATACTAAAACACCGACGTCTATACTTCAAGACGACACGGCCGTGCTTCCCTGCACGGCCGTGTTTAGTACTATAGGCGTCGGTTTTATATGAATTACCGACGCCTTTTCCACCATGGCCGTGCTATCCTGCACGGTCAGGTTGTTTGTACTATTAGGCGTTGGTTTTTATCAAATAACCGACGTTGTATGTCTTTGCTGACGGTTTTCTATAAATAACCGACGCCTATTTATATATATATTTTTTTCATATCAGTTTGCAGGCCTGCTGTGGCTGGTCAGCAGGATGAGAACCTACAGTTCAGTTTTCTGAACTGCAGGTTTACGACATCCATTGATATCAGCCTACAAACAGGCCGCAAACCTGTAAAAGTCACAAGGAAAATTCTACACAAGTACATACATTCAGACATCAATTCAATTCTCACATTCACACATATATAAACATTCAAATACATGTATTAACATTCAGAAATATTCATTTACAAAGTATCATTCATTATCGCTATCAACATCCCAATTATATCTTACAGTTGCCACTGCTTGTATGGCTTTTGCCCATTCTTCTCTTACTTCATTTAATGCTTCCATCGTATATGGAGCATGTATATTTTTTAAGCGTTTACCTATAGTGTGGTCAGTTTTAAACACCTGCAAAGAGAATGATGTATATATATAAGTAATAATATAAAAATAAGATAAGATTGATATATTTCATACTAACTAATGAGACTATATATAATACCTCATGTATGGTATCGATGTCCAATGCGGCATATTTGATAATCATCTGCATAAATCGCATCACATAGTATGCGCATGCCCAGCCATTGTCTTGTGTAGCACACTATAAATTGAAAATACAAAATAATACAACTAAGCACAATTCACATCAATAATATATATATTCGAGTCGGGAACTTACTTATACGTTCTGCCAATTTATTGGCTGGTTCTTTTTCCTTGGGACCGTTCCTCCAGCCTTTTTGAATGCATCTAAACCCCTACATGTTAATATAAAAGATCTAGTTCATATTATGTTTAGCCATGATTATAAAACTATCATGTTATGATATTAGGACCACTTAAAGCAGATTAGGCACATTAAGCAAGCAGAGTAGGGAGCCAATTTCGCGCAAGCAGATTAGGCAAGCAGATTAGGTCGGCACATAAAGAACCAATTTCACACTTGGGTAGGTCGGCAGGTACCTGGGCAAGCAGAGTGGGGCGAGGTCGAGCTGGTTGAGTACGTGGGCGGCGGCCGGCGAGCTCCAGAACCAGCGGCAGCAACTCCGACGAGCAGGGAGCGTCAGCGGCGGCAGGCAGGCAGGCGGCCAGGCTGCGGTAGGCAGGCAGCGGCCAGGCGGCGGCATGCAAGCAGCGTCCAGGCGGAGGAGAAGGAGAAGGGGGTGCGGCGGCGGAGGAGAAGGAGAAGGGGGCACCAGAGAAGGGGGCGCCGGAGTAGCAGTGGCGGCACGGCGACGCTGTCGTGGAGAAGAAGGAGCAGAGAGTCGGGCGACAGCAGAGAAGAAATCACTCGCAATGAAACAGAAGAAAGGGGAAGAGTCGGGCGATCGAGGGTTATGAAGTTCCCAAATAGCATCGGTTGTTTACAACAACCGACGCCTAAACATCTTTAGCGTCGGTTGTTTGCAACAACCGACGTCCAATTGGACGATATTTTCATGAAAATGTTTGGCGCGAACCACCTTCAGCGTCGGTTATACAAGGATAACCGACGCTGAAAGTGACATTTTCCGTGCAAATTTTCATCGCACATAGGCATCGGTTTTCTAGGTATATAACTGACGCTGACAATGACACTATTTTTTTAATCGAAATATGGATTTTGCGGGCGACTTTAAGTGTCGGTTTTTTATAAACAACCGACGCTTAATACAAAGTGGTACCCGCGTCTGGCTGGTCTTCGAATATAGACTTTGGTTTGCTTAAACAACCGACGCCTTATATGTTAGGCTTCAGTTTTTCTTAATAACCGACGCCCAGAAAAGTGACACTGAATGCTATTTCTGTAGTAGTGATATATACTTTGGGTGAAATTCCAACATAAGGACAACTTGTTTCTCCATTTCTCATCTAGGTCCTTCCCTTCTTCTAAGCCAGATTTCTCCCTTCCATACTTAAGCAAAACTCATCTTAAACCCAAGGTCTAAAGGTGAAGAAAGCCAAATTCTTACTAAGTTGCACATATAGAAGGGTTATTAGGCTTATAACTTGATTATTTAATTTATAAGGGTTATCATTCTTATTTGATTATTCAATTGAAGTGCCCTCTTCATCATTCTTACTATAAATGATGCCAAGAGTCATAAAAGATACTCTAGAAGGTGTATTTTACAATTTGCACCCCATATTTTGGGTAAACTGCACTTTACACCAAAACTAGGGTTTTAAGTACAAGGATTGCTCCACAAGTTGCATGTTGGTGCCCAAACTTGGAGAATCCATCATACTTCATCATATTCTTTCATATGATGTCTCAACACCAAAGGAACATCTTAACATGTGCAATTTGCAAGTTAAACCCTTTTAATAGGGTAATTTGCACATAAGTCCCTATTAACAAAACCATATTATAACATTGTTCAAAAAGAGGAGAAATAGAATTATATGTTCCTCAGAAGCTTTAATTACATACCAAAAGATAATCACAAGTATCTAATTACATAATTAAGCAAAACACCTAGGGTTAGTTCATAACCCAGGTCAGGGATGTTACAAATTATCCACCCCTTACAAGGATTTTGTCCCCGAAATCAACAAAACATATTAAGAGAAAAGAGTAGGGTATTTCCTTCTCATCTCTTCCTCTAGTTCCCAAGTGGCTTCTTAAACACCACGGTGATTCTAGAGGACTTTAACAAGACTTATATCTTTCTTTTTCAACTTTTTAATTCTTTTATCAAGGATTGACACTGGTCCTTCCTCATAAGATATGTCATCATTCAATTCTACCTCCATAGGTTGTAGAACTGACTCAGTATCAGGGTGACATTTCCTCAACATAGAAATGTGAAACACAGGGTGTAACCTTTGTAACTCTGGGGGTAACTCTCGTTTATAGGCTACTTTTCCAATCCGTTCAATGATTAGATAAGGCCCCATAAACCTAGGAGCTAACTTCCCTTTCCTTCCAAACCTCAGAATTCCCTTCCAAGGTGAGACCTTGAGATACACACTATCTCCAACCTGGAACTCCAAAGGTCTATGATGCTTGTCATCATAAGATTTCTGCCTATCCTGTGCAGTCTTGATCTGTTGTTGTATTACTTTGATCTTTTCTGTGGTCTACTGCACAAGATCAGGACCTAACAGTTGATATTCACCAGTTTCATACCAACATAGGGGTGATCTACAATGTCTACCATATAAAGCTTCATAAGGTGCCATGCCAATGTTATGTTGATAGCTATTATTGTAGGCAAACTCTATCAAGCTTAGGTGCAAATCCCAACTCCCTGTAAACTGGAGAACACATGCCCTCAACAAGTCTTCCAAGGTCTGTATAGTCCTTTCAGACTGTCCATCAGTCTGAGGATGGAAGGCCATACTAAACCTTAATTGGGTGCCTAAAGCTTTATGAAGTCGTTCCCAAAAATGACTCATAAACTGGGGACCCATGTCTGAAACTATAGTGACTGGAACTCCGTGAAGTCGCACTATCTCCTGAATATACAACTGTTCTAGCCTCTTAGCAGAATAGGTTGTTTTGACAGGTAAGAAATGCGGTGTCTTTGTCAACCTATCAACTATTACCCAAATGGAATCATACCCTTTGATTGTCCTAGGTAGGCCAACAACAAAGTCCATGGTTACGTGATCCCACTTCCATTTTGGTATGGGTAAAGGTTGCATTGTTCCTGTAGGCTTCTGGTGTTCAGCTTTAACTTGCTAACACACAAGACACCGCATAACAAATTCAGCAACATCCTTCTTCATCCCAGGCCACCAATACATATCTTTCAAGTTTCGATACATCTTGGTGCTTCCTGGATGCATAGCATACATCGAAGAATGAGCTTCTTCCAGGACTAACTTTCTCAAGTTATCCACATCTGGAACTATCATCCTCCCATGATAACAGACTACTTGGTCATCAGAGTCATGGAAACCATCTCGTTTCTCATCACCAAACTCCGATCTGATCTGCTGAACTGCAGCATCAACTTGTTGTGCCTCCTTGATCTGCTCTCTCAGAGTAGGTTTTATATGCATCTCAGCTAACAACCCGGCTAACAATGACACCTTCAACTATACATTGTCTTCCCTTAAAGAGATAAGCATATCTCTCCTAGATCATACTAAAGAGTTTAGTTGTGCCCTATCTAAGGCTGGTTTTGCTGATTTCCTACTCAAAGCATCTGCAACTACATTGGGCTTCCCTGGATGGTAATCCATTGTACAATCGTAGTCTTTGATTAACTCCATCCAGTGATGTTGCCTCATGTTAAGTTCGCGCTGAGAGAAGATATACTTAAGGTTCTTATGATCAGTGAAATCTGGAATGTCTCTCTGTAGAGATAGTGTCTTCAGATCTTCAAGGCATGAACTACAACAACTAGCTCCAGATCGTGTGTCGGATAATTCTCCTTGTGTTTCTTAAGCTGTCGAGAAGCAAAAGAAATCACTTGTTTATCCTGCATCAACACACATCTGAGTCCATTCTTGGAGGCGTCATAGAAAACTATGTATCATTTGCCTTGCTCAGGTAACACAAGTACATGTGCACTTGTCAACCTCTCCTTCAACAACTGGAAGGATTGCTGACACTTATCACTCTAAACAAAAGGAACATCCTTCCAGGTCAACTTAGTCAAATGTAGGGTTATGGAACTGAAGTTCTTAATGAACCTTCGGTAATAACTAGCCAACCCTAAGAAACTACGAATTTCCGTCGGTGTCTTCGGCTGTTCCCATTACAGGACAAATTCTACCTTTTTAGGGTCAACACGAATACCCGAGGAAGATATCACGTGTCCAAGGAAAGATACTTCCGGTAACCAGAACTCACACTTGCTAAACTTAGCATATAGCTTGTGTTCTCTTAGCAAAGTTAGAGCCTGACAAAGATGTTGTTCATGCTGTTGAGCATGTCTACTATAGATCAGAATGTCATCTATAAAGACAACAACACACTGATCAAGGAAAGGTCGGAAGATTCTATTCATGAGTTCCATAAATACAGCCGGTGCATTAGTTAGTCCAAACAACATAACTGTGAACTCATAGTGGCCATACATCATTTTAAAGGAAGACTTGGGTATGTCACTATCCTTAATACGGAGTTGATGATATCCTGACCTCAAATCTATCTTTGAGAAGATAGTTACACCACACAACTGGTCAAAAAGATCATCAATCCTCGGCAGAGGATACTTTATTTAACTGTCTGTAATCAATGCATAACCGCATTGATCCATCTTTAACAAAGAGCACTAGAGCACACCAAGGTGAAGTACTCGGTCAGATGAAACCCTTCTCAAGCAACTCCTGCAGCTGTTTCTTGAGTTCTTCCATCTCAGCAGGCGCCATCCTATATGGTGTTTGTGCTATAGGTTGTGTGTCTGGGATCAAATTGATTTCAAAATCAATTTCCCGAGGCGGTGGTACACCTGGAAGTTCTTTAGGAAATACATCTTCAAATTCCTTGACTACAGGAACTTCAGCAGGGTTAGGACTTTCCATGGTAGTATCACCACATGGGCCAAGAATGTGTAACATCCTTGCCTCATCAGCTTCTCAGCAACCATAGCTGACACAAGACAGGTGGGTAGAATCTTGCTCTCTCCTTGAAAGATCCATGTGTCGCTTTCATCAGCAAACACAGCTTGCTTGGATTCACAATCCAAAACAACCTTATACCTTTCCAAGGTATCCATCCCAAGGATTATGTCAAATCCTTGCATCTCAAGTGGTATAATATCCACTTGAAAGCGGTGTTTAGAAAAGAAAAGGATGCAGGAAGAGCATACCTCATGTAACACAGCAGACCCTCTCAACGGTGTCTCTAGCAACAGACTATCTGCTCTATGACTGACTGTCATATTGCAGTTACGAATCATCCTTCGAGTGATAAAGGAGAGCGTAGCACCCGAATCTATGAAAATAGATACAATGCAGGATGTAGACATATCGGAATATAAAAACTCCATCTGACCTGCCACAACCCGAGGGTTGATCACTACATCAGGTGGATTCATTGCATAGAATCTTGTTGTTGCTTGTGGTTGATTCGGTGCTGACGATCCAGCTTGGGATGCTTGTCCACGTACTCTAGCTCCTCCTGGAAACTTTCTCCTCTGTGATCCTTGCTGACCCTGCCTCTGTGGTTGGGTTACACTCACTGGTCTAGCTTTGTAGTCTTTCATCAGATGCCCCATCTTCCCACATATATAACAACTTCTATCTTGTTGTTGTGGTCTGGGTGGTCCTGTAACCAACATAGATGCTGAACTACGAGCCCCTTGTAGTGGTAGGCTTCGTCCTCTACCTCTACTTGGTGTCCACTGTGGCTGAGCACTAGGTCTAGGTGGTGGTGGTATAGGCGCAGAAAATCTAGGCTTCTTGAAGTCTCTGGATGAAGATCCTTGGAACTGAGGATACATCCTCTTGTTATGGGTTTGTCTCTTCTCTTCTACGGACCTCTCTATCCTTCTGGCAGACTCTACGAAGATAGCAAACCTTTCTCGGTTCTCTAGGGCAGAGACAGGGGTAGTCAACTCAGCATTTAACCCCTTCTCGAAATGCCTGATCCTTTCTTCATCTGTAGCAACCATATGCAGACAGAACCGTAACAACTCCATGAACTTAGCCTCGTACTCACTAATGTTCATCAGACCTTGCCTTAACCTTTCGAACTGAGAGATTTTCTCATCCAGGAACGTCTTAGGGAAATATCTATTGATAAATTCCCATCGAAAGACTTCCCACGCAACCTCCACACCATGTCTCTTATGCTCTTCCATGGTCCACCAGTGACCAGCACTCCCTTTGAGAAGATAGATAACATGTCTAACCTTCTCAGCTTCTGGGATGTTTAGGATTCTAAAAGCTTTCTCTAGTTCGGTCAACCACAGATCGTCATCTGCGGGATCAGCCGTTCCAAAGTACTCAGTTGCTCCAACTCAGCGAAGTCATTCAAACGTCTTGCCAATTCCTTTTCATTCAGGTTGGGTAGGTGCCCTAGGTGCAGGCATGGGCATCCTATCTGTTATGTGTGTCATGGCAGTCATAAACTTCCCAAACATGGTCTGGACGGCTGGATTCCCCATGTCAGTTGGATTGAACTGGGGTGGCTCAGGTACAGGTTGTTCTATCTCCTGGTTCCTTGCACCTTCTCGTGGTGCAGCAACGCTACTCTCTGCCACATATTCCTCATGTGGTCCAGACATCCTTAACTTATCTTCTTCTCCTGAGGAGCAGAAGACACTATTAGATATACTGGAAAACACTAAGAATAGACTCGACATCCTAAGTCCTATGTCTCTATAGACTCAGTGAACCTAGAGCTCTGATACCACTAAATTGAGACGACCCGTCACGGAAAATGAGATTAACTAATGCGGAAGTGAATTATTAGCAGCGGAATACTGAAAATTCACTAAATTTTAAAACTTTTTGGAAAAAGAACTTTAAACCATAACTCCTTTATAAGAAAACAAGGTAAACAATTTACATCATAGCTTGACATTATATCTTTGTGATTACATACATCCATTGCCTTATTATCTGAAGAAGGTAAGATACAAAATCTCGAGGCACTAAGCCAAAAACCTCATACCTACTGACTCCTAGGGCCTGAGAGTACAGAGACGACATAAGACATACTATCTATGATACTCGACAGTCAGTATCTCCACCTGAGATTCACTGTTGCCCCTGGTGTTGCTGCTGTTGATACTGCCCACCCTCAGATTGGTTCCTCCGTCCTCGACATCCACCTAAAAATTCGAAACCCACGGGGGTGAGACAATTTGAATAATTGTCCCAGCGAGAGTTATAACTCTCCGCCAGAAGCTTTGTTATAGAAATAAAGGATTAACATAAGCAATATACTCTTTAAGACATTCAACCGCAGATTTGGTATTAAGTAAGACAACATTTACTTAAGCAATTATTTCAATTAGGAAAATGAAGAACATGTATACTAATCACATGGCTAAAATATTATAAACAATGTAACATCAATCATTGTTTCTCGTAGTTCAACCTAAGCAGTTATGCTACACGGTTGATTATGATTTTCAATCATTATTATGCCCTGCAGAGATGAGGTATACCACTCATACTCCAACCGATCATTACTAAATCGCATCGGTACCATACATAGGTCATCAAAAGAGTCGGATTCTTATGAACTCATCTTCCTCAGTCAGTGTGAGGATTAACATGCAGGACATCTCGTGTCTCTGCTAAGATAGCTTTCCAGGGTATTCTGGCAACTTCGCTATTAGAGTTACAATGACGTTCTGTACTCTCTTCGTCATCGAAAGATCTCTTATTTATCTCTCATCGAAGCAGCATTAAAGGTTCCCTCGGGAGATTAGTGATACATCACCCCGACATTCACACATAATGGAGGATTGATGGATTAAAATACATCTTACATCAATTCCTAGATCAGGACGTAAGGATATTCGCATCCATAAACCCCCACATACTCAAAAGTATGTGTTCCAGGAGTTCCCTTAGGAAAACCTGTTTCACCATCATTTGGCTTCTGACAATGATGGATCTATGATCAGGACTCTACATGATATGATTATACTTGATTGTTTATGTACATTTCAGCATTCTTTTAGCATCAAGCATGTTGTCAATCATTCATTATTAAAACACTACTATAAAAGAAGAATACTAAATGTATCAAGTTTAACTCACATCAGTTATCATATGGATATTAATTCTTAACCATCTCATCATATGATTCAGGAACATGGTTATTCAAACTCTCAGATTATCAGAACACTTGCTACCAAGTGCCATATAAGCATCAAGTCATCTAACAACATGACCTTGATTGAAGCAATGTATATACTTTTCGCATATCATTACTCTAAAAGCTTATAATTGTTTTCAAAGAATATGACATCATAACTCTTACCTGGCTATGATCACCTCGTAATATCAACCTGTATGACTAATACAAATAAGGACATGTATATATAATAGTCTTAGCACAATACCAAAACTTTTCAATTTCTTTATAGAACCCCACGGCCGTGCCACCTTGCACGGTCGTGCGAAGTAAGGTTACCACGGTCGTGCTCCCTTGCACGGTCGTGCAAAGTAAGGCTACCACGGTCGTGCTCCCTTGCACGGTCGTGGTACATAAGATCATTAAATTCTTCATATTTTTATATATATGTATTCTAATCTTTCGTCCTTTCAACTTGATTAGGTCACATCAACCCTTCAATCAAGTACATACAACTATGATTAACATAGTGTATCAAGTTATTGATCCTATAAGCAATTACGAATTCTCCCCTTAATTGGTACTAATCACTTAGGTACTATTAGGGTTTCAACCTTTGTGCCTTCATTGATTATCATTACTAATCATCATTGGATCAATAGAACATTTATCATCTTAATTCTCAAAGATTCAATCACATTGGACCTCCATTACATAAGGTATCCAATTGAATTAGGGTTTCCAATGTTGATTCCTTCAATCATTGAATTCATGGAACCAATCATCAATTGGACCTATACTCATACTTCAAATGAGTTTAATAGGTCAACCTTTGACTGATTTGACCCTCAATTGACCCTTAGTTGATCTTCAATTGGGTTTAAATCAATCGAATTAGGGTTTGGAATCAATAACCCTTCAACATATTTCAGTGTGGGTCTAATTGATTTGAACCCATTGAACCATCATTCAATTGGGACATGACCTGACCCCAAACGGTCTTGGGATCGTTTGGATGACCTCCAAACGGTCTTGAGACCGTTTGCCCATCATATCATCAAAATCTAAGTCAACCAATTAAGGTTTGGATCATTGGATTGATCACCAAGTCAGCAATTGATTACACTCCAACTTTGTATCATTGGATCATCAATTTCTTAACCATACTCACCCCTAGACCTCCAAACGGTCTTGAGACCATTTGGATGAGCTCCAAACGGTCTTGAGACCGTTTGGCTCATCCAAACCTTGGATGCTAGTGAAAAATCATTAGGGTTTGAGCTATTGAGTTGATCATCAAATCAGCACTTAATTCCAAAGTGATTTGGTATCTTTAGACATTCTATTGGTCAACCATGCTTAACCCTAGACCTCCAAACGGTCTTGGGTGATCCCCAAACGGTCTTGAGACCGTTTGGGTGATTCCCAAACGGTTTTGAAACCGTTTGGGTCAATCAACCCAAAACATCAACTCATCTCAATGCAAAACCAACACTTAGCCGATTAGGGTTAACACCATATCTTTTGTCCTTGAAACACTTAACCATATCCAACCATAGGCCTCCAAATGGTCTTGGGTGACCACCAAATGGTCTTGAGACCGTTTGGGTGATCCCCAAATGGTCTTTAGACCGTTTGGTCCAAATAACCCAAAAAGTCAAATCAATCAAGTTGAAAATCAGCACTTAATCCAATTAGGGTTTGCCTAATTGATTAGCCTTCAACTCATGATTCCTTTGGAATTAACCCCTCAAATTTGGTGAGTCATTAACCAAACTAATTAGGAACAGTAATATCAAACTTTCAACGCTTGGTCAACTCACTCAAACGGTTTTGAAACCGTTTTCCCAAAAAGTTCAATTAATCAAGCTGAAAAATCAGCACTTAATCCAATTAGGTTTGCCTAATTGATTAGCCTTCAACTCACAATTCCTTGGGAGTTAACCCATAAAATTTGGTGAATCATTAACCAACATAATTATGAACAGAAATCTCAAAGGTTCAACCCTTGGTCAACTCAACCAAACGGTCTTGGAGACCATTTGCTCCAACCGACCTTGTGAAACCGTTTGCCCTTCAAACGGTTTTGCAAAGCGTTTGGCCAAGGGGGGGCGGGGGGGCAAGACCGTTTGCTAAAGTAGAATTGGTAATCATGCCCATCGTCCTCTACCTCCAGATCAAGGTCTGTTCTTCATGGTTTTAGTTTCAAGAAAGCAAGGAAGGATGGGGGAAAGAAGGACAAATTACTTTTGCAAGAAAGAAAGATACATAACAAAGTTTAAGGGTTTAGAGTTATAAAACCTGCCTTAGAACCAGCTATAGAGATCCAAGCTTCAAAGCTTTAATGGTGGCTTGAGCTCCACAGGTAGTCCAAGGTTTCTTCTTCAAGAATTGGTTGGAAAGGATGGCTAGAAAGAAGAACTAAGTAAGAAAAACTAGCAAACCAACCTTATATCATGTTTTCCTCCATGAATCTGAGCTAGAAGATAACCAAAGCCTACCCAAATTTACTTGGCCATTCTCCCCTGCTCCTGAGCTCCTTCCTTAGTCGGCCATAGCAAGAGATAAGTGAAGAGAGAAAGGGAAACGATCCCTTGGTTGTAAACGAAAGGTGTATATATACTTTGGGCAAAATTCCAACATAAGGACAACTTGTTTCTCCATTTCACATCTAGGTCCTTCTCTTCTTCTAAGACACGTTTCTCCCTTCCATACTTAAGCAAAACTCATCTTAAACCCAAGGTCTAAAGGTGAAGAAAGACAACTTCTAACTAAGTTGCACATATAGAAGGGTTATTAGGCTAATAACTTGATTATTTAATTTATAAGGGTTATCATTCTTATTTGATTATTCAATTGAAGTGCCCTCTTCATCATTCTTACTCTAAATGATGCCAAGACTCATAAAAGATACTCTAGAAGGTGTATTTTACAAGTTGCACCCCATATTTTGGGTAAATTGCACTTTACACCAAAACTAGGGTTTTAAGTACAAGGATTGCTCCACAAGTTGCATCTTGGTGCCCAAACTTGGAGAATCCATCATACTTCATCATATTCATTCATATGATGTCTCAACACCAAAGGAACATCTTAACATGTGCAATTTGCAAGTTAACCCCTTTTAATTGGGTAATTTGCACATAAGTCCCTATTAACAAAACAATATTATAACATTGTTCAAAAAGAGCAGAAATATAATTATATGTTCCTCAGAAGCTTTAATTACATCCCAAAAGATAATCACAAGTATCTAATTACATAATTAAGCAAAACACCTAGGGTTAGTTCATAACCCAGGTCAGGGATGTTACATGACCTCTCTAGGTAGTGGACTAACGCACTTCTAGTTTGAAGTGTGGAACCACTCTATATAGTTGGACACTTGGTGTATGTTCAATCTCTCTCTCTCCCTTTCTATGCATGTTTTAGTTGCACTCAAATTTCCTTTTTAGCAACCTTATCTAGTGATATATCTTGAAAGTCTAATGAATTTTATTTAAGTGCATTCAGCTCTATTCACCCCCCTCTATAGCATCCAATCACCCATCTAGGATCCATCAATTGGTATTAGAGCAGGTTTCTCCAAGCAAACTTCAACAAGTAGGAGAATATGGGTGACTACCAAGGTGGGAGATACTTCATCAATCTTCCAACCTTTGATGGGGTAACTTCCTCTATTGTAAAAGAAGGCTACAATTCTACATCCAAGGATCAAGTCTTGAGATGTCGCAAATGGTGAACAACCCATACATGCTACCAAAGACAAAGATTGAAGAATGGGATGAAGCTGCCTCGAAGAAAGCAACCGTGAATGATAGAGCGATGCACATCCTCTATGCCTCCAAAACCCCCACCGAGATCAACTGAATTTCTTCATGTGAAACAACCTATGAGGTTTGTAGAAAGCTATGCATCACTTATGAGGGGACATCTCAAGTGAAGGAAAGCAAAGTCTACATGCTCAATAGGCTGTTTGAGAACTTCAAGATGGGAAAGGAGGAGAAGAAAGCTCATATGTACTCAAGGCTCAACACCATTGTGATTGGTCTTGCTGTTCTAGGTCATCCTATGAGTAGAGGAGAGATCAAATCTAAGATCCTTAGAACTCTCCCCATGAGATGGGAACCCAAGGTGACTTTGATTGAAGAAGCAAGGTCTCTTAAGGATATTCCTATTGAAGAGCTCATTGAAAATCTACAAGCACATGAAGCCACACTTGACAAGAGGGAGGAAGTAGAAAGACAAGAAGAGAAACAACTCAAGAGAATGAAGAAGGCTGAAATCAAAGCCCAAATCAAGGCTATAGTTGGTCAAGCCTCTCTATCCTCTCATATTGAAGAAGATGTCATGTATTCTAAGGGTAGATTCTATAAGGCAAGAACTCCTCTTCCATCCAGTGCCTCAAGTGTGGACAGAAGTGTCACTTTAAGATAGATTGTCTACAAGGCAAGAAGGCACATCATCACAAGGAAAGAGAAAACAAGTACATGAAGAAGGAGAAATGGCACTCAAGTTCAGGTGACTCCTCCAACTCAAGCTCAAGTGAATATTCAAGTGAAGGATCATCCTCAAGCTCAAGTGTTGAATGAGAATGTCACTTTACTCTTATGGCTTCTACAAGAAAAGTCTCAAATGACGTAAATCCAAAATCATTCAATAAAGAACCTTTAATTTCTATCATTAATGACACTCGTGCTTCTCTTAAGTCTTCTTAAATGAAAAGGAAAAAACTTGCTATAATTGTTGATAATATGCATGTAGAATTAGATGATCTTGAAAATTCTAATTCTTGCTTGCTTGATGACAAAAATGCTTGTCTTAGCCAAGTAGAATCTCTTAAACTTGAAAATGCTAATCTGCTTGGTAAGATTAGATTTGTAGAAGCTCAACCTCTTATGAATATTTCTAATGAAGAGCATACTTTAGTTGTTGATTCTCTCATGCATGATATTGATGTTCTCAAATCTGAAAACAAGGGAAATGATTTTGTTTTGCAAGGATTAGAATTTGAAAATGTTGTTTATCTTTCTTAGATTACCTTTCTTGAAACAAAAAATGCCTCCTTACTTGCTAAAATCAATGTTCTTGAATCTTGTTCTAGTTCTACTAGTAGAGAGAATAATGTTGTAGCTATTCATATTGATAGAGATTCTTATTTAACTAAAGCTCTTTGCTTTGAAAATGATCTTTTGCATGCTAGAGATAATATCAATCATTTGTCTTCTACTATTTCTTCTCTATGCATGATAATGATATTTTGAGATCTTCTTTTCAAAGATTCTTAGTTGGTAAGAAGAATCTTAATGATATTCTATACCATACTACTAAATAAATTGGTAGACATGGTTTGGGTTATGACGGTTGCCAAGGAACAACAAAGGCAAAGGACCTCCAATCTTTCATGGAGAATCCTCTAGTTTCAAGGCTATGGGCACATGCAACTATTGCAATGAAATTGGTCAATATTCTACTTGTTGTCCTTTTAGGAAAGCACCCAAAAGCAATAGGACTTGGGTTGCTAAGATAATCCCTCCGGACCCAAAAATATGATTGGGGACCATTTCATCTTTCTTCTTATAGGTACATGCAAATGGATTAACTTGAGCTATGGATTTGCAAATTGACTTATCAATCCACATGAAAGAAGTAAGGTGAGATATATATGAGGTGAAAACAAGTGGAAAAGCAATGGTAAGTACAAAGGTAATGTTTTTCTTGCTTATAACCAATCCTAACTTGTCTTTGTCAAGATAATATGCACTACACATCTGGTTTTTGAGTCAAAAGTTGTATTTTGTGTTTCTCTTAACATTTTTGCTCAAAAATTGTTTCTAATACTTTTATAGTGCATTACTAACTTGCTTACACATGTTTAGATATGGTTTGTATTTTTGGTATGCCTTTAAATATATTTTTATAAATATATGTGCTTTTGGATAGTAGCTTTGTCGGTTGATTTTTTCCTATCTGAAACTTGATTGATAGTCACCAATGGGTGTTTCTAGCAGTTGTCATCAGTTGAGTTGTCAATACACAGAACTCGACCGAAAACACTATGCACATAATACACAATTGGCTTATTGAATGAGAATTTCCCTCACAACTAGATTTTCTCAATCGATAGCCTTATTCTTTGGCACTCTCAATTGGTAACTTTATTTATGCATATTTCCATGTTCTAAATTTCCTATCTTTCTTACAACTCTATCTCTCTAATTGCTCTAAATTGGTATCTACATCTTGCAATTACTTGCTTTGAGTTATTTGGAAGGTTTTGATGATGATCTCTTTGGATGTCTTCGTGGTGTCTAAAATTGCTTTCATTGTACTCTAACTTCCTACATCTATCTAGTTGTATATCTTGTTTGGATACAACCTTGAGGTTCTTAGTGGTAATCATCCTTTGGTAATGATGCATATTTGTTAGTGAGTTATATCCTTTCATGCTTCTAAAATTGCATATCTCTTTGGTTGGATATATCTCTAGATCTACTCATAGAATGCTTTATCTTGTATACCTTTTGGTATCTCTTGCTATGATCTGGATCCTACTAGTATTCCTAACTTGTGATAACATCTACTAGTGGATCACATATATGTAGTTCTAACCTTGTTTATAATTGGTATCTTTTCTCATCTAGTGGTATTTCACTATATGCTATGCTTGTATTTTGTCTCATACATGCTCAAGCTTGTTCCTTGAATTGCATATCTACTATCTTGAGTTTCTTGCATAACTTTATAATGCAGGGTACATAGAGCTACATTGTATGTACAAATTGGAGAATTTTTGGATTTCATACAATTTATGCTCTTGATTCAGTTTTTGGTGCAAGACTAGTGTTTTATATGCAGAACTACCTTCTGAGCAAGGCTCATCGCTAAGCCTTAAGCCCTGACACTTGTTGGGAAAATTGTGTCATCTTGAGGGTCAAAATTGTGATTTATTCTTTTTCTATAACACTTTATCTTACTTTTTGGGTTGTTCAAGTACATGCTTGAACTTGGGTTTCTTTCTATGCTTGGATAAGCCCCTATCTGTGCTTTTCTACTCTCATTATATAACTTTGTGTTCTCTCCTTTCTATTAACAAGTGGTGTTTCTTAGTTCATCATACCCCAACTTTTTGAAATGATAAAGGGGGAGAAAGGTATGTCTTCTTTTGACAAAATAGGGAGAAGGCATGTCTTACATGAAGAGCAGAAGCATGTCCATTTAAAGGGGAGAAGGTAAATGGGAGAAGACATATATGTTTAGAACATATATGAGTTGAAGACATGGTATTCTATAAATGTTATGGAAGCTAACCATGTAGGAGAAATACAATGAATTGAGGGGGAGTATGAGAACTCTGCTAGCATCAATTGAGGGGAAGCATATGAACTCAATTCTATTGAAACCCCTAGGTTTCACCAAAGGTATGACTTTACTTAAATGCTATCGGTACATTTATGCAATGGCACATCATCTTCAAAGAGGGGGAGAATGTTGAGTCAAGGTCTAAATTGACTAAACCTTTGTTTTGATGAGGAATAAACCATTCCAATTAATTGTGTCTAATGTCTCTACTTGAGTGATTTCAGATTAGGTATAGACTCACTTCAAATAACCTAACTTGTGCATCTCAACTTGGAGAAAAGACAAGTCAAAGTCAATACAAGTGCATGTTTTTGTAATATAATGTAAATCCATTAGAATCATGTTGTAAATCACTTGTAATGATTGTATGACTTGTAATTAAGTTTAGAAAAAATGAAGAGCACTTAGATCGAATATTTAAGCACTCAAAAGCCATTTTCCAAAATTCACATCAGGCTATTCATCGGTCGAGTTGCAAACTCGACCAATCTTGATTGGATCTTGAACATGACTTTTGATCAGTCGAGTTTGTACTTCACAGAACTCGATTGATCCCTCTATTGACCAAAACTTATTTAAGTGAATCGGTCGAGTTACCCTAGGACAAACTCGACTGATAGCCTAAATTGGTCTTGTCTCTTAGTGGGATCGGTCGAGTTACCTTTATAGAAACTCGACCAATTGCACTGTATCGAAAAGTGCATAAAACTATTTGTAGCTACTGTGGAGTTGCAACAAGTGAAAATATATCCATTGAAAGACACAAAATGGCTAGTTTTCATTCTTAAGTGTTCCCAAAGGCCAAGAGGCATCCCCATATATAAATAGGACCCCTTGAGATTCATTCCAAGGTTGAGCATTAAATGCAAAACTCTATGTGAGGTTCCTATTCTATAGTTGAGTGCTTCCTATAGCCTCCTTTCTCTCTCTAAGCTTAATCACTGATAACATCAGTTTTTGTGACGTTTTTGCCCTTTATTTTGTTATCAAAACTGCCCTTTTTCTGCTATTTTCCTCTATTTTATTAGCATTTTTGCAATAATTGGCCAAGCAATGCTCTTACTCCGATTTTCCTATCTTTTACAGAATTTTCCTCACTTTTGTGCAATAAGGCCAATTCCGGCCCATGAATAAGTCCAGACCCGTCTCGGCCTCCCTGACGCCCGATACAGCCTCTTCCCGACACGGGCTGGGCGACACAAAGATGCTCGACGAAGAGATGTCGCGTGACAGGAACGTGCCGGCCGACACACCTTCTACCCGACATGGAGCCAAAGCCGCCTTGACGACTCAGCTCATCAGGCGACACAGCCACCCACCAGCAGGCGTGTTGCCCGCCACGTGACCAATAGCCAACACCTTGCGCCGAGAAATGCTGATATCGGCCGTCCATCTCCATCGACCGGCGTACAAGAGAGCTACGTGGCGCTTCAAGCACCATGTCTTCCCACCAACCAGCTGACTATAAATAGCAGCTACAGGGAGCCGAAAAGACAGCTTGCACGGCTCACATTCAGACAACTGACAGTTAGACAGTTGGGAGCTTGAGCAAGGAAACTCCGAGAGCACCCGTATCGTGCCCTAGTGTTCATCTCGGGTGACACTAGGTGAGATTCTCCTCATCCCGAGAGGGAGGGGACAGTTCACTTAGGACCATCCCGGGCGACACTGCGGGCCGATATCGGCCGACATCACTGCCCGACACAAGTGACCGACATCAATAATGCTTAGCTCTTAGCCCAACACGATATCAACCCGATACACTTAGTCTATCGAACGTGCCACCCGAGAGGGTGTGTCATCCGACATGAGCGTATCGGCCAAAGCCCTTGACCGATGCAGTCGCCAGTCGGCACGTGCCGCCCGAGAGGGTGTGTCGCCCGACACCTCTGTATCGGGCTAGGCCTCTGACCGATATCGGGCAGGAGAGCTACAACACCCTGTCGCCGTTCTACATCAAGGAGGCGACACCTATCTTTTAATTCTGTTATTTAATTCTTTGTTTATGCAATGAATTAAGACCTTTAAATGTTTATGGAAATGGAAAGATTCAATTACTTGTTGCTCTATGCTTGGTGTACAATGTTGGATGACTGCTCTGTTTAATATTCGAACCCTATCTTGCATGATTTGGATCGCGTTTCGATTAGCTACCAAACCATTTTCCCGTCGCAACAACTTCGAGAGTTGTGTTGCGGCTCTAGCGTTTGGTCCGATTCTGGAGTATGAGAGTGCATGGAATGGAGCTGTTTTCTGTAACATTCCACTCTAACTGAAGCCCAACAACCTAGAGAGGGGTGTTGATGTAGAGGTTAGAGGTACCTGCTCTGAGAGGAGGGGTGCATGGTGTTACCGCTACCGCTTGTTTTACTACAGTCTTATCCTCCGAACCTTGCCCGAGCTCTAGTCTTTATCTTTCTTCTTCTGTTGCATGAAAACCCCTAAAAACTGCTAAATGACTAAAACCTTAAATCTCTCTTGTAGCTCCATTTGGAGATAGTTTTCTTGTTTATTTCGTGACATCTTACCGTTCCCTTTCGGGAATTTATATCTCTTTATACCTACCAGAGTGTAGCGTGTCGATTTATGGTTCTCAACACTACCCCCTTGTCCCTGTGTTCGACCCCGTATGACTACTTCGACCCCGTGAGCAAAGTTGCGGGGGCCTAGAAGGATTCGGGTTTATAAATATAAAAGCTCGACTACCTCAAATCCGCCTCCAATTTTGGACGCGCGATTTAGGTCGGTCAACTTTTTGGTGCCGTTGCCGGGGACAAGGCAATAGCGGTACTGTAAGACGAACCTGAATCCACTAACTACACTCTTGTGCCTCAAGCTTAGAGATAAGCTTGACATCACTCTTTTTCCTTTTTCTTTTCGTAGCATTATACTTTGCTTTAAAATAAAAATTTAATTTTTTGAACTTGATTTTCTTTGTGAATAATTATGTAGGTACCTCAAGGAGAGGATACCCAATTCGTCTGAGCATCTACTCCAGCCGTCATGCCTCCCCGAGTTGAGCCACCCCCGTCCGAAGACGAACGCCCAGGGCGGGCTAGGGAAAACTCGCCTCCTCCCGACGACGACGGACGATACGACAGAAACAACCAGCCGGAAGAGCCAGTAAGGGATCAATCCGAGACAGATCACCGTCGTAATAGGCGTCGCCACCGGCGAAATAGAAGAAACCATGAGCAGGAACGACACCAGGAGGATAGTGATAGTGAAGACTCTGAGGAAGAGGAGAAGACGCTCAGGGAGTTGGCGTCCTCAAAGGCCAACCACTCCAGATGCCCGGTCGTAGTCCCACATTTCAATGCAACCAATTTTGAGCTCAAGCCATCCGTGATATCCATGATTAAGAATAAAAGTTTTAGAGGGAACTCCAAGTATCATAATCCGTATCATCATCTTGATGCATTTAAGAATATATGTGATACCATCAAGATGAGAGGGGTCCCCCAAGAAGTGATATAATGTAAGTGTAAGGACCCTGACCTGCGTTAAGGGCTTACCCTATTTGTTTTGCTTAACCTTGATGGTTTGAGGCTTGCTAATCACCTTTGAGTGGTGATTAGGGTTTGGTTGCGCTTTGTTGAGGTTTGAGGGTGCTACTTGCAATTATCCCAAGTCTAGGGTTTTGGGAGCAAGTTTGTCACCTTGAGAGGTGTTCCTCTCTCTCTTTGCTTCCTCTAGGGTTAAGTGGAAGGCTTGGGCTTGTTGTTTGAGTTCTTTGGACCTTTGATGAGCTTGTTTGGGCCTTGGAGTCCCTTATTTGGGCTTGCTTGGGCCTTGTGTCGTCCAAGTAGAGCTTGTGTCGGCCTAGAGTGGGCTTGTGTCACCCATGGTGCTTGGTCCAACCTTGGTCATGTTTGGAGACACATGGTGCTCATTGTGGACAAGTGTCTTATGGCTTGCATGAGTGGTGGCTTGAGTTGGTGGACATGTGTCCCTTGGGTGGACAAAACCTAGCAAGAGTTTACCTTGGTTTCTCCTCCTTTCTCATCTATATAGGTGGTCCCTTCCTTAGCTTGAGGTCCCTTTAGTTCCCCTCCTTCTTGTGCATGACACCCTCCATCTTACCCTTGCTTGGTGGCTGACACACCCTTGCAGAAGGAGCTAAGGTGGCCGACACACCCTTGTGTGAGGAGCTTGGAGGACGACACACCCTTCGAGAAGGAAGGTGGTGGCCGATACACACCCTTGGAGGATCCTTGGTGGTCGAGATACCCTTGGAGCTTGAGTGCATCTTCTTCCTTGGAGCGTAAGGCGGGTTGCATGACTCTAAACCCTAACTACTCTCCTCTCTTTGCATATATGTTTGCTTTAATCTTGCCCTTGCACGTTTGGAGTTTTTCTTTAGCTATCTTGCATGTTGGCTTATCCTTGTGTTCTGGGGTTTAGGAGGGCAACACTCCTTTCTCCCCTTGGTCTAGATGAGTGACCTTGAGCTCTAATGCCATGAGCAACATCCCTCTTTCCTACCCGATTGAGGTGAGCACATGACTTAGTGACTTGAGCAAACTCTCCTCTCACCTTGGGCAAGATGGTGAGCTTGTTTAGATGGCTTGAACCTTAGTTGAGATGTGTGGGGAGGTGCTGCCCGATAACCCTACTCGCCCTGCATGCGTGTCGCCCAGTAACTCTGCTCATCAGTGTTTGTTGCTCGCCCAACTCTCCTTTGCTCACCCGGTCTCAGTGATCATTCTCCGTGCCCGCTCGCCCGATATCTTGGTTTGCCCGACAGGCTACTCGCCCAGTAGCCTGCTCGCCCGGCTCTTCTTTGGCTCGCCAGCTGTGTCGCCCGAAACAAGGCCTTGCTCACCCGCTGACCATGTCGCCCGACATCAACCTGCCCGCTCAGTTGAGCTATGCTCGCCCGATTGCCTTGCACGCTCAGTTGCATACCTTGCGCGCCTGAATGGCTCGCCCTACACGCCTGTCGCCCGACACACACACCCCTGCTCACCCATGCTATACCCTGCTCACCCGGACAAGTCTTGCTCTGCACGCCTGCTAGGGCTACACTCCCGTTAGGGTTTAGATGAGGGTGGGCCTTTCCCGGGAAGACTTTTAGTGAGAGTTCATAGTGTCTCTTGTGAGGGCACGGCCTATCATGGAAGGGTGGCATGTCGACTATGCTTTTATGGTAGCTTATTTCTTGATGATGTTATTTGTGTTCTATTAAATGCTAAATATGATCTTGAGCATGCATTAGGGTTACTTGATAATGTGCTTACATGTGTAACATTAAGATGGGGCACGTATATGGTTATTGTTGTCCCTTTGTGCTGGCAATGTACTTAACCCTAATTATAACCTTATGATGATAATAGTAGTCTCATGATTATTCATATGGTTATTGAATGATACTAACCATGCAGGAAATGCTTAGCCCAATGAAAGGCTATGAGAAATGGTTAATGTGAAATACTGTGATGACAGGTGTATGATGTTCCATGATGATGATGAAAGCCTTGAGAAGCTAAGGTACTATGTGATGAGGGATGGAGATACCATGGTTGTGTGATGATCTTTGAGATGGATCTGGATGGTTGGCAAGAGGCCAAGTGATAACATGTGATGTGAGATCCTTGTGATGGATCAGTGTGACGTAAATTGTAGGAAGTTCATAATGTTGAGTTATGATGTTTACCTTTCTGTTATATCTTGCATGTTATACAACTTGGTTGAATCTTGTAATCCATATAAAAGATACTAAGTAATCACAGTGTAATTTATAATGTAGCTTGCCTTGGCCATAGATTCATCACCAGTCAGGATAGGGTGATGATGAAATGGGTTCTCCTGTGGGTTAACCCGGAGCGCATATTTTTGAATATTTGAGGTTTCTCCTAGCCTAAAATAGAGAGGTGAAACGAGTGCAGCTACGGTTGCAGACTCGGATGTGTGACGGGCATGGTGAACATGGCCCATGGCTCCAGATATGTGATATGTTGAGCATGAATGCGTTCATGGCTCCGAGCACGGTGTTTAGACATGTGGCTCAGTTTCTAGTGCCGCGACCTGTACCGAGGAGGACTAGGCAGAGGGTAGCCTGTGGAGCTGACCCTATGGCTTATGACCACTTTAAGCACGAGACTGCAGTCTTGCTTTGTGTTCTCATGTGCTGACCATGAGGCGGAGAAGGTCTTGGATTCCGGCTCTTCCATTGACTTTGTATGGCACCGGCTATGGGCTTCGCAGCCGAAGGTTGGAATTGAACGGTACAGTTCAATTCCTCAGGGCATAATAAAACGTAATCTAGCCGTTTAGTATATACTGCTTAAGACAAACATGAAACATTGATTGAGGCCTTGTTTGTGTAGTTAACTTTAGTTATCTTGCAGTTACTGTGCATTATTCCTAAGAGTTTATCTTGTCAATCATGTGCCATTGGGAAATATAGTGGTTATATGCCCTTTTGATACCGCTGGTAAGACTCATGATGGCTTGTTACTTATAACTGTTCTTGTTATATTCTTTATCCATAATCTGCTGATATAAGCTTTATCTTATCTGAGGTTTTGATGTTTTGGAGCGGAGTTATGCCTCCCGCTGGGACAATGTTCAATTGTCTCACTTCGCTAGTTTTCACCCTTTTAGGTGGTCGAGCTTGTCGTAGTGGTGGTCGCGGAGTTGCGGCCGAGCAGCGAGAAGATCTGTAGAAGGCAAGCTTTGGAGATGTTGTTGTTTTGATGTTTTGGTGTAGAGTCTAGAGGCATCCCTGTACTCTCAGGTCCTTGGCGGTGTTTTGACGTTGTTTCACGATGCATGGCCGATGTCGTTTGTATATCCTGATGTTAACCAGATATTGGCCTTTATATGTATGAACATGTGGTGAACTCATGGTTACGACAGGACAGCTGTTGCTCTAAGCTGTGGACATGTATCGAGGCTTGTATGGATATATATGTAACATGTTTTCTTGCAGGATATGGACTGGAATGTAATATGCTTCTCAGTTTATCAGTTTTCTGCAATCGATTTTAATTAACCCATGTTTTTGATTAACTGTGGTTATGGTGATTTCCGCACGTTTTCACGTAACACCTTGTTATTTGTGTGATAATGGGATGTGTTGTCACAAGTTTGGTATCAGAGCTTTAGGTTCGTTGAGTCTACAGGGATCTAGGACTAGGTTGTGTTTGTTCTTATGTGTTTTCCAGATTTTCTCATAGAAATCTTCTACCTCAGCGGAAGAAAAGACAAGATGTCTGGAAACCATGAAGAACATGCTCCTGAGCTTAGTGATGTTGCATCTGTTGACGGAGCAGAAAGACAGGCACATGAAGATCAGGTGTCTGAGGTCCCCCAACCTGACCCAGCCATTCTTGAACATCCTGCCTACCAACAGCTTATGGGGCAGATGATGGCTACGATGAATCTCATGGTTGAGCGATTACCAGTGCCTCCTCCGAGAGCACATGCTCCCCATGGAGAAGCATTGGGTATTGGGAAGACCTTTGAGCGGCTTCGCCGAGTCAGAGCTTCGGAGTATGCCAGAACGGCTGATCCAGCGGATGCAGATCTGTGGATGGAAAGTCTTGAGAAGGCTTTCCGGATCCTTGACATCCCTAAAGCAGACAAAGTAAAGCATGTTGTCTACCTTCTGAAAGGTAGTGCTGGTCATTGGTGGACCATCGAGGAAGAAAAGCGGCCTGGTGAGGTGATCTGTTGGGAAGTGTTTCGATGTGAGTTCGTCACCAGATACTTTCCCAAGATGTATATGGATGAGAAGATCTGTCAGTTTGAGAGTTTGTGACAAGGAACGATGAACATCACCGAGTATGAAGCTAAGTTTATGGATCTGTTGAGGTTTTGTCCTCACATGGCAACGACAGACGAGGAACGGATCAGACGTTTTGAGAAGGGTTTAAGTGCTGAGTTGACAACCCCGGTGTCTGCGTTGGAGAATCGAGAACAGTTCGCTACGTTCGTGGAATCTGTTCGGAGGATCAAACGTTCTGTTAGGGAGAAGAGAGAGTCTATGGCTAAGAAAAGACCTTCTCAGTTTCAGAGTCATAGGTTTGGTGGCTTCAAGAAGGCCAGGTTTTCGGCACCGGCAGCGATGAGAGGTTCTAGTAGACTGTCTCAATGGTCTATGAGTAGAGGAAGAGGTTATGTTTCTTCACCATCTAAGGCATAGAGTTCGGCTTCTGTGGCAGTGACAGGACCGTCTAGGCCTCGAGATGATGTTAGGACATGCTATGCCTGTGGTCAGACAGGGCATATTAGGTCAAGTTGTCCCTACAACGATGTTGAAGTGACACAACAGCCGAGACAGAACCTTCAGGGGTCTGAGAGACCATAGCCCAGTGGTAGCAGAGGACGAGGACGCGGTCAAGCGTCTCAGGATGGATCGTCTGCATAGGGAAGCAGAGGTCGTGGACAACAAGCAACGGCTCGATTCTACGCTATGAATCAGCCGGAGGCGGTAGTCAACCCATGAGTAGTGACATGTCAGATGGAGTTATTTCATTATGATATGTCTTCTTCTTGCTTTATATTTGTTCTGGTTGACCCGGGTTCTACGCACTCTTTTATCGCCTATAGTATGCTTGAGATCTTTCATTTACCTGTTAGCTGTAAGAAGGATAGCTTGTTGTTAGAAACCCCTCTTGATGGATCCTTTTTGCTTCGAGAAGAGTGTCCATCTTGTGTCTTGTCTTTCTCGGGACACCGCATTCAAGTGGATCTCATACCACTTGATATGCATGGTTTCGATGTTATCCTTGGGATGGATACCTTAGAGAGGTATAAGGTTGTTTTGGACTATGGTTCCAAGCAGGCAGTGTTTGATGTTGTTGGAGAGAAGTGGATCTTCCAGGGAGATAGGAAGATTCTTCCGACGTGTCTGGTATCAGCTATGGTGGCAGATAAGTTGTTACGATAGGGATGTGAGGCGTTCCTATCCCACGTGGTAGATACCGTAGTGGATGCCAAGGAAAAAGGTCTTAGCCTTGAGGAGGTGTCAATTGTTTGTGAATTTTCCGATGTGTTCCCTGAGGAGTTTCCTGGTGTTCCCCCACCCCGAGAGATTGATTTCGAGATCAATCTAGTACCAGGAACGCGGCCAGTTGCACAGACACCGTACAGAATGGCTCCAGCAGAGATGGCAGAGTTGAAGAAGCAGTTACAGGAGTTGCTAGATAAAGGTTTTATCCGACCCAGTACGTCGCCTTGGGGTGCGCCTGTGTTGTTCGTCAAGAAGAAGGACGGTTCGATGCGGTTGTGTATAGATTACCGGCAGTTGAACAAGGTCATGATCAAGAACAAGTACCCGTTGCCGAGGATAGATGATCTGTTCGATCAGTTGTGTGACGCTACAGTGTTCTCGAAGATCGATCTACGGTCCAGATATCATCAGCTGAGGATAAAGGCGGATGACATACCGAAGTCAGCTTTCAAGACAAGGTATGGTCATTATGAGTTTTTGGTTATGCCGTTTGGGTTAACCAATGCACCTGCAACTTTCATGGATCTGATGAACAGAGTGTTCCATCCGTTCTTAGATCAGTTTGTTGTAGTCTTTATAGATGACATCTTGATCTATAGTCGGGATAGGCTTGAGCACGAGCAACATCTTCGTCGAGCGTTGACTCTTCTTCGTCAGCATCAGTTGTATGCCAAGTTCAGTAAGTGTGAATTCTGGCTGGATGAAGTGACCTTCTTGGGCCATGTGATATCTGCTGAAGGAGTCAAGGTAGATCCAAAGAAGGTGGAATCTGTTGCAGATTGGGAACAGCCGAAGACGCCGATAGAAGTTCGTAGTTTCCTTGGTCTAGCAGGATACTACCGGAGGTTTATCAAGGACTTCAGTGAGATCGCGTTACCGATGATGAAGTTGACCAGGAAGGATGTACCTTTTGTGTGGGATGATCGATGTCAGCAAGCTTTCCAGAGTCTGAAGGAGAAGCTGACTAGTGCTCTAGTGTTGATCTTGCCAGAGCCTGGGAAAGGCTATGTTGTTTTCTGTGATGCTTCCAAGAAAGGTTTAGGTTGCGTGTTGATGCAGGAAGATCATGTGGTTTCTTTTACCTCGCGACAGCTCAAGAAGCATGAGGAGAACTATCTGACTCATGATTTGGAGCTGGCAGCAGTAGTTCATGCGTTAAAGATTTGGAGACACTATCTGTATCGGGAAGTGTGTCAGATCTTTACGGATCATAAGAACCTGAAGTATATCTTTACTCAACACGAGTTGAACATGCGATAGCGGCGATGGATGGAGTTGATCAATGACTATGACTGCACTATCGAGTATCATCCTGGTAAGGCGAACGTGGTAGCTGATGCGCTTAGCAAAAAGTCTTCTTTTTCTTCGAAGAAGGCACAGTTGAGTTCCCTGGTTTTCCATAGGCGGGATATGTTTGTTTCTCTACGACATATGAATGTGCAGATGGAAGTTTCTCTGTTATCCGGTCTTTTCGCACAGATGCAAGTCAAGCCTACGTTGAGGCAGCAGATCAAGGATGCACAACAGACAAATGAGGTGGTATAGTTGATCAGATCAGAGTTCGGCAGTGACAAGCGTGATGGGTTTCATGAGTCTGAGGATGGGATAGTATGCTATCGTGATAGGATGGTGGTTCCAGATGTTGATGATCTGAGGAAGTTGGTGCTTGAGGAAGGACACACGTCGATGTATGCGATGCATCCAGGTGTCACCAAGATGTATCATACTCTGAAGGACTTGTATTGGTGGCCCGATTTGAAGAAAGATGTGGATGAGTTCGTGGCAAGATGTGCGGTTTGTCAGCAAGTGAAGGCTGAGCATCAGAAGCCGACAGGTACGTTACAACCTTTGCCGATACCGCAGTGGAAATGGGATCATATAACCATGGATTTTGTAGTTGGTCTGCCCAAGACGACTAGGAATAATGATTCCATTTGGGTGATAGTGGACAGATTGATGAAGTCGGCCCATTTCCTGCCTGTGAAGACGACGTATACAGCAAAAAAGCTTGCTAGAGTGTATGTGGATGAGATAGTTTGTTTGCATGGTGTGCCAGCAACAATAGTTTCTGACAGAGGTCCTCAGTTTACCAGTCGTTTTTGGAAGTAGTTGCACAGAGCGTTGGGAACGCAGTTGAGGTTTAGTATAGCCTTTCATCCGCAGACAGATGGACAGTCCGAAAGGACTATTCAGATTGTGGAGGATCTCCTTCGAGCCTGTGTTTTGCAGTTCCTAGGCAGTTGGGATGTACATCTGAGTTTGATAGAGTTTGCTTATAACAAAAGTTATCAGCGTAGCATTGACATGGCTCCTTATGAGGATCTGTATGGGAGGAAGTGCATATCTGCTTTGTATTTGTACGAATCAGGAGAACATCAGTTGTTGGGCCCTGAGCTAGTACAGCAGATGACGGAAAAGATCAAGGTGATACAGCAATAGTTGAAAGTGGCACAGGACAAGCAAAATTCTTATGCGGACAATTGCCGACGACCGTTGGAATTCCAGGTAGGAGACAAAGTGTATCTCAAAGTCTCGCCGTGGAAAGGAGTGTTAAGGTTTGGACGGAATGGTAAGTTAGCTCCCAGGTATATGGGGTCTTACCTAGTGATAGCACGTGTTGGCAGAGTAGCTTACGAGATAGAGTTACCTCCTGAGTTGCACAGGTTGCATCCAGTCTTCCATGTCATCATGTTGAAGAAAGGTCATCTGGATTCAGGAACAATGATACAACCAGTTGAGGTTGAGCTTGATGCAGATGTGACCTACGAGGAAGGTCCGGTGGCGATCCTTGACAGAAGGATCAAGAAGTTGAAGAGGAAGGACCTGGTTCTTGTGAAAGTTCTTTGGCAACGTCGTGGCATCAAGGAAGCCATGTGGGAGCTTGAGGAAGAGATGAGGAGGAAGTATCCCTCGCTTTTCTCTTTATATTTCGGGGACGAAATCTCTTAAAGGGGGTTAGATTGTAAGGACCCTGACCTGCGTTTAGGGCTTACCCTGTTTGTTTTGCTTAACCTTGATGGTTGGAGACTTGCTAATCACCTTTGAGTGGTGATTAGGGTTTGGTTGTGCTTTGTTGAGGGTTGAGGGTGCTACTTGCAATTATCCCAAGTCTAGGGTTTTGGGAGCAAGTTTGTCACCTTGAGAGGTGTTCTTCTCTCTCTTTTCTTTCTCTAGGGTTGAGTGGAAGGCTTGGGCTTATTGTTTGAGTTCTTTGGACCTTTGATGAGCTTGTTTGGGCCTTGGAGTCCCTTGTTTGGGCTTGCTTGGGCCTTGTGTCGGCCAAGTAGAGCTTGTGTCGGCCTAGAGTGGGCTTGTGTCGCCCATGGTGCTTGGTCCAACCTTGGTCATGTTTGGAGACACATGGTGCTCATTGTGGACAAGTGTCTTATGGCTTGCATGAGTGGTGGCTTGAGTTGGTGGACATGTGTCCCTTGGGTGGACGACACCTAGCAAGAGTTTACCTTGGTTTCTCCTCCTTTCTCATCTATATAGGTGGTCCCTTCCTTAGCTTGAGGTCCATTTAGTTCCCCTCCTTGTTATGCACGACACCCTCCATCTTACCCTTGCTTGGTGGCCGACACACCCTTGCAGAATGAGCTAAGGTGGCCGACACACCCTTGTGTGAGGAGCTTGGAGGACGACACACCCTTGGAGAAGGAAGGTGGTGGCCGATACACACCCTTGGAGGAGCCTTGGTGGTCGAGATACCCTTGGAGCTTGAGTGCATCTTCTTCCTTGGAGCTTAAGGCGGGTTGCATGACTCTAAGCCCTAACTACTCTCCTCTCTTTGCATATATGTTTGCTTTAATCTTGCCCTTGCACGTTTGGAGTTGTTCTTTAGCTATCTTGCATGTTGGCTGATCCTTGTGTTCTGGGGTTTAGGAGAGAAACACTCCTTTCTCCCCTTGGTCTAGATGAGTGAGCTTGAGCTCAAATGCCATGAGAAACACCCCTCTTTCCTACCCGATTGAGGTGAGCACATGACTTAGTGACTTGAGCAAGACTCTCCTCTCACCTTGGGCAAGATGGTGAGCTTGTTTAGATGGCTTGAACCTTAGTTGAGATGTGTGGGGAGGTGCTGCTCGATAACCCTACTCGCCCTACACGTGTGTCGCCCAGTAACTCTGCTCATCAGTGTTTGTTGCTCGCCCAACTCTCCTTTGCTCGCCCGATCTCAGTGATCATTCTCCGTGCCCGCTCGCCCGATATCTTAGTTTGCCTGACAGGCTGCTCGCCCAGTAGCCTGCTCGCCCGACTCTTCTTTGGCTCGCCAGCCGTGTCGCCCGATACAAGGCCTTGCTCACCCGCTGACCATGTCGCCCGACATCAACCTGCCCGCTCAGTTGAGCTATGCTCGCCCGATTGCCTTGCACGCTGAGTTACATACCTTGCACGCCTGAATGGCTCGCCCTGCACGTGTATCGCCCGACACACACACCCCTGCTCACCCATGCTATACCCTGCTCACCCGGACAAGTCTTGCTCTGCACGCCTGCTAGGGTTGCACGCCCGTTAGGGTTTAGATGAGGGTGGGCCTTGCCCGGGAAGACTTTTAGTGAGGGTTCATAGTGTCTCTTGTGAGGGCACGACCTATCATGGAAGGTGGCATGTCGACTATGCTTTTATGGTGGCTTATTTCTTGATGATGTTATTTGTGTTCTATTAAATGCTAAATATGATCTTGAGCATGCATTAGGGTTACTTGATAATGTGCTTACATGTGTAACATTAAGATGGGGCACATATATGGTTATTGTTGTCCCTTTGTGCTGGCAATGTACTTAACCCTAATTATCACCTTATGATGATAATAGTAGTCTCTTGATTATTCATATGGTTATTGAATGATACTAACCATGCAGGAAATGCTTAGCCCAATGAAAGGCTATGCGAAATGGTTAATGTGATATACTGTGATGACACGTGTATGATGTTCCATGATGATGATGAAAGCCTTGAGAGGCTAAGCTACTATGTGATGAGGGATGGAGATACCATGGTTGTGTGATGATCTTTGAGATGGATCTAGATGGTTGGCAAGAGGCCAAGTGATAACATGTGATGTGAGATCCTTGTGATGGATCAGTGTGACGTAAATTGTAGGAAGTGCATAATGTTGAGTTATGATGTTTACCTTTCTGTTATATCTTGCATGTTATACAACTTGGTTGAATCTTGCAATCCATCTAAAAGATACTAAGTAATCACAGTGTAATTTATAATGTAGCTTGCCCTGGCCATAGATTCATCACCAGTCAGGATAGGGTGATGATGAAACGGGTTCTCCTGCGGGTTAACCCGGAGTGCATATTTTTGAATATGCGAGGTTTCTCCTAGCCTAAAATAGAGAGGTGAAATGAGTGCAGCTGTGGTTGCAGACTCGGATGTGTGACGAGCATGGTGAACATGGCCCATGGCTCCAGATATGTGATATGTTGAGCATGAATGCGTTCATGGCTCTGAGAACGGTGTTTAGACACGTGGCTCAGTTTCTAGTGACGTGACCTGTACCGAGGCGGACTAGGCAGAGGGTAGCCTGTGGAGCTGACCCTGTGGCTTATGACCACTTCAAGCACGAGACTGCGGTCCTGCTTTGTGTTCTCATGTACTGACCATGAGGCGGAAAAGGTCTTGGATTCCGACTCTTCCATTGACCTTGTATGGCACCGGCTATGGACTTCGCAGCCGAAGGTCGGAATTGAATGGTACAGTTCAATTCCTCAGGGCATAATAAAATGTAATCCAGTCGTTTAGTATATACTGCTTAAGACAAACACGAAACATTGATTGAGGCCTTGTTTGTGTAGTTAACTTTAGTTATCTTGCAGTTACTGTGCATTATTCCTAAGTGTTTATCTTGTCAATCATGTGCCATTGGGAAATATAGTGGTTATATGCCCTTTTGATACCGCTAGTAATACTCAGGATGGCTTGTTACTTACAACTGTTCTTGTTATATTCTTTATCAATAATCTGCTGATATAAGCTTTATCTTATCTGAGGTTTTTATGTTTTAGAGCGGAGTTATGCCTCCCGTTGGGACAATGTTCAATTGTCTCACTCTGCTAGTTTTCACCCTTTTTAGGTGGTCGAGCTTGTCGTGGTGGTGGTCGTGGAGTTGCGGCCGAGCAGCGAGAAGATCTGTAGAAGGAAAACTTTGGAGTTGTTACTATTTTGATGTTTTGGTGTAGAGTCTAGAGTTATCCCTGTACTCTCAGGTCCTTGGCGGTGTTTTGACATTGTTTCACGATGCACGACCGATGTCGTTTGTATATCCTGATGTTAACCAAATATTGTCCTTTATATGTATGAACAGGTGGTGAACTCGTGGTTACGAGAGGACAACTGTTGCTCTAAGCTGTGGACATGTATCCAGGCTTGTATGGATATATATGTAACATGTTTTCTTGCAGGATATGGACTGGAATGTAATATGTTTCTCAGTTTATCAGTTTTCCGCAATCGATTTTAATTAACCCGTGTTTTTGATTAACTGTGGTTATGGTGATTTTTGCATGTTTTTGCGTAACACCTCGTTATTTGTGTGATAATGGGATGTGTTGCCACAGTAAGGGGTTCATCTATTCACTAGAAGACAAGGCACCATACTGGTACCTTGGGGTACCCCACCAATCCTTGAATGGGTGGAGGGCGTTAGCCGATGCCTTTGTGAACAAGTTCTACCCCACAGAAAGGACAGTCCGGAATCGGCAGAAGATAACTTCTTTCATGCAAAAGCTGAGTGAAAGCCTGCATGATGCCTAGGAGCGATTCCAGGAGTACCTCCGGGATTGCCCCCATCACAACTACAAGAGGGGTTTCTTCATAACCACCTTCTACAATGGTTTGACCCCCGAAAATAGGGTATCACTGAACGCAACAACAGGCAGTGATTTCCTGGGGAAGAAGGCCAAGAAGTCAGAGCTGATCATCAAGAATATGGCGGAGTTGATGGCCGACGCTGATTTCGATCGGTCCGATAGAGGGCCGATAAAGAAGGTTGGAGAAGGGTCCTCGATTGAATCAAAGGTGCTTGAGGCAATCACCTCACAGTTTCAAAGGATTGCCACAGATGTGAAACAATTGAGAGAGGCTGGAGGTAAAGGAAAGAAACATGTAGAAAAAGCGATGAAATGTGTAACCTGCGGAGAAGGCGGTCATGGGGTGGATAATTGTGTCTACACCCGGCCAGAGGCAACCAGCGATACAGAGTCCGAGACAGAAGAGACTGAAAATGTTTCTTTTGTAAACTTTAGAAGACCCGACCACCCAGGCTTCAACTATGGAAACAAGGACGTGGCGGAGAACTATCATCAGCTGCATAACTCGACTAAGCCTACCCAAGCTTTTGAAAAGAGGGGAGGAGCAGGTCAATATGCCAGGAATGCCCCTTTCCTGCAGAATAAAGGTAACTTCCAAGGACAGGGTAAAAACCAGGGAACTTCCAAGGAAGAAGGTCAGAACCAGGCTGCTAGCCAAGAAAATGTAGTAGGGCAGCTGTTGGATTTTGTAAAGAAACAAGATATGATCAACAATCATCAAGCCCAGAGTGCTCTATCAAATTCCGATGTTTTGAACTCGTTGCAGGCTCAGCTGGCCAACATGCAGACACATCAACGCCAGATTGACCAGCAGCTGGCTCAACTTGCCGAAGTTGTGAAGAACCCGTTAGGAAAGATTCCATCAAAAACCGAACCAGCAAAGAGAATAGGGCAGTGACCGAAGAGGCAGAAGGTGAAGAGAAGGCCAAAGACGTCTAGCTGAAGATGAAAAATGAACCTCTTCTTGGGAGGAAACCCGAGCTTTCTTTTCTTTCTTAGAATAGGACTGCATTTTACTTTCCTACAAGACGAACACTACAAACATTTGGTATGTAAAAGGACCGAGACAGTGTATGCGCCACATGCACTGACTCTTTTGTTTTATGGGCCACCGCCTTAGTTTTACTTTCCGGGATGGGTAATACCATCTGAGGCCAGGAGCTTAGTCCTAGGCCAATGATGTTTTACTCATCAGCCGCAGCTTAAACAGTTTTGTCTTCACGATATCACAGGAGGCAACTCAACCGGCACCTTGAGTGCACGCTTATAGGGCGGTGGGCTTTGTGAAGTGCAATAGTCCCGCCGACGGTTGGGCTGCCGACTTATGTTTTGAAGCAATCGGTCGACGCGCGTCCCGGTTTTCACTATTTACTTACTATAAAAGGAAAACGAGATTTACCGTGTCGGGTTCCTTGCTTTGTTGCTTTTACTTTCCTGTGTTGAGTGAGAGAATCCCGTGCTTTAGCTCCCGTGTCGCGCGAGACTGCTGAACCTCTTGTGTCGCCCGACAAGCTCCGATCACAACAAGGTATAGCCCAACAGGCTTGTCGCCTGACAGACCGTGTCGGCCGATGCGATTTCTTTCTTGTTAAAAGTTTATCGGTCTCAAGTTTTTCTCGCTGAGCAAGTGTATCGACCGATATGGGTATCGTGCAAAGTATCTTTGATTCATGTTGACCGATACCCCATGTCGGGCGATAGCAGTGTCGCCCGATGTTGAATCGCATCGCTTGATTTTTCTTTTCGGCCGACACGCTGCTCTTCTTTCATGAAAACGTATCGGGTGATACCCATCTCCTGTGTCAGGCACAGGGCTTCACCTTTGAAACCAATGTGTCGTCTGATACAGTAGTTTCGAGCCGTTTTGTATAGACTATACCGGGCCAAATGTTTACTCTTTATTATATTTTCAAAAGCCAGCTTAATTAATCAGGGTGTTATCTTTTGTTGACTTACAGAAATGGCCCGCACTAAGATTACCGTTGTCCCAGTTGACGAGCAGGGCAGGAGGATCTATCCTGAAACTGCTACTGAAGGGCAGGTGACCCGACCTAAGCACCCGAACCCAGGACAGGCTGGGACATCGGGGGCAAAGAAGAAGGCGAGGGTTGGACAAGCTGCAACTCATGCACCAACACCGGCACAGCCCACACCCGCACCAACACCACTAGCAGAAATCCTGGAAACCTTCCGGGAGAGTTTCGAGCCAAGAGACGACGAGCATGCTCATTGCTATGCTGAGTTGGTGCCCAAGCAGTACAAGATGAGCAGGTTCTGCCACAGGGTCTCATTTGATGAGCTTGGGATCGAGAAGAGGCTTGTAACGCTCGAGCCCACTGCCCAAGGCTCTAGTAGAGTTTCAAGAATGACGACTGGCCGTACAAACCACCACTAGCCTTAACTGCGCACTTTGTCCACACTGACGGGCAAGCCAGGGTCAACTTCCCGACTGGTCACCCATCCTAGTACTACTCCAAGCTGAGCACGCTTAACTATGAAGTTCTTTAGTGATGGGCTCCCGGAAAAGGAGGTGCACCTTGGTGATATGGGTAGTCCAATTATTCCTTTTAAGATCATGTTATCTGATGCCTCAAATCCTGGGATGTTACAATCTCCCCCACTTAGACTCTTGACGTCCTCGTCAAGGCTCAACTATATGGCCTCATAATCTGACCCATTTCAGTGTAGACCCAACATGGCCTATGAACACCCAGCTCCCGATCACGGAATACCAGCGCAAGGGTGGCTACATCACCATGGATAGCCCTTTCCTGCATGCCTGGACCGTATGGCTCAAGACTGGCATGCCACATGCCCATGTGGGCCCCACCTACTGGAGGGGTTATGGATCTGATACCATTTGTAATGCTCGGGCCCACTGCCCAAGGCTCTAGTAGAGTTTCAAGAATGACGACTGGCCCTACAAACCACCACTAGCCTTAACTGCGCACTTTGTCCACACTGACGCGCAAGCCAGGGTCAACTTCCTGACTGGTCACCCATCCTAGTACTACTCCAAGCTGAGCACGCTTAACTATGGAGTTCTTTAGTGATGGGCTCCCGGAAAAGGAGGTGCACCTTGGTGATATGGGTAGTCCAATTATTCCTTTTAAGATCATGTTATCCGAGGCCTCAAATCCTGGGATGTTACAAGGCTGAAGAGCATCCTTGCGGCGGCAGGACTGAAGAAGATCTGCTTCAAATGGACGGCCTCGTACACTAAACTGACCATGGAATTCATGTCCTCCCTCTGCCGAGTGAAGAATTCAGCGGCAGAGAGAGAAAAGTTTGGCGGGCCAGACAAATTTCAGGCCAAGCTGTACAACTCGGAGCATACCATCTCTGAGAAAGACTTAAACATAATCTTCTCTTCCAGCGAGGAGGAGGTGAATAGGATGAACAACGGTGAAAGGATCACCGAGGGTGACGGGTTCAACCCCGTGGTGTTCTGGGGGAAGCTCACTGGCGAATCTTCATTCAAGCCGGGAGCGAAGGTCGTGGCGGTGCACTCCTATTTCTAGAGGATCGTGCACAAACTAGTGGCATGCTTGCTATTCAGCAAGAACGAATCCAGCAACATCTACACGGAGGAGCTCCACGTCATGTGGCACATTATGGAGGGCCGAACAATCAACCTCGGTAGGTTCTTAATGAATAGGTTCCACCCGATGAAGGACGCTACCATGGAATACTGCATGGGCGGCATCATCAACCTCATCGCAGTGGGGCTCGGGTATCCATTCGAGCCTCGCAGTCATACAAGAACGCCGGGCGAAGAGGTGTTCGATACCAAATATCTAATGAGAACCAACATCATCAGGAAGGAGAGGGGGAGATATTTCTACAAGTTTTCAAGGATGGACATACTCCTTCCCCTTCCTCGCTGCGCTGACTATGACATCGAGAAGTTGGTCTTCACCACCGCCGAGATCAAAGCCATAGCAGATGGCACGGCCACAGTCACCATGACCAGGACCACAGAGAGGCCCACTCCAGAACTTCCGACGACAACTGCTGATCGAGTTGTCGTCGCCCCTACTATACCAGCCACCACACCAGCAACAACGGTGGCGGTTGAGAAGGTACCAGTGATCGTCGAGGTCACCAGAATAGAAACTTCGGGATCTTCCGTGCAAGAGACGGCCGCAGTTCCCAGACCTATTTCTAAAGCTGCAGAGGTAGGAGAGGAGCCTCAGTGGAGCAACATCATCTGAATGTCCGAGGAGATCAGAAGGGAGCTCAAAAGGACACCCTCGCTGCCGCCGAAGTCCCCGCCTGCAACGGTCGAGGAGACCACCGATAGTGCAGAGGTGGAGCAAAGTCTGCCCTCACCACGGTCGTCCCCAGTCAGAAGAGAAGGCAAGGCGGCGGCACCTGAAACAGCGCCGACGCCCCGCCTGAAGTCATCTGGATCGCGAACGATCTTCATAGATTCCACCTCTCTAGGTGGACCTTCACACGGACTAGATATCGCAAGGATGGAAGGGAGACCCACCGGACCCCCTCCGTCGCTTGGAAAGATGCTCGGAGACGAAATCGACAATCTGCGGGAGGTAAGAACCACCAACTCTGCTACTTGCGCTTCCCTAACACACAAACTTGCATCGTTTCAAGATAAGCAGGACAGCCACGAGGTCAGGTTGAATAAGAAAGAGGGCGAGCTGCTGACTCTTGCGGTCATACCCGGTGGACTGGAGGCCTTGAACGCAGCTATGCATCAAGTCCTCCAATGACTCGACATGATCGAGGAGAGGATGAACAGGAGCGACGATCATCCGTGCCAAAGGCAGCCGAGACGGTCGCCGTCCCCTCCCAGTGGGAACCATAGTCCATCTTCTTCAGGTTCCTCTTCGGGAACAACGTCCTCCTCCCAATCCTCCTCCAGTAGACAATCATCCATGCACGAAGAGGGGATGCAGCAAGGATCTGCCGAAGGGTCTCCTAGCAAACAAGAGAGCTCTTTGGGATTGGGAGACGCCAACTTCTACATCCCCCTAAATGAAGTGGAAGATGATAACGCAGATACCAATGTCGGGGGAGACTCATCGGACGAGTCCGAAGGAGAAGTGGGGGATGTCTACACTGTAAATAACAGACATCCACCCCGAGGAAAGCGCTCATTTGTGAACAGATTCTGTGAGCCATCCGAGATACCATCATTCGAGATGGCTGATTATGATAGAAGAGCCATTGGGAACCTAACGATCAGAGACCAGAAGCTGCTGAATTCGGTCTTGAGGTCGCAGGGTAATGAAGAAGAAGTCGTCTGGAGCGACTGTTACTCTCCCTACGACGGGGAGATCTTCAGAAGATGTTCCGCACGCCGGATGTAGTCGGCAAGTGAGTGTTCAGGGTCCTGGAGAACGCAATGATCGAGAACATCAATAGCAGGACAGGTCGGAGACAGATATACACAACCACCCCGACCTTGGCAAGAAGGCTGATGAAGGGAGATTTAGACTCTCGAGCGGTGGTCGACATGCTGCAATACATTGATGAACATAAGCCAAATCTGGTGTTGGCCCCGTACAAGCATCACAACGTGTGGTTTCTCTGTACGGCGGACATCAGAAACCGCGACGTTTAGCTGCTGTGCTACATCGATGATGAAGTACAACGCTCTGGGGGTAATTTCAGCCGCCCGGAGGACAGAGTGTTGAGACGTCTGCCAATACGCCTGCTATGAGCTTTAAAGGAAGGAATCCAACGTCTTCAAGGGCCTTGGAACCACCACGTTATCAGAAACCTTCCCCAACCAACAGAAAAGGGGAGCCGAAACAGTGCCATCGCCATCTTGGGGGCCATTGAAGCGCTCAATGGTGTCAGGAATTTGGGAATCCTCAGGAACATGTGCTACTATCAACGCAGGGGAATCTACGCCATGCTCCTGATCAAGGACAAGTGCTATTTCCAGGATGCAGGTGTGCCGGAGGAGCTGCTGTATAGTGATGCAGAAGAAGATTCTTTTTCACGATCCAGCAGCCAAGAAGGAAAAGAAGAAGATATAGCCCCCGAGATTCATGGGGCGGGCAAGCAACTAGCAATCCTTAAGAAAGTGCACGGGAGGTAAGACACTGCTTTGCCCGAGGCTTCTGAAGAGCTGATAAAAAATTTTGACCATTTTTTGTGTGCGACTCTCACACAGGAGCAGGTCGACATCATCCAGAAGAAGCTTGCTGATTCAACCCCATCAGACGTTGCTTTTCAGGCAGGAGACGTCTTAGTCCTAGAAGATGAGCTAAGGGACATGGTGAAGCAAGGGGGTGCTTGACTGTATCGGTTGCAGCAGCTTACATCCAATATATATAGCTAAAGCTAAAACATACATACATAGCCCACCCTTTGCTCTTCAACGATATCTGCCTCGCTGACGAAACTGGAGCAAAGTAGATCTTCCTGCAAGATTTGAAGGAAGGCGTTGCAGGAACTATCTTTCTGCCTATCGTGCATTACAATCACTGGACGCTCTTGGCGATGTACACTCGGCAACGAGCTGGCATTTTCTACAACAGCTCGGACAGTGACAAGATTTTGGGTTTTAGGGGAGACAGAGAAGGCAGCGGAAACAAAAAAAAATTTCTCCCCAACCCATACCCAGGAAACACGTCAACGTCTATATAATAGGAAAGGATGGTTTGCGGAATCATACCTTGTCCCGAGGCTTGCTCGGTGACAATACCTCGTGCAATGCGCGGTCTTCAACTTAGGACTTCGACGGCGTCTGTGCAGCTCCTGGTCGCACCGGGACTGACAACTCCTACTCGAACCGGAATGTCGGATGACAGTTGTCCTCCTAAGCGGCAGTGTCCTCCCGCCTCTGTAGTAGTCCACACAGACCACCTGGAACTCCACTCTCCTTGTCCCACAAGGAAGTGGAAGGAGTCGCACCCTCCTGTTGACGTACTAGTTGCCAACACACTCTCCTGCCTCCTGTTGTGACTATAGTTGTCCTTCCCTTGCTGCACCTCCCTTTTGCGGGAAGCACTTGCTCGGGCTCTCTCACGGTTACCAAAACCAGAGAGAACGACAACTTGCAGAGCAACTGGTTGCACTGAGCTATACTTTGAGAAGTCCCCAATACCCCTATATATATAGGAGAGTCATGTGACAGGGTTCTCCATCCCGGGCATTGCGGGACTAAAGCAGGAGTAGAAGGGTTTGAGAATTTTCCACAAAAAGCAACCGGTTCGCAACTTGAAATGATCGGTTCAGAACTGAACCGATCGGTTCGGCCATTGAGCCGATCGGTTGGACCTGAGCCGATCGTTTGGGGCACTCCAACCGATCGGTTGGTGCCCTGAACAGATCGGTTCATGGTCCTAATCCGGCTCAAAAAGACTTTCCTTGTTTCTTTCCCAATTGGTATCAAATACCAATATTATTCCCAATCGAATTGGGAAATTTGAAACCAAAGGAAAATTCTTGCCGACATGACTTTTCCCAACTGGTCGGTTGCACCAGTTGAGACGGTCATTTCAACCCTTGAACCGGTCGTTTCAACCTGGGCATGAGCCGATCGGCCTGGACACTCCAGCTGACCGGTTCAGCAACCTCAGCCGACCGGTTCATCACATGAACCGATCGGTTGGGAGCACAGGTTGGGCAAAATTATTCAATTGCGATTTCAATCAATCCGATACTCCAATCAATGCGTCCAACACCTTGAACCATACGATATTGAGCCATCGACTGATTGAGTGTTTAATTGAACTACCAAACTCTTTTAGTAATCAATCTAAACATTGCTTTGTGGACAAAACTCCTCTTCCAGGTTAATCCTATGTGTGTGACCCTGCAGGTCCATTTCACATTGGCAGTGAAAGTCCATAACACTTATGACTTCACAAGCAAAGAGTGGTGCCTAGTCACACATCAGTGCTACCCATGTGAAAGTAGAAAGTTGGAGAACAACTTTCATCCTACAATCCGTGAATGGTGTTACAGCGAATGTATAATTCCTTTGTCACAGATATCCCGAATGAACTCGAGGCATGGAACAGTCATCCTGTCAACGTTCATTCACACCCTTGATCTCAGAGTACACTGGAAGAGATATGTATGACATCAGTATCATATACTGATTCACACATGCGTGCACGCCTTTCTCAATCCTACTCATCAAGTGGCCATGGATATCAAACTCCCTCAGGAGGGACAAATCCCATATCTATCACTCGCCCCTCAAAAGCCCCATGTGTCAAAGCCACCCAATCATCACCTTTATAACAACCCATGTTTCAGGACTGCGTTTGATGATGTCAAAGTTTGCCCAACGACATGTGCTGAGTGCAGTGATTTCAGGTCTAAGAATCACACTCACCACCATCACTGTGAGTACTGACTGTGACTACCATCTCATGGTTCCATGTGTCAAACTCACGGTGGGTCTGTCCGGTACACTTGTTCTCTAACAAGTACCTATGTGTTTGGTTTTTTTTTGGTGAATCACGCTCCATTGATGCTTTAAAAGAAAAAGGTATGTACAAAGCACTGATTCTAAAGAAAGAACCAGCAAGAGAAGAAGGGAAGAGAAGAAGAAAAAACTTGTACAAAGAAAAGAAGAGATCTATACAGAATTTTGTATCATCAGGGAAGTGGAATAATGCAAACTCAACTGCCCAACTTTGCACACCAACATCAAAGATAACTACTAGCATATGGAAGACAACCGGATCCAAAACTAGCACACCAGATCCCAACATCTATCAAAGAGAAGAGCAAAACCAAGACAGCAAGAGGGACCAACTGAAACCATAATCCAGCAAACATCCAGCAACAGGGAAATCCAGAAATCATAAAGAATCATCAACAAAGATCTCATCATGACACCACAGCGCCAGCCACAGTTCAAAACTCAGTTAAAGTAGACCAGCAGCAAAGAAAAGGGAAACAGAAAGCCCCAGCCACAGAACTCCAGATCAGCAGCGAACACAACCAGGCTGAATTCAACAGAGAAGAGAGCATCAATGCTAAAACCATAGGGAGCCATCAACAACTATAAGATAGCATCAACGTCTCTTTTTATCAGTTTCCACAGAATGTGCCAATCAGTAAGGATTTCATCATGAACTCTTAGGTTTCTTTCAAACCAAATCCACGAAAGAATGCATAAACTAGTCAAGTGCTCCTTCTTCCCAACATAATTAGGAAGGCAACTGAGATTGACAAGCCTGCTAGGGATATACTCTTTTGAAGCTTCAGACCAAATCTTCTGAGCAAACGGGCAACCAAAAAAACAGTGATGGGAGGTCTCCTCTTCTTCTTTACAGAAAAAGCAAATAGAAGCCAAGCAGATTCCTAGTCTTTTCAAATAAGTGGACGTAGGCAAATATGTGTTTGGTTTGATATATCTATATCATGTCTAATGAGATTATGTCATCAACCAACACCACAATCTAGTCTTGTGTGTCATTGTTGTCTATCTACCTTCCACAATGACATCCGACTAGGGACATAACAAGAATGTACAAACTCTTAGCATCCGTATGATCTCATCGTTCAGGTCCTTAACCTGAAAGCATACGTCATTGAGTTCTGTCATTCTTTAGACATTCAATCTGTTCTATCACTATCTCATATGACTGAACTAGAAAGAATTGGAAGCTCGCCTTTGATGTTTATCAAATCAATCTTAATGAATCCCACCAATCATCCCATGATTGGCTCTCAGGGCATACATACCAATAGACTCCCACTTGCACTGCGAGCGAATCACCCTTGAATCATATTCATAGTAATCTTCAAACATGTCCCACTTGTTACTGTGCTCTAGTGCCAACATAGTGAGTAATGACAACACCTTGCCAAAGTCTGTACAAATTGCATGTCTCACATCTCTTCGCTGTACGTCACACGCATGAGATGGAGTTGCCGTAATATGCGATCTAGTATTCCTTTGCTAACCTTTAGCCACATTGTATGATCAAGGATTCCAGACTTGTCATCAATGAGCGGAATATAAGTTCATCTTATGAACTTCCAGATCCATATAGTATCTACTACTGTTCTCTAACACATAGATACTCGACATTTCCTTTTTCAAATGTCTTTATTGGAACACTTCCAATTATCAACAAATTTTCACTTTTATACATCTTATGTATATTTTGCGATTAATTTTCTGTCCTTTCGGAAGTTCGCATCAATGTAACTCTTTACATCGAACTCTTCCTTATCTCCATAGAACTAGTACTTCTCAAGCACTTATCAAGTTCTCATGGTATTCCAATAACCCTTACTGGAAATAGACAGACATCCACTCGTCATGTCACACATACGAGTTATCAGGATGAGCACATCATATTGCCATGTCCTACATACAAGATGATGAATGCATTTTATTCTTGCCATGTCATACATGCAAGATAATGGGATGATTACATACATGATAGATCCATATCTATTCTTAGTGTTCCCATTCTTCATAAGAATTGGACACTTGGCCTTGGGATACTAACTCCATGTAACATGGACAAGTTTTCTCCCACTGAATCTGTGCATACTGAATACTTCAGTACAAATTGCCAATGTATGCTCTCTCTTTCCAGGTCAAAAGATTTTCGAGAACTATCTCTATAGATCTCTATTCCTATCACATAGGAAACATCTCTATCTTTCTTAAAGATAATTTCCACATTAGGATTTCCAATCTAGAACATTTCCATTTCACATCAATATGTGGAATGTGAACACGCTCCCACTAAATCACAGATCCCTTCTTTATCTTTGACATATCAGTCAAACCCTTTGACTATATCACCAAAATAAAGATCCAATTTTGAGTTGCTTGTACTCAATCAATCACATTGATTAGTCCATTGTAACTTATAGACTTCATTTGCATTAGTGGATTCATAAACCTTATAGGCTGTGTCACGTACACATCCTGGTTTTATTCCTCATACGAATGCGGTTTTAGTATCCATATGCCAAATGTTTTAGCCATTAAGTTGCAATCAACAAGCATCATCCTTCTCAAAATGTTATCCATGTGTCTTAACACTTAAGACTCATCTGCACTTATGGATATGATCCAATGAGTGCTACCATCAAGGTCATACCTTATGGTTCACATGGAAGTCATTTAGGATGTAATGGTTTTAAACCATAACTCAAGATTCGATTCCTCATATTCATCTTGATAGTTGACTCATCACATGAACAACTCATCACATAGATAATTGAGGTGTATCTGTTAAAGATATAAGAACTCACAACCCTTGTGATTCTTAATTTCTTTTATTAGTGTGGGGTATTCATTTATTAAGAAGAATTCAGTTATTTGATAATCATTCTCTAACTCCTTAGAGTATGATTCCTTCTTGATTCAGACATCACCATGCCTTAATCATGAGTTCACTATGATACACTATCATAATCACTCATAAGGATCTCAAACATTTGGTCCAAGTATTTCATTCATTGATCTCATCAAGAATTAATACTTTACCAAATTTGTACTTCATTTATGATAATCTTGAACACTTCAAGATATTCATATTGGTATTTCTCTAAACACCATTTGAAGTATTAGCATTTATTCCAATAGGTATGTAAATACATCACATGTATTATACCTAATAGGATAATCACTCTCCCACTACATTAGTGAAGATTGATTAATCATGTCCAAGATATTCATGTCTCTTACTAGCTCTCTAACCAAAAGAGTCTAGTTTTATCCATCACATGGAAACTAGAAATGAATTTCTCATGATTAATGCTAATTAAATTGTTTGAGTTATCTATAACTTTTAGGTATCGTCTTATCTTATGCATATCAAATATCACAAGAGAAATAAGGCATTGCCACAAAGATCACATCTTTATAAATTGAAACATCTCTTTATTAATTGCCATCATTGTCATACAATATGCAAAAATAAAGTGTTTCTATCTATTGGCAAGTATGAAATAGCAGTTCATAACTGTATTACATGCCTTATTAGCTGAAAATAAACTAAAGTATTCCTATCTATAAAGGAAACACTAGCCCCAAGTAAGAATGCTTTACACTTTACATCTTGATATCATATATCTCAAAAAGTGTTACAAGTTTATATACATGACACCTTCAAGTAGAGGCTTCAGTCGCCTCCTTCTTCTTTTGTTCTTCCAGGTAGAGAGGACAATTCCTTTTCCAATGTCCTGGCTTTTGACAATGGTGGCAATTTCCTTTCTTTGTCACGCCTCCCTTGGCCTTGAGAGCTGAAGATGGCTTGGACTCCTGGCTAGCTTTAGAACCTTTCTTAGCTTTGCCCTTGCCCTTGCGCTTGGACTTGCCTTTCTTGCTCGTGATCACCATCACAGACTTAGGCTTGTCCTTCTTCATCTATAACTCGGCTGTCCTCAACATGCCCAACAACTCTGACAGTGACCTATCAAAGTTGTTCATGTTGTAGTTCATCACAAACTGACTATAAGATTCTGGCAACGATTGCAGTATCACGTCAGTAGCCAACTCTTGGTTCAGTGGAAATCCCAGTCTCTGCAGGTTCTCCACATACCCAATCATCTTGAGTGTGTGAGGACCAACTGGATCTCCTTCTATCATGACGCACTTGAACAACGCCCTAGAAACATTGTACCTCTCTTGCCGTGCCTGATCTTCATACATGTTCCTGAGATGCAGAATCATTGCTATGACACCCATGTTCTCATGTTGCCTCTGCAACTCATGGTTCATTGAACATAGCATCAAGCACTTTGCATCAATGACATCATTAGAATGCTTCTTTTAAGCATCCCTTTCTGTCCTTGGTGCATTAGGAGCGGGTTCCTCTAGAATTGGAGTATCCAGGACATAGAGCTTGCGCTCTTGAGTGAGAACAATTCTCGATGTCCGATACCAGTCGTGGAAGTTTGTCCCATTTAGCTTGTCCTTGTCAAGGACCGATCGCAAAGAAAAGTTGTTTTTGTTTGTTTCCATTTGAACTACAAAAGGAAAATATGCAATTTTAATCCAAACCTCCTTTTTTACTTATTTGATTGATTTGAAAGTTTGACGATATAATTAGGCCTTTAATTAATTATCGCTCCCACTATTTTACTTCAAATTGATAGCCCTCACCATCAATTCGGAATATTGTAGCGTAAAATCTTCTAGTGGGCAAGATCCTGAAATCCTCTAAGTCATGGACCAACTTGGGCTGTCACCCACAACATAGATCTCTCAGGTAGGCAACTTTTGCCAATTGCATCATATGCAACTCTTGATAAGATGTCATCTACAACTCCTTGCAATGATCATCTCCATGCCTCAAGGCACTAGATCCTATCTAGGTCACCTTGTTAAGTCCGACCCAAAGCAAACACGATGAACATGCACCCTACTTGGGCAGACCCACACATTCATCCTTCACGCTTCCACGAGATAGACGGTGCACCACGCTTGGGCGTGCCCACACTTGGTCGATCAAGCTTTTCACGTGTGTCGCATTTGGAAGGCATCTAAAACTTAATATTTTAATGAGGGATTTGGTTTTATATACATATACATATCCAATCACCACAATACATATTACGTATCATATACATTCTATATCCCACAGAAAACATGCACAAACGATAAAAACCGATGATTATGGCCATCCTAATGTGATTCCTCGAGCCAAGAGGAATCACGGTCATCTAGGTCTACATCACATGCAACCTGTACAAGATGAACTCTATGCCTTGCCATCCGAGTAGACCAACTCATCACATGAATGATCTGTACTCTTCAGCCGGTCGTCTGGGTGCCACCAGCCGATCGGTTGGCTCCTCCAACCGATCGGTTCGCCTGGTCGTCGTGCATCTCGTCATGTCCGCCACCCGCTCGTCTCGCTCCTCGAACCGGTCATCAAGCGATTGGTTCACTCCTTGAACCGACCGTCTGGAAGGTCAACCGATCGGTTCACTTCTTGAACCGACCGTCTAAACAGTCGTCTTGATGTCCGCCGGCCTTTGACATAACAGGAAATAAAATCCTATTCTATTTATTACATTGCTTTAAAAGGAAACCCCGAGTTACATTCGGGGGGAGCAAAGGTAGGAAAGAATCTCGAATTATTTCGAGTTACATCAGGAATAAGAGAGGGAAGATCGGTGCGCAGACCGAGATGCAAGCAACCACACACAACCAATCACAGATAGGGGTTTATAGGCCATAATCATGCTACATACATCCACCACAAAACTCGTTTAAGGGTGACGCATATCGACTGCATTAATAATACATATCATATATGTAATTAGGGATTTGTGGATTTAGGATTGGACATGCATAAAGCCGATATTATTCGCATCGTATGCAATAATTAAAGGCGACAAACCAAAATTGATCATATCGATATTCCTAAAATATAGAACAACTGACGTGGCTCTGATACCACTGTTGGGTTTCAGGGGAGACAAAGAAGGCAGCGGAAACAAAAAAAAAATTTCTCCCCAACCCATACCGAGGAAACGCGTCAACGTCTATATAATAGGAAAGGATGGTTTGCGGAATCATACCTTGTCCCGAGGCTTGCTCGGCGACAATACCTCGCGCAATGCGCGGTCTTCAACTCAGGACTTCGACGGCGTCTGTGCAGCTCCTGGTCGCACTGGGACTGACAACTCCTACTCGAACCGGAATGTCGGATGACAGTTGTCCTCCTAAGCGGCAGTGTCCTCCCGCCTCTGTAGTAGTCCACACGGACCACATGGAACTCCACTCTCCTTGTCCCACAAGGAAGTGGAAGGAGTCGCACCCTCCTGTTGACGTACTAGTCGCCAACACGCTCTCCTGCCTCCTGTTGCGACTACAGTTGTCCTTCCCTTGCTGCACCTCCCTTTTGCGGGAAGCACTTGCTCGGGCTCTCTCACGGTTACCAAAACCAGAGAGAACGACAACTTGCAGAGCAACTGGTTGCACTGAGCTGTACTTTGAGAAGCCCCCAATACCCCTATATATATAGGAGAGTCATGGGACAGGGTTCTCCATCTTGGGCAATGTGGGACTAAAGCAGGAGTAGAAGGGTTCGAGAATTTTCCACAAAAAGCAACCGGTTCGCAACTTGAAATGATCGGTTCAGAACTGAACCGATCGGTTCGGCCATTGAGCCGATCGGTTGGACCTGAGCCGATCATTTGGGGCACTCCAACCGATCGGTTGGTGCCCTGAACCGATCGGTTCATGGTCCTAATCCGGCTCAAAAAGACTTTCCTTGTTTCTTTCCCAATTGGTATCGAATACCAATATTATTCCCAATCGAATTGGGCAATTTGAAACCAAAAAACATTTCTTGCCGACATGACTTTTCCCAACTGGTCGGTTGCACCAGTTGAGCTGATCGGTTCAACCCTTGAACCGGTCATTTCAACCTGGGCATGAGCCGATCGGCCTGGACACTCCAGCCGACCGGTTCAGCAACCTCAGCCGACCGGTTCATCACATGAACCGATCGGTTGGGAGCACAGGTTGGGCAAAATCAGTCAATTGTGATTTCAATCAATCCGATACTCCAATCAATGCGTCCAACACCTTGAACCATACGATATTGAGCCATCGACTGATTGAGTGTTTAATTGAACTACCAAACTCTTTTAGTAATCAATCTAAACATTGCTTTGTGGACAAAACTCCTCTTCCAGGTTAATCCTATGTGTGTGACCCTGCAGGTCCATTTCACATTGGCAGTGAAAGTCCATAACACTTATGACTTCACAAGCAAAGAGCGGTGCCTAGTCACACATCAGTGCTACCCAAGTGAAAGTAGAAAGTTGGAGAACAACTTTCATCCTACAATCCGTGAATGGTGTTACAGCGAATGTATAATTCCTTTGTCACAGATATCCCGAATGAACTCGAGGCATGGAACAGTCATCCTGTCAACGTTCATTCACTTCCTTGATCTCAGAGTAGACTGGAAGAGATATGTATGACATCAGTATCATATACTGATTCACACATGCGTGCACGCATTTCTCAATCCTACTCATCAAGTGGCCATGGATATCAAACTCCCTCAGGAGGGACAAATCCCATATCTATCACTCGCCCCTCAAAATCCCCATGTGTCAAAGCCACCCAATCATCACCTTTATAACAACCCATGTTTCAGGACTGCGTTTGATGATGTCAAAGTGTGCCCAATGACATGTGTTGAGTGCAGTGATTTCAGGTCTAAGAATGACACTCACCACCATCACTGTGAGTACTGACTGTGACTACCATCTCATGGTTCCATGTGTCAAACTCACGGTGGGTCTGTCCGGTACACTTGTTCTCTAACAAGTACCTATGTGTTTGGTTTGATATCTCTATATCATGACGAATGAGATTCTGTCATCAACCAACACCACAATCTAGTCTTGTGTGTCATTGTTGTCTATCTACCTTCCACAATGACATCCGACTAGGGACATAACAAGAATGTATAAACTCTTAGCATCCGTATGATCTCATCGTTCAGGTCCTTAACCTGAAAGCATACGTCATTGAGTTCTCTCATTCTTTAGACATTCAATCTGTTCTATCACTATCTCTTATGACTGAACCAGAAAGAATTTGAAGCTCGCCTTTGATGTTTATCAAATCAATCTTAATGTATCCCATCAATCATCCCATGATTGGCTCTCAGGGCATACATACCAACACAAGAATCATCCGGTGCCGTGTACATCGGAACCTTTGACACTCGTCGAACGCATAGTTCGAAAATATTACGACGAAGTGTCAAAGATGATCGATCCATTCCAGAACATATAGGGAGGCACATGGCACGGACTCCAGTTCTTCCACCGTAGTCCGCAGCAAGTTGCCTTATCCAACAACTGCGGCATTTTCGTCCTGGAGTGGATGGCAAATGACGTGACGCCTGACCAGCTCCAACACATAGGATACCACATCAAATGAGGAGAATATGTGTGGGAGCTCCTCTCTAACGCAGGCGCGACCTCACTGGAATAAACATCACCTCACCTTATCTACTTCACAACTCTGGGGACAGAGTGTGGAGTAAGTTTGGAGGGGTACCATGTTCCAGTGAGGGAGGTACAAATTTCTTTCCTCTTCCACTTTGTTCATTCATTCTTTTTGTCCCATACTCGTTATTCTTTTACGTACATATACACTTTCAGTTTTGTACATATACGTTTTCATACCAAAATTTTGAAAATTTTGAAAAATTCTTTTATCTATATCACCCCTATGCATATGTACAAAGTTGCTGTAATAATAATGAAAAATCTGTTGTTACTTTTTGCAAAGTTTATTTTCTTTGTGCTAAATGTGATGCAAGTCCTGTTATATCTTTTTGATAATGCTGCTCCAAACGAACAAAAGAGTATACTTTTCCATGTCAAAAATTTCAAAAATATAATAATCTTGCGAACAGCTAAGAGATAAGTATGGAGAAGGAAAAAGCTGCCCAAACAGCGGAAATCTCTTTGTTTCCCTCACCCAACAAAATCCCAAAAAAAAAGAAGAGAGAGCGAGAGAAGCCTCGAGAGAGTGAATAAAAGCATGAGAGTTGTGCCCAATAAAATATATATATATATATATATATATATATATATATATATATATATATATATATATATACACACCTCTTGTTTTCCAAAAGTACCCATCTTTAGGCATGGTAGATCTGGGGAAGTGGTACGTAGGATGTGAAATCACTGCTCTAAAGCCAACTGGCTTGGACTGCAAGGACCATTAGCCCGTTAACATACCCTTACCTGGATGGACTGATGGGAAACAAGAATGAAAAACCCAAAAAGCCTTAGCCTACCCTATACACAACTTTCTGCCCCGAAAATAAAGTTGTTTGGTGCGTAAGCTAACTTCAGAATCATACAACAAAGTCTCGCTGAAGCTGTAGAGAAAATTTTTATTGAAATAATAAGGCTAGGAAACACGTAGTCTTTTGTTTGAGTGAAGCAGCATTATCTCTAAAGGCATTACTACACTTGTTTTACCTCTTGGCCTGAACATTATCCGAGCAAAAAGAAGCATCACAAAAATATAGTTTAAATATTGATTGAGGACAATCAAAACGCTAAGTTTGGGGGAGTTGATAACATCAGTTTTTGTGACGTTTTTGCCCTTTATTTTGTTATCAAAACTGCCCTTTTTCTGCTATTTTCCTCTATTTTATTAGCATTTTCGCAATAATTGGCCAAGCAATGCTCTTACTCCGATTTTCCTATCTTTTACAGAATTTTACTCGCTTTTGTGCAATAAGGCCGATTCTGGCCCATGAATAAGTCCAGACCCGTCTCGGCCTCCCTGACGCCCGATACAGCCTCTGCCCGACACGGGCTGGGCGACACAAAGATGCTCGACGAAGAGATGTCGCGCGACAGGAACGTGTCGGCCGACACACCTTCTACCCGACAGGGAGCCAAAGCTGCCTCGACGACTCAGCTCATCGGGTGACACAACCACCCACCGGCAGGCGTGCCGCCCGCCACGTGACCAATAACCAGCACCTTGCGCCGAGAAATGCTGATATCGGCCGTCCATCTCCATCGACTGGCGTACAAGGGAGCTACGTGGCGCTTCGAGCACCATGTCTTCCCACCAACTAGCTGACTATAAATAGCAGGTACAGGGAGCCGAAAAGACGGCTCGCACGACTCGCATTCGGACAACTAACAGTTAGACAGTTGGGAGCTTGAGCGAGGAAACTCCGAGATCACCCGTATCGTGCCCCAGTGTTCATCTCCGGCGACACTAGGTGAGCTTCTCCTCATCCCGAGAGGGAGGGGACAGTTCACTTAGGACCGTCTCGGATGACACTGCGAGTCGATATCGACCGACATCACTGCCCGACACAAGTGACCGACATCAATAATGCTTTGCTCTTAGCCCGACACGATATCAAACCGATACGCTTAGTCTATCGAACATGCCGCCCGAGAGGGTGTGTCGTCCGACAAGAGCGTATCGACCGGAGCCCTTGACCGATGCAGTCGCCAGTCGGCATGTGCCGCCCGAGAGGGTGTGTCGCCCGACACCTCTGTATCGGGCTAGGCCTCTGACCAATATCAGGCAGGAGAGCTACAGCACCCTGTCGCCGTTCTACATCAAGGAGGTGACACATATCTTTTAATTCTGTTATTTAATTCTTTGTTTATGCAATGAATTAAGACCTTTAAATGTTTATGGTAATGGAAAGATTCAATTACTTGTTGCTCTATGCTTGGTGTACAATGTTGGATGACTGCTCTGTTTAATATCCGAACCCTAGCTTGCATGATTTGGATCGCATTTTGATTAGCTACCGAACTGTTTTCCCGTCGCAACAACTTTGAGAGTTGTGTTGCGGCTCTAGCGTTTGGTCCGATTCTGGAGTACGAGAGTGCCTGGAACAGAGGTGTTTTCTGTAACATTCCACTCTAACTGAAGCCCAGCAACCTCGAGAGGGGTGTTGATGTAGAGGTTAGAGGTACCTGCTCTGAGAGGAGGGGTGCAGGGTGTTACCGCTACCGCTTGTTTTACTATAGTCTTATCCTCCAAACCTTGCCTGAGCTCTAGTCTTTATCTTTCTACTTCTGTTGCATGAAAACCCCTAAAAACTGCTAAATGACTAAAACCTTGAATCACTCTTGTAGCTCCATTCACTACAAAAAAATTGGCTTTTGTTGAAGAACATTTGGGAGGAACCAAAAATCGTGAATAATGATGTCCATTTGTGAGGGCTCATCCTTCAAATATGGGACCAAATCCCTCAACCGTGTTCTTGACATCGTTAGGCATTTTATGTGAACATTGGTCCCTCACAAATACATTTCTTACGAATCACCCCCTCAAAAACTCCATGCCAAATGTTCCCTCCATCTCATAATCCTTCCCTCCATTCTCAAACACTGAATCGTCTATCAAAATTAATGAAAAAATCACCTAGTCCCGGCGGGCGCTCCTTTCCCCCTCATTTCCTCCGCACTCCTCCACTGAACCATCCCCCTCCCGATTCTCTCATCGGTTCCTCCGCATTGGGTCATCCTTGATGCCAATCGCCCTACTCGGTTGCTGCCGTTCATCCTTCACATTGGGCTCATCCTTCCTAACTCCTTGCCGCCATTGACGGTCGTTGCCCTCCGTCGTTGACGGTTGCTGCCCTCCGCCGTTGACGATTGCCGCTGATCGCCCTGCTCGGCCATTGGTCGTTTCTACTACGCAACTTGATTTTTCGGCCACTGGAATCCTCTCTAGGTTCGTATCTTTTTCTGTTTTTCTCATTTGGGAGAGCACTAGCCCCCACTTCGACCCCTGATAGCCAAGATTGGTTCTTCCTCCAATGGGCTTCCAGTTCATACCTCATGTGTCCGCCTCATCTCCCCCCAATGTGATCTGCATAGGATTAGCTGGGTTTACTTAGTAAAAATACTAACCATCTAGTATTCATATGAGTTATCTCCCCCTCCCCTAAGGGTTAACGTTCTCACGTATAAGAAACATATCACAATGTTGAAAAACTTTGACTATCCTCTGTTGCATGGAGATGGTCATATAGCAGTAATAGAGAGTAGTCAGGGGCGTGTTCAATATTTGGAAGTGAGGAAATAGCTCCTTGGGAGTAGCTACCATAACTAAATGGAAGGGAATCAAAGTTGTGATGTACATAAATTCCTAGGCTATGCATCTATAGTATAGCATCCTCATAATGATTTTCTATCATACAACTTTGTGTTTTGTCAATAAGAAAAGAATAATTTACTGATGTGATTGAGTAGATATAGTATTTGATTGAATATTGTCTTTCTCAAATATGTACAATATCTATTAATTGTACAAACTCGAATTTATGTATAATGCCTACCATGTAATCCAAGTCATACTTGATCAAATATTACTCATATATAATTGTTGAGGCTCAAGCTTGGTTCAAAGCAATACACATGTGTGCATGTATGTTTAATTTTGCTACTCTGTTCTATTCTATATGAACAAGTGTTCTCATGACACACATATATATGGGTCAGAGCCAAAGTAGTTGATAATGAATGTATTAATAATATTCCTAGTTTCTTTGAAGACAGTATGAAGGAAATAAGCAATACCTCCTTTAAATCTATTATATGTATCCTTTACTATATCTGGTGGTATAGAAATAAGGTGATTTTTGAGGAATGGTTAGTCAATGTGAGTATGCTATAGTATATTATCCATAATGAGATAAAAGTGCTTCTTTACTAAACGAGCCCTGTGTTCTTTTTTCTGGAATTGCTATGCTTGTGCTTATTTTCTAAAGATGAAGAAGGGTTCCATCTGATGTTACTGGTTTATTGATGTAGTGGTGATCAAGATGCTTGTAAATTGTTGTGCTGAAATGATCTTTCTTTTGAAGAGCAGTTCTAGAGGTGACCAAAGCATCATTCTGATTAAAAACCCTTACATTTAAACCCATTCCTATAAACACATTTCTTATTGGGTGAAAATTGTAGATTGCTTTGGTGGCTGCATTAAATTGCTTCTCAAGTGAGGCAAAGCTTGGGGAGTTACATTCTTCTCTTCTAACTCAACATTGTTGGCTTTTCTTTTCCCATAGTCAATTTTCTTAGGAAAGATCTTGTCAAACATGTACGATGGAATCACCAACATGGGATTATATTTTTATCTTCCTCCATGCCAACATGGTTTAGATAGTTGACTCTCATGGAAATAATATTGTCATGGGGGGTCACTTGTACGAGTGTTGTTCTGTTTTCTCACTGCGTTGTTTTTGAATGTTTTGTTTTTGGTTGTAAGTATAATATAGCCTGGTGTTTTTGCATTTTGCAGAGGTACACTAAGTCATTGTCAACATCTCAGAGGTCTGCTCTGGTTGATAAGTCTAGGCAGAAGCCTCAAGAACGAATGGGTGTTCTTAGTAATGTGGGTTCCTCCAAAAACAACAATTGGATATATTATATGTCTTTTTTCCTTTACCCCCTCCATCTAAAATAATACCCTTTATGTAACATGTGGTTGTGATGTATGACCTAAAAGCCAATAACTATGGTAATGATCCTCGGCTAAGTGCAGCTTTGTACTTAGAGATTAATTAAAGGTCGACTACCCAGGGCTCCCATGTGACACATCCATTCCTAATATAATAGTTGACACTTTGGAGATCTTTGGCATGGATGGAGGATGCTCAGCTGTGGTGAACTTCTCTGCATCTTCCATCCATGCCAAAGATCTCCTAAGAGCCAACTATTATATTAGGAATGGATGTGTCCCATGGGAGCCTTGGGCAGTCGGCCTTTAATTAATCTCTAAGTACAGAGCTGCACTTAGCAGAGGATCATTACCATAGTTATTGGCTTTTAGGTCATACATCACAACCACATGTTACAGAAAGGGTATTATTTTAGATGGAGGGGGAAAACAAAAAAAGACAAATATACAAATGTTGTTTTAACAACAAAGGGATCAAGGAGGAACCCACATTACGAAGAACACCCATTCGTTCTTGAGGCTTCTGACTAGACTTCTCAACCAGAGCAGACCTTTTGTTGAATGCATGTCTGAAGCTTTCCATGGTCATGACATACATTCTATTGATGCTAAGTGTGCACAAACATGGTATGCTACTAACTTATAATGATACATATCATACAAGTGAACCAGAAGTTACATTCATTTTACGCCCATGCTTTAGTGCTTCTATGCCCATCATTTGATTTTTAAAGATACCAAACTTATTTACATATCATTTCAGTTTCCATTGGAGACTAGAACTTTGTAATTCTACTATGTCCGCCAATCAAAAATTCTGGTCCTCTTCCTTTTCACTTCCTACTTCTATCTGTGATGAAGTGGAAATAATTATTATAAATTTCTTGTGGGGATAGTGTGAAGGCAAGAATGATATCCATCTTCTTAAGTGGGATGATGTAACCATCTTCTTAAGGTAGTCTATGGATCAAATTGATCCATGAGAAATACCTTCTTAAGGATTCTATCTAAAATATTGATATCTATGGTCAACTTTCTTGGTATTTAATTCAGATGATCATACATCTGAATTTATAATCCTATTACGAAAGATTGCTAGAAACAACATCTCAGTGATGAACAACCTAAAAAAAGAGGGTTTTTCTATACTTCTATATGTTTTCTGTGTAGACGTTCTAATGAATTTATCATACATTTATTCTTTAATTGCCATGTAGCTGATTTCATCGGGGTAAGGCTGTTGAGTGTAAACTCATTGATAGGATTCCCCTGTATATATACAAAGTTAATCAAAAGTATATACATTTTTAAATGTGTTTATTGTACTCCCAGGTTGGAGGCTATTGCTACTCATCTCTGTATCCAAATTGCCATTTTTCGGAAGTGGGTATTTTCCTCTTTTGATATCTAGCAGCTGTCAATGAAAGTAATCTTTTTAGATGGGATAGACACTTCTACAATGTTTCTTTTGGGAGGAAACTTCTTTTCTTCTATAGTGGTTCGTATATATGAACTGTTTTCTTCTTCTAGTCTATTGTTCTGCTGGTTTACAGTCTCCTACTATCATAATTTGAGTGTTGTGTTATTAACAAGATACCAAACAATGAAATTGTCCCTGTTGTCCTGGTCTGCATGTCATATGTTCTATCTTGGTTGGTGTTAAGTCTTATGCAGCTGACTTATTTTAAGTATTTCAGTTCTTAATTTTATGAGATGTTATACATGATATCATATACTTATATGTTTAAGTATTTCAGCTGACTTATAGGGACAGTTAGGTATTTGTCTCATAATGCTTGTTATAAGTAATAACAATATGTTGATATCAGATCTAAGAAGAAATAGACTGTCAGTGCCTTTATGCATAGAGATCTGCTACAATATTGACATTCTATGGGATATGTTGGACATAACCCATAGCATCAGGACCACACACAACTTTGAATCTCCTTTGGTAGAGTCTAAATAGCCATGCGTCAAAATACTCCTTTGTAGTAGAGAGATTGCCTAGTTTGAGAAGAGAAGCTGTGTAGCTAGTCTGACAGTATAAGTAGCCCATGTAATCGAGTATATGTTGAGACATGTGAGCAAAAGTTAATGGATGGATCTGTGAACTATTATTGATTAGGTGGGTACATATGCTATTGCAGTTCTTAAAGGATTTTTCTTAAAGGATGTTTCTTCTGCCTCTTTTTTTGCTTCTTGTATATTGATAGACTTCATGTATGTCTTCTCCCTTCCCTCCCCTTTTCTCTTTTTCCTTTTTCATGTTGTATATTCGACACCCTTTTGCTACAATTGTTGCAAAAAAATCAGTCCTTTTATACTACTGTTTCGTTGATTTTTTTCTATTTCCTCTTGTGTCTCCTATTCTAGCTTCTTTTATTTTCTTTTTTTGCAATTTCTCCTTCATTTCATGTTCCTGCTATTGCATCTAAATTTTTGTTACTTCTATGTCCCCTCTTATTGCTTTTTCCTTGTTACTCATATCAGAAATTCAGATTCTCACTTGCATCTCCTGCTCGCACGTCTACTAGACTACTAGTATCACTTCTATTTGCAAGTTTTCTTCTACTTTTTCTTACTTATTCTTGCTCCTACATGACTACATCTCCTACATGACTACATCTCAAATAGCTGTTCCTCTACTTATTATATATTTTCCTTCATGTAGATGGATTTTCTAATAGATCGGATGTGACGACCCCAATTTCTACATACTTTCCTTAGTGACATATATAGATATGCGTGCACTCATATCCATAAATGTCAAAAGGGAAAATAATAGAAATCAAGATAGCCAACTTAAATCAGAGAAAAGCCACGATTAAGTTCACAACATATCAAATAGCCACATCACATTCCATTCAACAATATAAGATAAAGTCATACATATTGATACTAGAGAAAGAAGAAGAATAAGTCTATGATTATTACATTGGATCTCAATCATCCTCAACATAATTTAGGGAAAGAAATAAACTAGAAACTAGCAAGAAGAGATAAGAGAACTAGATCTATCTAATTAAATCCTCCAAACTTATTATTTGTGCCTTCATGTACTTTGAATATGCATTGCACTTTAATCTTCAATTGTTCCTTGTACCTAGAAAATACGAGAAACAAAAACATCAACAAAGTTGGTACGTGGAATAAAAGCTATACTATGCCGACATATAAAATACTCGAATTGAAGAAGAAGAAAGAAAACGTTATTAAAGGCAGAAAATCAGGTAATCCCAAGTTATTAGCCTCATTTATAGTGAACATGCATTACTATGGTGGACTTAGCACATGTTTGCATAATTAGTGGGCCCTTCCCCGTGTACCTTGTACTCTAGGGATCTCCCCGTATACCATGTACTCTAGGGAGGTGCTAGTCAACATTAAAGCTTTCCCTCTCTAATAGGGAGTTTAATGAGCACCACTAGTAACTACATTTCACTTATATTCAATTATGTTCTTTTATGTTCAAGGCGGTAAATCATCAACTAATCATATATCAACATCCATCAATGTATATCAATTTCATGCAAACAATTACATATAATTAACATCCAGCAAAAACTAGTCATATAATTATATCCACGTACCTCTAAATCTCAGATCTGGATTCCACAAGTCCTAAGTTAGGAGAAGACAAAAGATCACCCTGAAATGTAAACAAAACCCTATGTTACTATGGATTCTCATTATTCCACATTAGGGCTTCTTATTAGGGTTTAGGTCATTTAGAGAGGTCACCTAGGGGATATATATACTTATACTTATATAGGATTTCGAGTTGGGGTCTGAGATTAGAGTAGTCCAGATTATAAAAGGACATTTCAATTATTAGGGTTTCCATAAATTGTACTTCATAATCATGATGAGGTGAGAAACCTAGAAATTTAGGTTCTTCTCAATTATTAAATCACCTATCTTCCTTAAGTAGGATTTCGAGTGACATTATGACTAGGATCATAAATAGGATTTAAATATTCCCAAGACAGAAATAAAATCAGTTATAACCATTATTCCACAAAATAATGTATTAAAAGGGTTATTAGAGATGGTTGGCCATATTTTCCAAAATGGTTCATATCAGGTCGTGATTATATTTTATTCAGATAGCTTGGATTTTTCTGATGAAAATGGTATATTTATTCGTTATTTTCTGATAATCCTACCATTTTCTAGGGTTTTCCTAAGGTCTGACCAATCAGGGAATATTAAGAAATGCAACGAAAAGAAAGAAAAAAAAAAGGTAATTTGTAAATTCTGTCTCGCGGATCATACGAGGGATCCGATCATCCGGACCCTCTCACTGACCCGCGAGCCAGTGCTCGTCCAGAGAGGGCAGGTTGGGGGAAAAAGGCGAAAAGGTCCTTCGGGGGTTTCTTAGGAACTGTGACGGATCAGGGGCAACCCGTAATCTCGCCCCTTCGATTGCTCTCTTCTCGCGCCATGGCAGCAGTGAGGGTCAGGCAACGGGGGAGAAAGCAAGGGGAGCTCGAGATGGCTAGGGGTTGCTGGGGGGTGTGAGGATGGGCAAATCCTCTTCGCGAGGTTTCCCCGAGTCCGATGAGCCCAACAGCTCGATCGGCGGTGGACTACAGATCGAGAACGTTTTCTCACAGGTATAAGGAACGGAAAAGTGGATTTGGAGCTTTACCTTCCCTCGGGTTGGATTGAGGGGTCAAGAAGCTCCGCACGATGTTCGTGAAGCTCAGCAGCTACCTTCCGCGGCTCGACGTGTCCCCGGACTAGCTGGCGCTGGAGCTTTCGAGCTTGGTTGCGCCGGCTTGTCGACCCGGAGCTCTGGGCTTCCGCGGCTCCAACCGTTAGGGGGAATCTCCTCGGCGAGGTCCACTGATGGTGTAGTGGCGCCGAATTGGGTGGAAGGTGCGACCGGAGGGAGAGGGGAGTCGACGTCCGGCGAACAGGAGGTGCTAGAGGGTAGGGAAGAGGGGACAATCTCGGTGGAAATTGATAGTGCGGGAAGATAAAAGGGAGGTCAGGGAAGCTTTTGGGCGCCTTATAAGGGCACGGGGTGGTCAAAGAAGTGAAGCCCTAATATGGCTTCCGCCGCCAGTGGGAGATGCGAGAAAGCAGGGAACCGTTCTCCCTGATCCGGAGGAGTTAGGTGACGTGGTCACCATCGTTGAGCTCGCCCGGGTGAGAGGGAGACCTCCTCCAAATATCTCGCGAGGAGGAGTTAGGGTTCGGGCGCGGGAATCGTTGGAAGATTGGCTGTTCTGTATTAGGTGGAGACCGGGTCTTTCGGAGGTGGAAGACGACCTGGCAGTCGTCGGATTACGCGGCTCTGTGATCGGCCGATCCAAGGGTGGAGATCACTCCATTTTTAAAATAGCCGCGCCCCAGCCTTTAACAAGGCTGCGTGACATCTAATGTCAATTAAATCGCAGACCTTAGTCCTAGGCTAGATTAGGTCATATAATACTCAAATTTTCAAAAGTAAATAACTCTAATTTGGTAGCTCTGATTGAAATGAGATTTTGGGCATGGCTCTATAATGTTATGATTTAGCTATGGTGGAAAATTAGGGTCCCAATTCGATTATTGACTATGTCGATTGATTAATGTCCTAATACTTATATTATTGACTATATATATCATTATAGATGGTCTTAGGAAAAATTGATGATCCATTTATTCAAATTAGTGAGAGAGGTGATTGAGGGCATAATTGGAATAATTAAAATTGCAAGAGAGATGAATTAAATAATAATATATTTAAAAACTCACTCTGTCACATTCTCCCCTCCTTAAAAGAATTTTGTCCCCAAAATTCAAGTAGCCTGGAAAAGATATGGATACTTTTTCTCAGCCTCGGTCTTTAGCTCCCAGGTGGCATCTGTTTCATCATGGTGGCTCCAGAGAACTTTCACCATTTCAATTTGACGATTACTGCGAAGCTCCTTTGACTTGAAGTCGAGAATTCTGACTGGGGACTCAGCATATGACAGATCATCCTTCAATTCAAGAGGCTCATGATTTAAGACATGACTGGAATCTTTGACATAGGGCTTCAGATTAGATACATGGAACACATTATGCATGGCACTGTACTGAGGTGGCAAAGCAAGACGATAGGCACATTCGCCAACCCTTTCTAGGATCTCGAAGGGTCCAACATAACGAGGACTGAGCTTTCCTTTGTTCTTGGCTAAAGCTCGAATAGGTCGGATTTTTAGAAATACATGGTCACCCTCCTTGAATTGACGTTCTTGACGGTGAGCATCTGCATAAGACTTTTGCCTATCCTGTGCTCGCTTCATTCTCTGCCTAATCAGTGCAACCTTATCAGAATACAATTGCATCTCCTCGGATTTCATCAGGGTACGCTCTCCGACATCATCCCAGTGTAACGGTGATTTGCATGGTCGACCATAAAGAGCTTCATAGGGAGGCATCCCAATGCTTGCCTGATAGCTGTTATTATAGGCGAACTCTGCTAAAGGCAAGTAATAGTCCCACGAGCCCTCCCAGTCTAGAACACAAGCTCGTAGAAGGTCCTCTAGAATCTATACTGTACGTTCTGACTGCCCATCTGTTTGCGGATGGTAAGCTGTACTGAAATTCAACTTAGTACCCAATTCCTCTTGAACCTGCTTCCATAGCTTAGAAGTGAACTTTGGGTCCCTGTCTGACACAATAGATGCTGGAACTCCATGTAGGCGTACTATCTCTCGTACGTAGAGATCTGCCAACTCAGAAACCTTTGCGGTAGTCTTCACAGGAAGAAAATGAGCTGATTTAGTGAGACGATCCACGACGACCCATGCAGCATCGTATCCCTTCCTGGTCCTGGGTAATCCCACCACGAAATCCATAGTGATGTGTTCCCATTTCCATTCCGGAATCTCGAGGGGTTGTAGTAGACCGCCTGGTCTCTGATGTTCAGCCTTAATCCTTTGACATGTCAAACACCTGGACACGAAATCGGCAATATCACGCTTCATGCCCCTCCACCAAAACTGACGTTGTAGGTCTTTATACATTTTTGTTGTGCCTGGATGAACTGTATACTTGGACCCATGCGCCTCATTTAGGATTGATGTCTTTATAGCTGACTGCTCAGGAACCCATATACGATTCTTGTAACGGAGACCTCCATCCAGACCCACAGCCAGATGTGTTTGCGGCTTTGACAGAAGGGAAGAGAGCTCTGCAAGATCGGGACTAGCCTTTTGTGCCTCAAGAAGTTCGAAATGCAGGTTGGACGTGATGGAAATGTTATTGACATGCACACGATCAGACAAAAACTGCGGCTTCCAGCCCACTAGATCCTCCATGTTCCTCCATTCGGGGACAGAAAGAGATGCACATACTGCCCTTTTTCTACTAAGGGCATCAGCGACTACATTTGCCTTCCCCGGATGGTAGGCAATAGTGAAATCGTAGTCCTTTAGGTATTCAATCCATCGTCGTTGACGCAGATTCAAGTCCTTCTGAGTCAAGATGTACTTCAGGCTTTTGTGGTCGGTGAAGATGTCGAACGTTGCCCCGTACAGGTAGTGCCTCCAGATCTTGAGGGCATGAATGATTGCAGCTAATTCTAAGTCATGGGTGGGATAATTAAGTTCATTGGGTTTTAGCTGTCTAGAAGCGAAGGCCACTACTTTACCATTCTGCTGCAGAACACATCCTAACCCATTCCTCGAAGCATCAGTGAATATCAAAAACCCTTCGTTGCCAGAAGGTAGAACAAGGACAGGAGCTGACGTCAACTTCTGCTTTAACTGCTGGAAACTGGACTCACAAGTATCTGACCATATAAAATGCTCGTCCTTCCGAGTAAGCTTGGTTAGAGGGAGTGCAATTTTGGAGAAATTGGGAATAAAACGACGATAATATCCGGCCAGACCCAAGAAACTCCGAATTTCAGAAGGATTACGGGGAGGTTGCCAATCAAGTACAGCAGAGACTTTGGCGGGATCAACCGATATACTACCTCCGGAAATGACATGCCCAAGAAACATAACCTTATCTATCCAGAACTCACATTTTGAAAGTTTCCCATAAAACTTCTGGGTTCGAAGAATGTCAAGAACTGATCGTAAGTGTTCACGGTGTTTTTCCATAGAATCAGAATAGATCAGGATATCATCAATGAAGACGACCACAAACTCATCAAGATAGGGTTGGAAGACTTTGTTCATCAGATTCATAAATACCCCTGGTGCATTGGTCAAACCAAAAGGCATCACCAGAAATTCGTAATGCCCGTAACGAGTTCGAAAAGCAGTTTTAGAAATATCAGAATCTTTGACTTTGAGCTGATGGTATCCAGAACGGAGATCAATCTTTGAGAAAACTTTAGCAGTACGAAGCTGGTCGAAAAGGTCATCAATACGAGGAAGGGGGTACTTGTTTTTAATAGTAGCCTGGTTCAACATGCGATAGTCAATACACATACGCATAGAACCATCCTTCTTTTTAACAAAAAGAACAGGAGCTCCCCAGGGGGAGACACTAGGACGAATGAAGCCTTTGTCAAGAAGTTCTTGCAACTGTTTCTTCAACTCCATCAGCTCAGCAGGAGCCATCCTATACGGTGCCCTAGAAATCGGAGTGGTTCCAGGAAGAAGATCTATGGAGAACTCAATGTCTCTATTTGGAGGCAGCCCAGGAAGCTCCTCCGGAAAAACATCAGGGAAGTCACGTACCACCTCCAGACTTTCTATAGGCCCGTTACTAGGACTGGTCTCTGAGACTAATGCGAGGAAAACTTTACATCCCTTAGAAATGAGCTTTTTAGCTTTAAGAGAGGAGATTATAATTTTGTTACAGAATCCACTTCCTCTAGGGATTTTCACAGGATAAGAATGAGGGTGAGAGAGAATGACCATCTTGTTTCTACAGTCAATGTGAGCATGGTATGTGTAAAGCCAGTCCATACCAAGTATAACATCAAAGTCTTCCATAGTTAAGAGAATGAATTCGAAGGGCATATCATGATTTTCATATTTAAGAGAAAGTTCATTAGTTTTCTGTAAAGTTGTGAGTATTTTGCCACTCGGAGTAGACACGTCCAACACATAGCCCAAATCCCGGATGTGAAGATTTAATATGGATGCCAGAGTTTGAGAAATAAAAGTATTTGTAGATCCGGAGTCAAATAAAGCCTTCACAGGATGACCATTTAATAATACAATGCCTACATAGGGAAATCGAATTATGAATAATTGCAGGCTTGAACAAGATATCGAATTATAAAGAAATTAGGTTACCTTCACAGAGCTGGTTTGGATTTTCCTTGGCCTCTTCTGCATTTACTGCAAACACCCTGCCGTTGCGGTGTCCCTGAGGCTGCGGAGCACCACCTACAGGATTTCCAAAGATGGAGGGAGTGGGGCACTTGGCAACGAAATGGCCCTCCTTTTTGCAGTTATAGCATACAGGCTTGGTGTGGCGGCATACTCCACCATGGTGTCGTCCGCAAGTCTTGCACTTCGGGTGGACAATCTTCTGTTGATTTCGATTGTTCTTCTGTCCTCCTTTCCCTGAACCTCCTCCTTTCCCTGATCCCTTGTTATTATGGCCTGGGTGGAACTTCTTAAACTTATCCTCTTCAGTTGTGGTTAACCCTAAATATCCCATGCTAGAAGGTTTTTGCATGCCCTGCTCTCTCTCCTGCTTGAGGGCCATATCTAGGGCTTCATCTATACTTCTGGGACGAGAGGCTATGACTAGGGTTTTTAGGTGGGCGGAAAGGCAGTCAATGTAGTGTTCGGTAAGACGGTCTTCAGTCCTGATGGGTGCATAACGTTCCAGAAGCCTAAACTTCCGGGTGTAATCAGCTACTGATAGACCTCCCTGCCTTAACTCCATGTACATCTTCTCCTTCCTCTTCCTCTCAGCTATGGGCATAAAACGATCTGTGAAGAGGTTTTTAAAGGATTCCCACTCCATGTTGTCTACTTCCTCACCCCTATTCCCGCCATAGTTCTCCCACCAGATTTTTGCCCCTCCCTTAAGCATATGGGTGGCAAACCTAACCTTCTTCTCATTAGGTACTTCTAGGGTATGAAAACCATTTTCTATGGTCAACATCCAGGCTTCAGCTTTATCCATAACCTCAGGCTGATCCTCACCCCAAAAGGAATCAAGGTTTAGTTTAATAAAATCTATCACTGTCACCTCTTTCTTCTTGGATGGGCTGGGTTCTGGGGTCCCTTTTGTGGCGAGGGTTTCCATAAAATCTAAAAGGATTTTCTTCTGTTCTTCCCACCTTTCCTTGGCCTCAATGTCGGGATCAGGTACTTCGGAGGGTTCACGTTCTTTTCTTTTCTTAGAGGATGATTCCCCTGAACTGCGAGTCTTAGGAGGCATCCTGAAATTAATTTGAACATATTAGATTATTACTTCAGCAATTATTCTTGTCATAATTGTTATTATTTTCACATGATATTTTATTATTCTCATGATTTAATGATTAATATTCTGAATGTTATGATTTAGGGAGGATATCCTAAAATCCTTATCAGTCGATCCTTAGGACTTTCTAAATAGAGAGACTCCTTCCTAACCTTATTACAGGGGTAAGAGGGAAAATTTAATTTATTTCAAAGCATAGATGAGAGGGAGGAATTTTTCCTATAGAAGAGGTGAGAGGGAAAATCTATAGATGAGAAAATTCCTAATTTAAGGTATGCCCAAGAATAGGGGACACTTAGGATATCGGCCAGGTAGACTTATACTGCCATAAAGGTAGCCTCGTGATTGCCAAGCTAAGTGGCTCGGAGACTTTAGTCAGACCCCTGGCAGATGCTATCCTAGACACCTCAACCCTTCACATCCCTAACTCAAGGACTACCCTAGACTCATAATAGGGTGAATGAAAGTCATGTGACTATGATGTGTGAAATTGGCTCTGATACCAACTGTGACGACCCCAATTTCTACATACTTTCCTTAGTGACATATATAGATATGCGTGCACTCATATCCATAAATGTCAAAAGGGAAAATAATAGAAATCAAGATAGCCAACTTAAATCAGAGAAAAGCCACGATTAAGTTCACAACATATCAAATAGCCACATCACATTCCATTCAACAATATAAGATAAAGTCATACATATTGATACTAGAGAAAGAAGAAGAATAAGTCTATGATTATTACATTGGATCTCAATCATCCTCAACATAATTTAGGGAAAGAAATAAACTAGAAACTAGCAAGAAGAGATAAGAGAACTAGATCTATCTAATTAAATCCTCCAAACTTATTATTTGTGCCTTCATGTACTTTGAATATGCATTGCACTTTAATCTTCAATTGTTCCTTGTACCTAGAAAATACGAGAAACAAAAACATCAACAAAGTTGGTACGTGGAATAAAAGCTATACTATGCCGACATATAAAATACTCGAATTGAAGAAGAAGAAAGAAAACGTTATTAAAGGCAGAAAATCAGGTAATCCCAAGTTATTAGCCTCATTTATAGTGAACATGCATTACTATGGTGGACTTAGCACATGTTTGCATAATTAGTGGGCCCTTCCCCGTGTACCTTGTACTCTAGGGATCTCCCCGTATACCATGTACTCTAGGGAGGTGCTAGTCAACATTAAAGCTTTCCCTCTCTAATAGGGAGTTTAATGAGCACCACTAGTAACTACATTTCACTTATATTCAATTATGTTCTTTTATGTTCAAGGCGGTAAATCATCAACTAATCATATATCAACATCCATCAATGTATATCAATTTCATGCAAACAATTACATATAATTAACATCCAGCAAAAACTAGTCATATAATTATATCCACGTACCTCTAAATCTCAGATCTGGATTCCACAAGTCCTAAGTTAGGAGAAGACAAAAGATCACCCTGAAATGTAAACAAAACCCTATGTTACTATGGATTCTCATTATTCCACATTAGGGCTTCTTATTAGGGTTTAGGTCATTTAGAGAGGTCACCTAGGGGATATATATACTTATACTTATATAGGATTTCGAGTTGGGGTCTGAGATTAGAGTAGTCCAGATTATAAAAGGACATTTCAGTTATTAGGGTTTCCATAAATTGTACTTCATAATCATGATGAGGTGAGAAACCTAGAAATTTAGGTTCTTCTCAATTATTAAATCACCTATCTTCCTTAAGTAGGATTTCGAGTGACATTATGACTAGGATCATAAATAGGATTTAAATATTCCCAAGACAGAAATAAAATCAGTTATAACCATTATTCCACAAAATAATGTATTAAAAGGGTTATTAGAGATGGTTGGCCATATTTTCCAAAATGGTTCATATCAGGTCGTGATTATATTTTATTCAGATAGCTTGGATTTTTCTGATGAAAATGGTATATTTATTCGTTATTTTCTGATAATCCTACCATTTTCTAGGGTTTTCCTAAGGTCTGACCAATCAGGGAATATTAAGAAATGCAACGAAAAGAAAGAAAAAAAAAAGGTAATTTGTAAATTCTGTCTCGCGGATCATACGAGGGATCCGATCATCCGGACCCTCTCACTGACCCGCGAGCCAGTGCTCGTCCAGAGAGGGCAGGTTGGGGGAAAAAGGCGAAAAGGTCCTTCGGGGGTTTCTTAGGAACTGTGACGGATCAGGGGCAACCCGTAATCTCGCCCCTTCGATTGCTCTCTTCTCGCGCCATGGCAGCAGTGAGGGTCAGGCAACGGGGGAGAAAGCAAGGGGAGCTCGAGATGGCTAGGGGTTGCTGGGGGGTGTGAGGATGGGCAAATCCTCTTCGCGAGGTTTCCCCGAGTCCGATGAGCCCAACAGCTCGATCGGCGGTGGACTACAGATCGAGAACGTTTTCTCACAGGTATAAGGAACGGAAAAGTGGATTTGGAGCTTTACCTTCCCTCGGGTTGGATTGAGGGGTCAAGAAGCTCCGCACGATGTTCGTGAAGCTCAGCAGCTACCTTCCGCGGCTCGACGTGTCCCCGGACTAGCTGGCGCTGGAGCTTTCGAGCTTGGTTGCGCCGGCTTGTCGACCCGGAGCTCTGGGCTTCCGCGGCTCCAACCGTTAGGGGGAATCTCCTCGGCGAGGTCCACTGATGGTGTAGTGGCGCCGAATTGGGTGGAAGGTGCGACCGGAGGGAGAGGGGAGTCGACGTCCGGCGAACAGGAGGTGCTAGAGGGTAGGGAAGAGGGGACAATCTCGGTGGAAATTGATAGTGCGGGAAGATAAAAGGGAGGTCAGGGAAGCTTTTGGGCGCCTTATAAGGGCACGGGGTGGTCAAAGAAGTGAAGCCCTAATATGGCTTCCGCCGCCAGTGGGAGATGCGAGAAAGCAGGGAACCGTTCTCCCTGATCCGGAGGAGTTAGGTGACGTGGTCACCATCGTTGAGCTCGCCCGGGTGAGAGGGAGACCTCCTCCAAATATCTCGCGAGGAGGAGTTAGGGTTCGGGCGCGGGAATCGTTGGAAGATTGGCTGTTCTGTATTAGGTGGAGACCGGGTCTTTCGGAGGTGGAAGACGACCTGGCAGTCGTCGGATTACGCGGCTCTGTGATCGGCCGATCCAAGGGTGGAGATCACTCCATTTTTAAAATAGCCGCGCCCCAGCCTTTAACAAGGCTGCGTGACATCTAATGTCAATTAAATCGCAGACCTTAGTCCTAGGCTAGATTAGGTCATATAATACTCAAATTTTCAAAAGTAAATAACTCTAATTTGGTAGCTCTGATTGAAATGAGATTTTGGGCATGGCTCTATAATGTTATGATTTAGCTATGGTGGAAAATTAGGGTCCCAATTCGATTATTGACTATGTCGATTGATTAATGTCCTAATACTTATATTATTGACTATATATATCATTATAGATGGTCTTAGGAAAAATTGATGATCCATTTATTCAAATTAGTGAGAGAGGTGATTGAGGGCATAATTGGAATAATTAAAATTGCAAGAGAGATGAATTAAATAATAATATATTTAAAAACTCACTCTGTCACATCGGAGTTGGATGTATATTGGGAACAGAGTGCGAACTGATGTATTCAAGGCAGGGTTACGAAAGTTCATTGAGTTTGCTCTTATCCATCAGAGACCAACTAGACAGGGGAAATTAATATGTCCTTGCAAGGTATGTTTGAACAGATACCTTAAAATAGAGGAGGAGGTATTCTCACATGTATTACAAAAAGGATTTGTGCATAGCTATGATGTTTGGACGTTTAATGGGGAGGTGATTGGTAGGAGCAATCCTGTTGTGGCACCAAACATGCCTAGCACTGACAATATGCATCAGATGTTGGAGGCTTTGTTTGGTATGGGTGACACAACAAATGACCACTCTACTGAAGCTACAGAGGAACCTGCAAATGTAGATGCACAAAGATTTTACAAGCTACTAAAAGAGGCAGATCAACCACTCTATAGAGGTTGCACAAGTCATTCTAAGCTATCGTATTTGGTTGCCTTGCTATTTCTGAAGGAGGAATCTGGATGGTCCAATGATTCTTTCACAAAGTTGTTACAGTTGATTGTTTCAGGATTTCCGGAAGAAAATTGTCTATTCCCGGAGACGTACTATGAAGCAAATGCGATCGTGAAGGATTTACGACTTGATCATTCTACTATAGACGTATGTACAAATAATTGCATGCTTTTTCGCAAAGATGCAGCTTCAAAAGAAAATTGTGATACTTGTGGTGCTTCAAGATGGAATGAAAAGCAATACAAAACAAAGGGAAAGAAGGTAGCTGCTAAGTTCATGTATCACTTCCCTTTGATACCTCGGTTAGAGAGGCTCTATATGTCTTCATCTATTGCTAAAGACATGATTTGGCCATCAGAAGTAAAAGGCAAGGATGGTCGTATTCATCATCCTTCAGACACACCAGAATGGTTGTCTATTGATGCCAGGTATCCAGACTTTTCTGCTGAACCACGCAATGTTAGATTGGCATTAGCAACAGATGGATTTAATGCATTTGGCAATATGAGTGCATCACATAGCATCTGGCCTGTGTTGGTGACACCTCTCAATCTTCCGCCTTGGCTTCTTATGAAAGAACAATTTATTATGATGTCCCTATTAATCCCAGGTCCACATATGGTTGGCAATGACCTTGATGTATACTTGGAGCCATTAATTGAGGAGTTGCAACTACTTTGGGAGCTTGGAGTCAAAGTTTATGATGCATATAGAAAAAGGAACTTCACTATGCGGGCAATGATTTTATGGACCATTAATGATTTCCCAGCATATGGTGACTTATCTGGTTGGAGCACTAAAGGTAAGAAAGATTTGGGATGTCCTTGTTGTAATGTGGAGACTGTATCAAAATGGTTACAGTATGGGAAAAAGCAATGCTATGGTTTCCATCGACGTTTTCTTCCAATGAATCATCCGTATAGACGTGATAGGAAAAATTTTGATGGTGAAAAAGATTTTCGACTTCCACCTAAGCCACTATCTGGAGAAGATATACTGAGGCAATTTGATGGGTATGAAAATATCACATTTGGAAAAATGAATAAGCACAAGAGGCTTGGAGATCAAATTCAACCATTACCTCCTGGTTGGAATAAGATAAGCATCTTTTTTCAGCTACCTTATTGGAAGTATTTATCTGTTAGACACAATCTGGATGTGATGCACATAGAAAAGAATGTGTGCGAGAATATTTTAAACACATTATTGGGTGATTCTAAGAAAAGTAAAGACAACTTACAAGCTTGTCACGATTTGAAGAAAATGCGCATTCGAAGAGATTTATGGCCAGTAAATGCAGGTGACCGCTATTACTTGCCTCCAGCATCTTACACCATGACTAATGCGCAGAAAGATAAGTTCCTATCTGTGTTAGAAAAGTTGAAAGTTCCTGATGGCTATTCTTCTAACATATCTAGGTGTGTTAGCAAATCTGATAGAAAACTTGTTGGGCTGAAAAGTCATGATTGTCATGTTCTTATGCATCAACTTCTACCTGTTGCCTTGAGACATTGCATAAGCTTAGATGTGTACAAGCCTATTTCTAATTTGTGCTCATTTTTCAACAAGCTTTGCTCTAACATTATTGATGTGGAGGAATTCAAAGAATTGGAACAAGAAATTGCTGTCACTCTTTGCCAGTTGGAGAGAATCTTCCCTCCTCCTTTCTTCACCATCATGATGCATTTGCCCATTCATTTAGCTTATGAAGCCAGGCAAGCCGGATCTGTCCGAACTAGGTGGATGTACCCAATAGAGAGATACTTGAAGAAATTGAAGAAGTATGTAAGAAACAAAGCTAAACCGGCTGGTTGTATTGCTAGTTGCTATTTAGCTGAAGAAAGTTTGACATTTTGTGGTAGGTACTTGCATAATTTTGAGACAAAACTGATCCGCACTCCTCATAATGTTGATGGATCTCCAATTAGAGTTGGAGTGTCAAGAAATTTCGACATCCACACTTTGGAACAAGCCCATCGTTATGTCCTTTTCAATAAAGAGGAATTGGATGTTTACAGAAGGTAAGATTTAATTACGTCCTAAAATTCTTGCTGATATTTGTATATATGTTGTACATTAATTTAGACACTTCTTATAAAACAGTGAACACATGTGTATTCTTCAAGATATGGAACCCAACATTGCCCCACATCCTCACATTCTTCATGTGTTATATCTAAAGTAATATTTTCTATGTTTTTGTAGAAATACTTTGATTTAGGCAGTCACCCTAATGCATGGAATCACATTGATGAACACATTAGCAAAGGGATATCAGTGTGGAGGGCACGTGTAAAGAAAGATTACTATGAAAAGTACAAGATTGAACCAGAATTGATGATGAAGAAAGTTGAGAAAAATGCTTCCATAGATATGGACCAGTTAAAAAACTTGTTAAAGAATGGGGAACCGAGAAGTCTAAGGTACAATGGTTTCATATAACTTTTTTTTATCAATAAGCGCGTTTCTCTTTCATTACTCACAAAATTTACAAAGGGGAGCAAAGCTCAATACATCTATAAAGATAGATATCAAAAGTAAAAAAGAAGGATGCAATTTATCTATGCAAACTTCTATAATCAGTATTTATGCAATGCCACACACTATTTGGTTTGCTCCTACTGTCTTCAAAAACACATCTGTTTCTATGTATCCATATGTGATAAATGATAAGAGTAGCAAGAAGAGCTTCATTTCTGTTCTTTAGCAGGTGTACTTCATTTCTGTTCCAGCAGCAGGTGTACTTCAACGCTGCTGTAGATTTTTTGATTCTGCTCATTGGACATTAGAGAGATATCTATCTCTTATATTGAGGATGTTCTTCCACATCCAGCTATTGGCTTGCTTATATTGAGGATGGTTTCATATAACTTGCATGTATACCTATCTACTTTTTCTAATTATATGTTTCTTATGGTTTAGAAAATTTCCGAGATCAACAAGGCAAATAGAGCAAAAAAAGTGATGGATCATACCACAGGATCAAAGCCATGGAGTTGTTATCGGGCAGAAACGGTATTAATAATGGACACTTGTCTTTCTTAGTAGGAGTTGAACATATAACATGGACAATTATTATGTTATCTATCATGTGTAGGTCAGTGAAGATCAACCCGTTGTGCCTCTTAACAAATTTTTGGAAAAAGTTTACGACAAAAGCCCACAAGTGGTTAGAAAATGGATATTTGCTTTCCTATGATGTCTACAAAGCTACATATGCTTAGATATCTCAATTTAAGCTTTCCATTTATGATGCTTTCTAATTACAGCTTGAAATCTCTGATATCGTGGAAAACCAAGTAGCAAACCAAGAAGAAATAGATCCTAGAAGTGTTGATAATCTAACACGTGCTGCTTATTTGCAAGTTTTAAATCCTTCCAAAAAGGCTAGGATCCGAGGTGTTGGAATTGGGCACAAAGAGATAGGACATAGGGGAAAAGCTGCCCGTATAAGATATGAAATGCTTCTTGAGGAAAGCAATGCAAAGGATGTATGTTGGAGAGAATCTAAACTTGAACTATTAGTTACAACTAGTCTATTAGATTGATGTTTGTAATTTGTTTTCTATTTCAGGATAAACTTAAGGAACTTGAAGAAACAGTAAATGGATTGAAGAACTCTGTCTCCCAATTAACGACTTGGTATAATCAATCACAGGTAACTCAGATTCAGTTGTCTATGTCAATGTAATATATAATTTTTTTTTGACATTGTTGATGTATTTGTTATAGGATGGCGGTATTAATGTTGATTGTGCAGCTGAATACCCCAATCAGAATACTACAGGTGTCTTACACATGCAAAGTGGCACAAATAGGTCGGATGTGGGTTCTTTTCACATACAAGACAATACAAGTAATGGTGCAGATGTAGGCATGTTTCCCAGCCAAAATAATTCAAGCGGGGATGGCTTAGGAAGACTTTCTAGACCAAGCAATTCAAGGGAGACTGGAGTAGGCAGACTTTCCATACAAGCCAATTCAAGGGAGAATGGAGTAGGCAGGCTTTCCATACAAGGCAATGGACATCCACGGATCTTTGCGCCACAGGTAACTCATTACAGCTATAGATTATTTTCAATATTCATACACATAAGAATATTAACATGTACACTTTATTAAAGGCTGCAGTTGAAAGTTGGTCCCCTTCTTCTGGTAATAATCGACAAAGTTATCCTCAAATGCAGAACACACCAACCACATCTTCATTGGTGTCTTTCACACCAAGAAATCAGCGTTTAAATCCTGTAAGTAATTCATTTCAGCTTATCTACATGAAGTGGGCGTTTAAGGCGTTTTAGGCCCAAATTATGCAATTTAAAGGCTAAACTAGCATGAATCGAGTCTAGATTTGGTCAAATTAGATCACCTCCAGTCATTGCATGGTTGATATAGGTATGATTTAGGAAAATCAGGTCTGATTTGGGGAAATGAGGATTGATTTGGGCCAAATTGGTATGTCCTCATAGCGCTGTTTGTTAAGTTTTTTCTACTTTTTCATATTTTTATTGTTCTTGCTTCTTTCTCTTTTCTTTTTTTATCCATTCTCCTGCATCTTATTCCTGCGTCCTACTGCTATGTTTTTTCTGAGTTATTCATCCTATATTCCCTCCTACTACTATGCAAGCATGTGCATATTTTCTTTTTCAAATTTGTCCTATACATCCTGCTACGAAATCTACTACTACTATTTACATATCTAATTATCTTTTTCTGATTTCTTCCTCCTAAATCTCCTCTCTTAGCCACTGTTGTTTGCATGTTTCCATTTATTTTCACTGACCTATTCCTTCCTCTATATTTTCTAATTCAGCACCTGCTACTGCTGTTTTTTATTTTGTTTTGTTGATTCTTCCTCTTTCAATCTCCTTTTACTGCCCTTGGTTTGTCTTATTCTGACTTCTTCCTACAGAACTTCTACCATTTGCATGCTCTTTTTATCCCATTTTCTCTCACCAATTCGTACTTGTCTTCCTCTTACTGTTGTTTCATTTTCTTCATGTTAATTCTGTTGTCCCTGATTCTCTTATAGTTATCAATTCAAATTAAAGATGGCAGTAATTGTGATGATGGTCCCATATGGAAGCTACATACCAGGATAGCTAAATGCTACATTTGCTACAAAACTCCCTTTTAGTTCTAAGAGGCATAGATCTTCAGAAATATATCCTCAAATTTTTAGTACATCTGCTGCTTGGCTATAGATAAGGTGTGGAAGTGGCACTGCATTTGAGTCTATGACAAAAGGGTGGGTGTAAGAGATGATGAGAGGCTGGTTGATGGTGTTCTCTAAAGGGTGGGGTGGGGTCAAATTTCTCAAGAAACTCTCTCAGGAAACCTAGTCAGTTTCTTCATATACTTCATGCTGCTAATATCTCTAATATATGTAAGCACACTGATGATACAAGTTCGTTAGGTCTCAACTCTTCTAGGTATGTTATGTTGTCCTCGTGGTTGTGCAATTCCTACTACATATTATTAATCTTCATATCTTATCCTCATAGCTCGTGGTTGTGAAATTCCTTTAACTTCTCAATTAACATCTCAATTGAGGATAAAGCTGCAGCCTCCCTTTGGTTTCCAAAAACCCTTAGGATTGATGGTGGTGGATGTTGGATGGTGGTGGTGGTGTTGGCTGGTGGGTGGGAGTGCTGATGTGTAGGTGTTGGTGGTGGCTGATGGTGCATGCTGTTGGTGGTGGCTGATGGTGTGGGATGGTGGTGGCGTGCAGTAGCATGCTGCTAGGAGATGATGATGTTATGATGGAAGATTGGGTGGTCTATAGATTTGTAGGTGGTTTCTAGGAGATGGGAGGAAGTACTAGCATGTTGCTGATGTGGAGGTGGTTTCTTGGGGTGGTTGTTGGCTGATGTGGAAGCATCAGCTTGCTGCTATGCTAAAGATGGTTCAAGAGTAGAATGTGTAGGTGTTAAGAGGTTGTGGAGGGAGAGATGGGTGGTTGCTAGAGTGGAAGCAGCAACTTGCTGCAGTAATTGAGGTTCTAATGTTAAATTGTCTACTGGAGTCTGTTCTAATGTTTAAACTCTATGATCCAACTGCATGGAAGTTGGAATGAGATATAGGCTTGTGTATAGATAGAGTTTTATTCATGCTCATCAATAATGTGAAGTTTTTCTGCAAAATAATGTTCATGTGGTTAATCATGAGAGGATCGTCCTCTTTTTGTATGTGTAGATGCATCTCACTTATGAAAGAAACTAAGTGCAGTCAACAGAGATATAGGCATGTACTATTTAACTAACCCACTGAGTTTTTTTAATTATGTATTAGTTACTGAGCTCAACCATAATTTTAGTTTACGGGTGCATGTTGCTGCTATGTTGGTTCACTTACATTTTTCTCTACTTCGCACTCGCTCTGATTCCTTTTTGTATTTATATTGATAGGGTAGAATTGCTTTTAATGATGCATATTGACCGACAATGCGCCTTGGAGTAGACCAAAACCGAAATATAAGGGTAAGTTATTTGTTGTACTATGATTTATGTATTAACTTTAAATTCTATGAATATAATGATTTGTCATTTTTAGGAGAAGAATATTCAAGTACCTAACCGTATGAGGCCTGGCATTGATGAAGAGCACCACACCATTTGAAGGAATATGGAGACATTATAGATCTTAAGAGTTTCTAGCATGATATGTTCATTGTCATCAATCTCAAATTTTAAAACCATATGTACTCTTTATTTATATCAACGTTGAGCACGCAATGTATGGATAATATTTTGCTTCAATATCAAAAATTGGTTTGAGGTGATTTAACATTTTTATGTGTCATTTTGGTGTTTGAATCTTCTTATGATGTCATGTGAATTAGTATAAAAATATTGCTTGAGGTTATGTATACAAAGTTTTCATTTAAAATTTGATATTCACTATAGTAACAATTAATTAACATTTAATAAATCATTCAATAATCAATAACCAAATCATTTACAGTAGTCCCTCATAAATATATTGATGAAGGTCCAGATTGACCATCAAAATTGCATTCATGACTACCACATAGCCCCTCAAAAATATATTGTCCAGACCATCAAGTCCCACAAAAATGTATTCATGAAGGCTAAATAGTCCCTCAAAAATGTATTCATGAAGGCTAAATAGTCCCTCAAAAATGTATTTATGAAGGCTAAATAGTCCCTCAAAAATGTATTTATGAAGGCTAAATAGTCCCTCAAAAATGTATTTATGAAGGCTAAATAGTCCCTCAAAAATGTATTTATGAAGGCTAAACAGTCCCTCACAATTGTATTCGTGTGGGCCACTGGTATTTGTCACGTGAGTTCTCTTCACGGACCATTTGTGAGGGCCAGACCCTCAACCGTCCCTATTTCTGAGGGCCTGTAGAGAGGGGTTTGTGACAGGACTCTCCCGTGAATAATGGCCCAGTTTTTTGTAGTGATTTGGAGATAGTTTTCTTGTTTATTTCGTGACATCTTACCGTTCCCTTTCGGGAATTTATATATCTTTATACCTACCAGAGTGTAGCGTGTCGATTTATGGTTCTCAATACTACCCCCTTGTCCCTGTGTTCGACCCCGTATGACTACTTCGACCCCGTGAGCAAAGTTGTGGGGGCCTAGAAGGATTCGGGTTTATAAATGTAAAAGCTCGACTACCTCAAATCTGCCTCCAATTTTGGACGCGCGATTTAGGCCGGTCAATCACTTGCTACATTTGTTAGTGTGAGTACAAAATCTATAAGAGAGCTAGTCCTACATGTATATCTTGTGAGGTTGTCACTTCCACCACCTCCATATCTCTATTTTCAACCATGAAGATGAAGGTTCTCTCTCTTGGCTAAGAGAGGTGAAGAAGAACAAGGGAAGGAGTCACTTGGTGAAGATCATAGATGAAGACTTGGAGAAAGAGTGGGTAAGCCCTTGGTGATGGCAGAAGACTCCTTGCTCAAGTAGGTAAGTCCTTGGTGGAAGCTTCTCCAAGTGAAGGTGAAGTCAAAGGCTGAAGATCGAAGAAGAGTAGAAAAGTCCTTGAAGGTGGAAGACTTATGCTTGAGTGGGTAAGACCTTGGTGAAGGCTGAAGACTCTTGCAAAGTGGGTAAGTCCTTGGTAATGAGGAATACTCTTGGTGCTTGGATGGGTAAGCCCTTTGGTTGATCATGTATTACAAGTCTTATGAATGAATATAAGAGTGCAATGGTTAAGAAATCCTAGAGGTTGACCTCTCTAGGTAGTGGATTAACTCACTTCTAGTTTGAAGTGTGGAACCACTCTACATAGCTTGTAACTTGGTGTATGTTCAATCTCTCTCCCTTGCTATGCATGTTTTAGTTGCACTCAAATTTCCTATTTAGAGACCTTATCTTGTGATATATCTTGAAGGTCTAAAGAATTTTATTTAAGTGCATTCAGCTCTATTCACCCCCCCCTCTAGAGCATCCAATCACCCATCTAGGATCCATTAATTGGTATCCGAGTGGGTTTCTCCAAGCATACTTCAACAAGTAGGAGAAGATGGGTGACTACCAAGGTGGGACATAATTCATCAATCTTCCAATGTTTGATCAGAGTAACTTCCTCTATTAGTAAAGAAGACTACTATTCTACATCGAAAGATCAAGTCTTGAGATGTGGCAAATGTTGAACATCCCATACATGCTACCAAAGATAAAGATTGAAAAATGGGATGAAGCTAGCTTGAAGAAAGCAACTTTGAATTCTAGAGCCATGCACATCCTCTATGCCTCCATGACTGCCACCAAGTTCAACTGGATTTCTTCATGTGAAATAGCCTATTAGGTATGGAGAAACTATGCATCACTTATGAGGGGACAACTCAAGTGAAGGAAAGCATTGTCTACATGCTCAACGGGCTGTTTGAGAACTTCAAGATGGGAATGGAGGAGAAGATAGATCATATGTACTCAAGGTTCAACACCATTGTGAATGGTCTTCCTATTTTAGGTCATCATATGAATAGAGGAGAGATCAACTCTAAGATCCTTAGAATTCTCCCCAAGAGATGGGAACCCAAGGTAACTTCGATTGAAGAAGCAAGGTATCTTAAGGATATTCCTATTGAAGTGCTAATTGGAAATCTACAAGCACAAGAAGCCACACTTAACAAGAGGGAGGAAGTAGAAAGACAAGAAGATAGAGAACTCAAGAGAATGAAGAAGGTTGAAATCAAATCTAAAATCAAGTCTATTGTTGGTCAAGCCTCTCCATCCTCTCATATTGAAGAAGATGTCATCTACTCCAAGGGTAGATTCTACAAAGGCAAGAACTCCTCCTCCATCTGGTGCCTCAAGTGTGGAAAGAAGGGTCACTTCAAGATAGATTTTCTACAAGGAAAGAAGACTCATCATCACAAGGAAAGAGAAGACAAGTACATGAAGAAGGAGAAATGGCACTCAAGTTCAAGTGACTCCTCCAACTCAAGCTCAAGTTAAGATTCAAGTGAAGGATCAAGCTCAATCTCTAGTATTGAAGGAGAATGCCATTTTGCTCTTATCGCTACTACAAGAAAAGACTCAAATGAGGTAAATCTAAACTCTTTAGATAAAGAACCTTTAATTTCTATCATTAATGCCACCGCACCTCTCTTAAGCCTTTTAAAAACAAAAGGAAAAAGCTTGCAAGAATTGTTGATAATATGCATGTAGAATTAGATGATCTTGAAAATGCTAATTCTTGCTTGCTTGATGACAAAAATGCTTGTCTTAGCCATGTAGACTCTATTAAACTTGAAAACTCTAATTTGCTTGATAAGATTAGATTTCTAGAAGCTCAACTTCTTATGAGTAGTTCTAATGAAGAGCATACCTTAATTGTTGATTCTCTCATGCATGATATTGATGTTCTCAAATCTGAAAACAAGGACAAAGATTTTGTTTTGCAAGGAATAGAATCTAAAAATGGTGTTTATCTTTCTAAGATTACCTTGCTTGAAACAGAAAATGCCTCCTTGCTTGCTAAAATCAATGTGCTTGAATCTTGTTCTAGTTCTACTAGTAGAGAGAACAATGTTGCTGCTCTTCATATTGATATAGATTCTTATTTAACTAAAGCTCTTTGCTTAGAAAAATATCTTTTGCATGCTAGAGATAATATCAATCATTTGTCTTCTACTATTTCTACTTTTTGCACGATAATGATATTTTGAGATCTTCTTTGTAAAGATTCTTAGTTGGTAAGAAGAATCTTAATGATATCCTACATCGTACTACTAAACAAATTGGTAGACATGGTTAGGGTTATGATGGTAGACAAAGGAACAACAGAGGCAAAGGACCTCCAATATTTCATGGATAATCCTCTAGTTCCAAGGCTATGGGCACATGGAACTATTGCAACAAAATTGGTCATTGTTTTACTGGTTGTCCTTTTAGGAAACCACCCAAGAGCAATAGGACTTGGGTTGCTAAGCTAACCCCTTTGTACCCAAAAATATGATTGGGTACCTTTTCATCTTTCTTCTTGTAGGTACTGGCAAATGGATTGACTTGAGCTATGGATTTGAAAATTGACTTGTCAATCCACATGAAAGAAGTAAGGTGAGATGTATATGAGGTAACAACAAGTGGAAAAGCAACGGTAAGCACAAAGGTAATGTTTTTCTTTCTTATAACCAATCCTAACTTGTTTTTGTCAAAATATTGTGAACTATACATATGGTTTTTTAGTCAAAAGTGGTATTTTATGTTTCTCTTCACACTCTTGCTCAAAAACTATTTCTAATGCTTTTATAGTGCATAACTAACTTGCTTACACATGTTTAGATATGGTTTGTATTTTTAGCATGCCTTTAAATATGTTTTTATGAAATATATGTGCTTTTTGATAGTAGATTTGTCGGTCGAGTTTTTCCTATTTGAAACTTGACTGATAGTCACCAATGGGTGTTTCCAGCAGTTGTCATCAGTCAAGTTGTCAATACAGAGAACTCGACTGAAAACACTATGCACCGAATACATAGTTGGCTTATTGAATGAGAATTTCCCTCTCAACTAGATTTTCTCAACCGATAGCCTTATTCTTTGGCACTCTCAATTGGTACCTTTATATATGCATATTTCCATGTTCTAAATTGCCTATCTTACTTACAACTTTGTCTCTCAAATTGCTCTAAATTGGTATATCTATATCTTGCAATTACTTGCTTTGAGTTGTTTTGCAGGTTTTGATGATGATCTCTTTGGATCTCTTGGTTGTGTCTAAAATTGCTTCGATTGTACTCTAACTTGCTACATCCATCTAGTTGTATATCTTTTTTGGACACAACCTTAATCATTCTTTGGTAAAGATGCATATTTGTTAGTGAGTTATATTATTTCATGCTTCTAAAATTTCATCTCTTTGGTTGGATATATCTCTACATCTACTCATAGCTTGCTTTATCTTGTGTATCTTTTGGTATCTCTTGCTATGATCTAGATCCTACTAGTAGTCCTAACTTGTGATAACATCTACTTGTGGTTCACATACATGTAGACCTAACCTTGTTTATAATTGGTATCTTTGCTCATCTAGTGGTATTTCCTATATGCTATGATTGTATCTTTTCTCATACATGCTCAAGATTGTTCCTTGAATTACAAATCTACTATCTTGATTTGCTTGTATAAATTTATGATGCAGGGAACATAGAGCTACATTGTATGTAGAAATTGGAGCATTTTTTGATTTCATACAGTTTTTGCTCTGGATTTAGGTTTTGGTGCAAGACTAGTTCTTTTTATGCAGAAACTACCTTCTGAGCAAGGCTCATCGGTATGCCATGAGCCCTGACACTTGTTGGGCAAATTCTGTCATCTTGAGGGTCAAAATTGTGATTTATTATTTTTCTGCAACACTTTATCTTACTTTTTGGGTTGTTCAAGTGCATACTTTAACTTGATTTTTTTTCTATGCTTGGACAAGCCCCTATCTGTGCTCTTGTACTCTCATTATATCACTTTTTATTCTCTCCTTTCTCATAACAAGTGGTGCTTCGTATTTCTTCATACCCCCACTATTTGAAATGACAAAGGGGGAGAAAGGTATGTCTTCTTTTGTCAAAATAGGGAGAAGGCATGTCTTATATGAAGAGGAGAAGCATGTCCATGTAAAGGAGAGAAGGTAAATGGGAGATGACATATATGTGTAGAACATATATGAGTAGAATACATGGTATTCTATAAATGTTATGAAAGCTAACCGTGCAAAAGAAATAGCATCAATTGATAGGGAATATGAGAACTCTACCAACATCAATTGAGGGGAAGCATATGAACTCAATTCTATTGAAACCCCTAGGTTTCTCCAAAGGTATGATTTTACTTAAATGCTTTCAGTACATTTATGGAATGCTTTGTCATCTTCAACGAGGGGGAGAATGTTGACTCAAGGTCTAATGTGTATACTTGAGTGATTTCAGATTAGGTATAGACACACTCCGAATACAATAACTTGTGCATCTCAACTTGGAGAAAAGACAAGTCAAAGTCAACACAAGTGCGCATTTTTTTGTAATATGATGTAAATCCATTAGAATCATGTTGTAAATCACTTGTAATGATTGTATAACTTGTAATTAAGATTAGAAAAAATTAGGAGCACTTAGATCAAATATTTAAGCACTCCAAAGCCGTTTTCCATAATTCACATCAGGCTATTCATCGGTCCAGTTGCAAACTCGACCGATCCTAATTGGATCTTGAAAATGACTTTTGATCGGTCAAGTTTGCACTTCATAGAACTCAATTGATCCCTCTACTAACGAAAACTAATTTAAATGAATCGGTCGAGTTACCCCAGGACAAACTCAAATGATAGCCTAAATTGGTCTTGTCTCTTAGTGGGATCGGTCGAGTTACCTTTATAGAAACTCGACCAATTGCACTATATGGAAAAGTGCATAATACTATTTGTAGCTGTTGTGGAGTTGCAAAAAGTGAAAATATATCCATTACAAGCCACAAAATGACTAGTTTTCATTCTTAAGTGTTCCTAAAGTACAAGATGCATCCCCAACTATAAATAGGACCCCTTGGGCTTCATTCCAAGGTTGATCATTCAATACAAAACTCTATGTGAGGTTTGTATTCTATAGTTGAGTGCTTCCTATAATGTCCTCTCTCTCTTTAAGCTTAATCACTTCCTATAATCATTAGAGTGAGTAGGAAATCTATAAGAGTGCTAGTCCTACATGTATATCTTGTGAGGCTCTCACTTCCACCACCTCCATATCTCTCTTTTCAACCATGAAGATGAAGGTTGTCTCTCTTGGCTAAGAGAGGTGAAGTAGAACAAGGGAAGGAGTCACTTGGTGAAGATCAAGGTGAAGACTTAGAGAAAGAGTGGGTAAGCCCTTGGTGAAGGCACAAGACTCCTTTCTTAAGTGGGTAAGTCCTTGGTGGAAGCTTCTCCGAGTGAAGGTGAAGTCAAAGGCTGAAGATCCAAGAAGAGTAGAAAAGTCCTTGAAGGTGGAAGACTTGTGATTGAGTGAGTAAGACTTGGGCGTAGGTTGAAGACTCTTACAAAGTGGGTAAGTCCTTGGTAAGGTGGAATACTTTTGGTGCTTGGATGGGAAAGCCCTTTTGTTGGTCATGGATTGTAAGTCTTATGAATTAATATAAGAGTGCAATGGTTAAGAAATCCTAGAGGTTTACCTCTCTAGGTAGTGGACTAAATCACTTCTCATTTGAAGTGTGGAACCACTCTACATAGCTTGTCACTTGGTGTATGTTCAATCTTTCTCTCCCTTGCTATGCATGTTTTAGTTGCACTCAAATTTCCTATTTAGCAACCTTATCTTGTGATTTATCTTGAAGGTCTAATGATTTTTTTAAGTGCATTCAGCTCTATTCACCCCCCTCTAGAGCATCCAATCACCAATCTAGGATCCATCAATTTGTATCAGAGCGGGTTTCTCCAAGCATACTTCAACAAGTAGGAGAAGATGGGTGACTACCAAGGTGGGAGATACTTCATCAATCTTTCAATCTTTGATGGGAGTAACTTCCTCTAATGGAAAAGAAGGCTACAATTCTACATCCAAGGATCAAGTCTTGAGATGTGGCAAATGGTGAACATCCCATACATGCTACCAAAGACAAAGAGTGAAGAATGGGATGAAGCTACCTAGAAGAAAACAACCTGGAATGCTAGAGCCATGCACATCCGCTATGCCTCCATGACCCCCACCGAGTTCAACCAGATTTCTTCATGTGAAACAACCTATGAGGTGTGGAGAAAGCTATGCATCACTTATGAGGGCACATATCAAGTTAAGGAAATCAAAGTCCACATGCTCAACGGGCTGTTTGAGAACTTCATGATGGGAAAGGAGGAGAAGATAGCTCATATGTACTCAAGGATCAACACCATTGTGAATGGTCTTGCTATTCTAGGTCATCCTATGAGTAGAGGACAGATCAACTCTAAGATCCTTAGAACTCTTCCCAAAAGATGGGAACCCAAGGTGATTTTGATTGAAGAAGAAAGGTATCTTTTGGATATTCCTATTGAAGAGCTCATTGGAAATCTACAAGCACATAAAGACATAATTTTCAAGAGAGAGGAAGTAGAAACCAAGAAGAGAATGAACTCAAGAGAATGAAGAAGGCTGAAATCAAAGATCAAATCAAGGCTATTGTTGATCAAGTCTCTCCATCTTCTCATATTGAAGAAGATGCCATATACTCCAAGGGTAGGTTCCACAAAGGCAAGAACTCCTCCTCCATCTGGGGCCTCAAGTGTGGAAAGAAGGGTCACTTAAAGATAGATTGTCTACAAGGCAAGAAGGCCCATCATCACAAGGAAAGAGAAGACAAGTACATGAAAAAGGAGAAATGGAACTCAAGTTCAAATGACTCCTCCAACTCATGCTTAAGTGAAGATTCAAGTGAAGGATCAAGATCAATCTCTAGTGTTGAAGGAGAATTCCATTTTGCTCTTATGGATTCTATAAGAAAAGACTCAAATGAGGCGAATCTAAACTCTTTAGATAAAGAACCTTTAATTGCTATCATTAATGCCACTTGTTCCTTTCTTAAGTCTTCTAAAAAGAAAAGGAAAAAGCTTTCTAGTATTGTTGATAATATGCATGTAGAATTAGATGATCTTGAAAATGCTAATTCTTGCTTGCTTGATGACAAAAATGCTTGTCTTAGCTGAGTAGACTCTCTTAAACTTGAAAATGCTAATTTTCTTGAGAATATTAGATTTCTAGAAGCTCAACCTCTTACGAGTAGTTCTAATGAAGAGCATACCTTAATTGTTGATTCTCTCATGTATGATATTGATGTTCTCAAATATGAAAACATGGACAAAGATTTTTTTTTGCAAGGATTAGAATATGAAAATGGTGTTTATCTTTTCAAAGATTACCTTGCTGGAAACAGAAAATGCCTCCTTGCTTGCTAAAATCAATGTGCTTGAATCTTGTTCTAGTTATACTAGTAGAGATAATAATGTTGCATCTCTTTATATTGACAGAGATTCTTAGAAAATGATCTTTTGCATCCTATAGATAATGTCAATTATTTGTCTTCTAGTATTTCTTCTCTTATGCATGATAATTATATTTTGAGATCTTCTTTGCAAAGATTCTTAGTTGGTAAGAAGAATCATAATGATATCCTACACCATACTACTAAACAAATTGGTAGACATGGTTTGGGTTATGATGGTAGCCAAAGGAACAAAAAAGGTAAAGGACCTCCAATCTTTCATGGAGAATCCTCTAGTTCCAAGGCTATGGGCACATGGAACTATTACAATGAAATTGGTTTTGATGATTATCTCTTTGGATCTCTTGGTTGTGTCTAAAATTGCTTCCATTGTACTCTAACTTGCTACATCTATCTAGTTGCATATCTTATTTTGATACAACATTGTGGTTCTTAGTGGTATTCATCCTTTAGTAATGATGAATACTTGTTAGTGAGTTATATCTTGTCATGCTTCTAAAATTGCACATCTCTTTGGTTGGATATATCTCTACATCTAGTCATAGCTTGCTTTATCTTGTGTATCTTTTGGTATCTATTGCTATGATCTAGATCCTACTAGTCATCCTAACTTGTGATAACATCCACTTGTGGTTCACATACATGTAGTTCTAACCTTGTTTACAATAGGTATCTTTGCTCATCTAGTGGTATTTCACTAACAAGTATGCATCATTCGTTGGTAATGATGCATACTTGTTAGTGAGTTATATCATTTCACTCAAAGTTACTTTCTTTGAGTTGTTTTGCAGGTTTTGATGATGATCTCATTGGATCTCTTGGTTGTGTCTAAAATTACTTTCATTTTACTCTAACTTGCTACATCTATCTAGTTGTATATCTTGTTTGGATACATCTTTGAGGTTCTTAGTGGTAATCATCCTTTGGTAATGATGCATACTTGTTAGTGAGTTATATCCTTTCATGCTTCTAAAATTGTATATCTCTTTGGTTGGATATATCTCTACATCTACTCATAGGTTGTTTTATCTTGTATCTTTTGGTATCTCATGCTATGATCTAGATCCTACTAGTAGTCCTAACTTGCGATAACATCTACTAGTAGTTCACATACTTGTAGTTCTAACCTTGTTTATAATTGATATCTTTGCTCATCTAGTGGTATTTCTCTATATGCTATGCTTGTATCTTGTCTCATACATGCTCAATCTTGTTCCTTGAATTGCATATCTACTATCTTGAGTTGCTTGCATAACTTTATGATGCAGGGTACATATGAGCTACATTGTATGTAGAAATTGGAGCATTTTTGTATTTCATACAGTTTTTGCCCCAGATTCAATTTTTGGTGCAAGGCTAGTGTTTTTTATGCATAAACTACCTTCTGAGAAAGGCTCATCACTACGCCATGAACCCTGACACTTGTTGGGAAAATTCTATCATCTTGAGGGTTAAAATTGTGATTTATTATTTTTCTGTAGCATTTTATCTTACTTTTGGGTTGTTCAAGTGTATTCTTTAACTTGATTTTTTTCTATGCTTGGACAAGCCCCTATCTGTGCTCTTCTACTCTCATTATATAACTTTTTGTTCTCTCCTTTCTCTTAACAAGTGGTTTTTCTTATTTCTTCATACCCCCACTTTTTGAAATGACAAAGGGGGAGAAAGGTATGTCTTCTTTTGACAATACAGGGAGAAGGAATATTTTACATGAAGAGGAGAAGCATGTCCATGTAAAGGGGAGAAGGTAAATGGGAGAAGACATATATGTGTAAAACATATATCAGTAGAAGACATGGTATTATATAAATGTTATGAAAGCTAACTATGCAGGTTAAATTGCATCAATTGAGGGGGAGTATGAGAATTCCACTAGCATCAGTTGAGGGGGAGCATATTAACTTAATTCATTCGAAACCCCTAGGTTTCTACAAAGGTATGACTTTACCTAAATGCTTTCCGTACATTTATGGAATGGTTTGTCATCTTCAAAGTGGAGGAGAATGTTGACTCAAGGTCTAAATTGACTAAACCTTTGTTTTGATGATGACTAAACCATTCGAATTAATTGTGTCTAATGTCTCTACTTGAGTGATTTTAGATTAGGTATAGACACACTACAAATGCCCTAACTTGTACATCTCAACTTGGAGAAAAGACAAGTCAAAGTCAATACAAGTGCACATTTTTGTAATATGATTTAAATTCATTAGAATCATGTTTTAAATCATTGGTAATGATTGTATGTGTTTTAATTAAGCTTAGAAAAAATTAGGAGCACTTAGATCGAATATTTATACACTCAAAAGCCATTTTCCAAAATTCACGTCAGGCTATTCATCGGTCGAGTTGCAAAATGGACCGCTCCTGATTGGATCTTGAAAATGACTTTTAATCGATTGAGTTTGCACTTCACACAACTCGACTGATCCCTCTACTAACCAAAACTGATTTAAGTGAATCGGTCAAGTTACCCCAAGGCAAACTGGACTGATAGCCTAAATTGGTCTTGTCTCTTAGTGGGATCGATCGAGTTTCCTTTATAGAAACTCGACTGATTGCATTGTACAAAAAAGTGGAGAAAATTGTTTGTAGTCGTTGTGGAGTTGCAACAAGTGAAAATATATTTGTTGCAAGCCACAAAATGGCTAGTTTTCATTCTTAAGTGTTCCCAAAGGCCAAGAGGCATCCCCAACTATAAATAGGACCCCTTGGTCTTCATTCTAAGGTTGAGCATTCAATGCAAAACTCTATGTGAGGTTTCTATTCTATAGTTGAGTTCTTCCTATAGCGTCATCTCTCTCTCTAAGCTTAATCACTTTCTACATTTGTTAGAGTGAGTTGGAAATCTATAAGAGTTAGTCCTACATGTATATCTTGTGAGGCTCTCACTTCCACCACCTCAATATCTCTCTTTTCAACCATGAAGATGAAGGTTCTCTCTCTTGGTTAAGAGAGGTGAAGAAGAACAAGGGAAGGAGTCACTTGGTGAAGATCAAGGATGAAGACTTGGAGCAAGAGTGGGTAAGCCCTTGGTGAAGGCAGAAGACTCCTTGCTCTAGTGGGTAAGTCCTTGGTGTAAGCTTCTCCGAGTGAAGGTGAATTCAAAGGTTGAAGATCCAAGAAGAGTAGAAAAGTCCTTGAAGGTGGAAGACTTGTTCTTGAGTGGGTAAGACCTTGGTGAAGGCTGAAGACTCTTGCAAAGTAGGTAAGTCCTTGGAAAGGAGGAATACTCTTGGTGTTTGGATGGGTAAGCCCTTTGGTTGGTCATGTATTATAAGTCTTATGAACGAATATAAGAGTGCAATGGTTAAGAAATCCTAGAGGCTGACCTCTCTAGGTAGTGGACTAACTCACTTCTAGTTTGAAGTGTGAAACCACTCTACATAGCTTGTCGCTTGGTGTATGTTCAATCTCTCTCTCTCCCTTGCTATGCATGTTTTAGTTGCACTCAAATTTCCTATTTAGCAACCTTATCTTGTGATATATCTTGAAGGTCTAATGAATTTTTTTTAAGTGTATTCAACTCTATTCACCCCTCTCTAGAGCATCCAATCAACCATCTAGGATCCATGAATTGGTATCAGAGCGGGTTTCTCTAAGCATACTTCAACAAGTAGGAGAATATGGTTGACTAAAAAGGTGGGATATACTTCATCAATCTTCCAATATTTGATGGGGGTAACTTCCTCTATCGGAAAAGAAGGCTACAGTTATACATCCAAGGATTAACTCTTGAGATGTCGCAAATGGTAAGCAACCCATACATGCAACCAAAGACAAACATTGAAGAATGGGATGAAGCTGCCTCAAAGAATGAAACCTTAAATGCTAGAGCCATGCACATCCTTTATGCCTCAATGAACCCCACCGAGTTCAACCAAATTTCATCATGTGAAACAACCTATGAGGTATGTAGAAAGATATGCATCACTTATGAGGGGACATATCAAGTGAAGGAAAGCAAAGTCTACATGCTCAATGAGGTATTTCATAACTTTAAGATGGGAAAGGAGGAGAAGATAGCTCATATGTACTCAAGGCTCAACACCATTGTGAATGGTATTGTTATTCTAGGTCATCCTATGAGTAGAGGAGAGATCAACTCTAAGATCCTTAGAACTCTCCCCAAGAGATGGGAACCCAAGGTGACTTCGATTGAAGAAGCAAGGTCTTTTAAGGATATTCTTATTGAAGAGATAATTGGAAATCTACAAGCACATGAAGGTACACCTGAAAAGAGGGAGGAAGTAGAAAGATAAGAAGATAATGAACTCAAGAGAATGAAGAAGGCTAAAATCAAAGATTAAATCAAGGCTATTGTTGGTCAAGCCTCTCCATCCTCTCATATTGAAGAAGATGCCATGTACTCCAAGGGTAGATTCTACAAAAGCAAGAACTCCTCTTCCATCCAGTGCCTCAAGTGTGGAAAGAAGTGTCACTTCAAGATAGATTATCTACAAGGCAAGAAGATCCATCATCACAAGGAAAGAGAAGACAAGTACACGAAGAAGGATAAATGATAGTCAAGTTCAGGTGACTCCTCCAACTCAAGCTCAAGTGAAGATTCAAGTGAAGGATCAAGATCAAGCTCTAGTGTTGAACGAGAATGCCACTTTACTTTTATGGCTTCTACAAGAAAAGTATCAAATGATGTAAATCCAAAATCATTAGATAAAGAACCTTTAATTTCTATGATTAATGCCACTCGTGCCTCTCTTAAATCTTCTAAAAAGAAAAGGAAAAAGCTTGCCAGAATTCGTGATAATATGCATGTACAATTATATGATTTTGAAAATGCTAATTCTTGCTTGCTTGATGACAAAAATGCTTTTCTTAGCCAAGTAGAATCTCTTAAACTTGAAAATGCTAATCTGCTTGGTAAGATTAGATTTGTAGAAGCTCAACCTCTTATGAGTAGTTCTAATGAAGAGCATACTATAATTGTTGATTCTCTCATGCATGATATTGATGTTCTCAAATCTGAAAACAAGGGCAATGATTTTGTTTTGCAAGGATTAGAATTTGAAAATGGTGTTTGTCTTTCTAAGATTACCTTGCTGGAAATAGAAAATGCCTCCTTGCTTGCTAACATAAATGTTCTTGAATCTTGTTTTAGTTCTACTAGTAGAGAGAATAGTGATGCAACTCTTCATATTGATAGAGATTCTTATTTAACTAGATCTCTTTTCTTAGAAAATGATCTTTTCATGCTAGAGATAATATCAATCTTGTCTTCTACTATTGCTTCTCTTATGCATGATAATGATATTTTGAGATCTTCTTTGCAAAGATTCATAGTTGGTAAGAAGAATCTTAATGATATCCTACACCATGCTACTAAACAAATTGGTAGACATGGTTTGGGTTATGATGGTAGCCAAGGAACAACAAAGGAAAAGGACCTCCAATCTTTCATGGAGAATCCTCTAGTTCCAAGGCTATGGGCACATGCAACTATTGCAATGAAACTGGGCATTATTCTACTTGTTGTCCTTTTAAGAAAGCCCCCAAGAGCATTAGGGCTTGGGTTGCTAAGCTAACCCCTCCAGACCCAAAAATATGATTGGGGACCATTTCATGTTTCTTCTTGTAGGTACTTGCAAATGGATTAACTTGAGCTATGGATTTGCAAATTGACTTATCAATCCAGATGAAAGAAGTAAGGTGAGATATACATGAGGTAAAAAAAGTGGAAACACAATGGTAAGCAAAAAGGTAATGTTTTTCTTCCTTATAACCAATCCTAACTTATTTTTGTCAAGATAATGTGCACTACACATGGTTTTTTAGTCAAAAGTGTTATTTAATGTTTCTCTTAACATTCTTGCTCAAAAACTATTTCTAATACTCTTATAGTGCATTACTAACTTTCTTACACATGTTTAAATATGGTTTGTATTTTTAGCATGGCTTTAAATATGTTTTTATGAAATATATGTGTGTTTTGATAGCAGCTCTATGGGTTGAGTTTGTCTTGTTTGAAACTTGACTAATAGGCACCAATGGGTGTTGCTAGCAGCTGTCATAAGTCGAGTTGTCAATACACAGAACTCGATTGAAAACACTGTGCACAGAATACACAGTTGGCTTATTGACTGAGAATTTCCCTCTCAACTAGATTTTCTCAACCGATAGCCTTATTCTTTGGCACTCTCAAATGTTACCTTTATTTCTGCATATTTCCATGTTCTAAATTTCCTATCTTTCTTACAACTCTATCTCTCTAATTACTCTAAATTGGTATATCTATATCTTGCAATTACTTGCTTTGAGTTGTTTGGTAGGTTTTGATGATGATCTCTTTGGATCTCTTTGTTGTGTCTAAAATTGCTTCCGTTGTACTCTAACTTGCTACATCTATCTATTTGTATATCTTGTTTGGATACAACCTTGATGTTCTTAGTGGTAATCATCCTTTGGTAATGATGCATATTTGTTAGTGAGTTATATCCTTTCATACTTCTAAAATTGCATATCTCTTTGGTTGGATATATCTCTACATCTACTCATAGCATTCTTTATCTTGTGTATCTTTTGGTATCTCTTTCTATGATCTAGATCCTACTAATAGTCCTAACTTGTGATAACATCTACTAGTGGTTCACATACATGTAGTTCTAACCTTGTTTATAATTGGTATCTTTGCTCATCTAGTGTTATTTCACTATATTCTATGCTTGTATCTTTTCTCATACATGCTTGACGTGGCAAATATCGCACTAGCAAATTCACTTGGGGTTGAGATCCCCGAGCTTTTACCAAAACCAATGTGCAATAATACCACCCACAAGCGGACATGTCTTATCACAGTATAGTTGAGGATCAAATCCCAAGAGACAACGTTTTTAAGAATCTTAGTCAGTCGAATCTAGTTCAAGCAAGACTAATATTTAGAACGATTTGTTGATTTGAGGTTAATTAAACTAATTGCAGGAAAGTAAACGAGAAAAATGAAAGTTTGTTTTTGATTAAATGATATGGAATCGCTGGGATGGTATCGGATTTCACCACCACTGCACATGCAAACATATCCAAACACATAACATCTAGGCAAGCATCTAACTATCCAAATGGAACTATTGTGAACCCTCCCAGAGGGATGTTTAGGCCGCATAAGCATCCCCTTAGGCATCTGATTTCTCATCACCATCTGGATCATGTACTTACGGTTCCTAAGATACAACATCCAAATAAGGCTGTGGTCCTCCCTGAGGGATGTTTAGACCATAGAAGCGTCACCGTGAGCTAGATGGCTCGTCCCCTCATAAATTATACACTTACGACCTCAAGGAACCCCATTCTATTTCTAGTTCGGGAGTCAACCGTGTTAATTGACAAGCATGTAGGCGATAAGTCTACAAGAAAACATCGATGATTAACAAGAAGATACAACATCCAACTAAGGTTGTGGTCCTCCCTAAGGGATGTTTAGACCACAGAAGCATCACCGTGGGCTAGATGGCTCATCCCCTCATGAATCATACGCTTACGACCTCAAGGAACCCTATCATATTTCTCGTCAAGGAGTCTACCTCATTAATCGACATTCTATGCTATGAAGAGAATAACAAGATGAAAGCAAGTAGGTAATCAACTACAAGCATATCAATTAGCAACGAAGTGAAAAGCTATATACATTGCCTTGGAATGTTAAATGAAAACGCATGAATGCATGGGTAGTGGGGCTAGTCCCCGCACCCCAGTGAAAAGGAACTACTCGCTCATGATGTGAGAAACAAGAAGAATAAGAAAGAGAGAGGATTCCACCATGAGCATGATGTAGAAGGTGGTCACAGCTCAGTGAAGATGATGCGGTCTTCTACGTCGTGTTGGAGCCGATCTAGACGAAGAATGAGGGATGCCAAGACAGGTCAGGCAGTCTTTCTCACTCCTCCTTCTCTTCTCGGCCTCCTTGAGTTGAAGTAGGAATGACAGGTGAAGTGACATTGGCAGGATCAGGCCAGCGTATAGGCATCCGGTCGGCGTTGCAAAACTGATGCTGAAATGGGGAACCTACTGGTCCTACTTATAGGCTCGGGTCTGGTCCTCACATTTTTGGTGTGAGTCCTCCATTCAGTTTGGTATAAGTGACCATATGGTATGGTTGCATATGACCAAATTATTTTGATAAGTTTAGTGACCATACGGTTCGGTGCCTTTCACTCAAATGGCCTCATTCCTTTATCAAATAGTTTGGGAGTGCCTTTATCAAATGGTTTGGCAATGTCTTTTCCAAATGGTCTTGCAAGACCATTTGGTATCCACCAATTGGTCTCTATGTGCTCAATGATCAAACGATATTGGATATGTTCTGTTATAAATGATTTGGTATGATCAAACGATCTACTATCCATGGGATCCAAATGGTCTACTTCTATTGGTCTCGCAGACCGATATCCTCTGATCAGTTTCATGCAAAATTGCTCCAAATAGTCCTTGCAAGGATAACTCTCTCCGCTCCAAAAGGTCTGGGAAGTCCGCCTCCATACGGTCTTGAACTCCCTTGCTCAAACGGTCTGGAGAGACCCTTCTCATCCAAACGGTCTCAGAGCGACTCCAATCGGTTTCAGTGATCAGACAGTCTCTGTCACGCGCTCAAATGGTTTGGGCGTCGACGCCTCATGTAAATGGTCTCTGTGATCGATCATTGCCTCATGGTATCAAAACCGTGAGGGCTTCCTTGCAACGAGTGTGGAGCGGGAGTAGGCGGTGGAGATTCAGGTAGCGTGGGGCAAAATTGACGCTAGTTGCAGGTTGCTGTGATGGCAGGAGGAAGAGGAAGAAGGGAAGCAGCTACAGGAATGTTGCTCCAGTTGGTAAGGTTGATGGTTGGATGGAGAAGGTGATGGTGGCAGCAGCGCTAGGCGGTAGTGCAGGTCGCGACTGCTGACCTTGTTGTAGGTGCCCTCTAGGGTTTGCGGTCAGGTGGAAGAGGCAGAAGAAGGCGGAGGTGTCCAAACAGTTTCGAAATCCCGACGTCCAAACATTCTCTGACCTAGTGGCCTCGGGTGATCAGTCTTAAGGGATCATTAGGAGGAGAATGATAGGGAAGGTTGAGATCAAAACCATTTGCCCAAATGAACGAGGGTTGTAGATTCATGATTTGATCGTTGGAAAGATAGGAGCCCAAACGGTCTTGAATGACGTGTTAGATCCAAACAATTTTGAGGTGAGAGACTGATTGGTCAGACCGTTTGGTCAAGACTGATTGGTCAGACCATTTGGTCAGACCAGGGATGAGATGATCTCGAGTAAGGGTAGATCTAGGGCTGACAAAGGTGGGCCCCCACTCATTAGGGTATGATATGGATGATGGTTGATTGAGATGAAGATCAAATGGTAGTGATTTTTTTGTGGATTAGGGTTGAAAGGAGGTGGGTGATATCTGATGGTTGAACCTCATAATGATCTGTTTGAAATCATCATAAACTCAGTTAAAACCTTGACAATTAAACCAATACAGAAATTTTGCACATTTTGATATTTAGTAGATGAAATTGGGTGTATTGAAAAGAATTGAGCCCAAGATGGTGATTGAAATTCATGATGAATATGCATTCATCAAAACATCCCAAACTTAAACGTTTCTCATCCTCCAGTAACAAAAAATCTAAAACAGTAACCAAATGAATACTTTCAACTCGTGTGATTTACTCATATTCACATCATGATTGTTTTCTTTCTGCTCAGTATGACTAAGTATCTCAACCTCTTGAGACCACTAAACACATATTACCATATCTTCATTCCTGAGTTTGCTTTCTAACATCACTTCCTCCTCACTTTCTCCAACAACAACCATGTTAAAGAATTTTGTAAGAGGCTAGAGATACCCGAAGAACAATAAGTGTGCATCTGATCTGACAATGGTGTATTTCAGGGTGGTGGAGGCATTTATTTGTGCCATTAGGTAGAAAAGGGAGTGAAGGGAGGTATGGAAGGAAGAAATAAATTTCTCCTCTATTCGGCTCAAAATTTTTATTATATTACTTGCAATTTCATTTATTGCATTTTTTTGTGTGAATATCTCCTCTATTTGACACAAGATTGCATTTCTTTTTGTGTGCACTTTGGCATCTTTTCTTGGTGGTATGCCCCTATTTTTTGTGACGGGTATGGAAGAAGCAGATATAGGGGGAAGTGGCGTGCCACCCCGAACTTAGGGTTTGGTACTATTTTGGCTATTTTTGTTTCTTTTTTATGGATGGAGGGGTACGAAGATGATAGAAGAAGTGTAGAAGAGGGTTCAGATCAAAATGCAACTTGATTTACGGTATCTGTTCAAATTTCTTTTGAAAACTTTAAAATTTTGAAATTTTTATTTGAAAATTTAGGTCAAAAATGCGATGATGAAATCTTAAGTCTGATTTAGATGGGTGAAAGTGGAGAGTAAGATACATACCACCCACCCTCCACCCCGAACTTATTAATTTGCTCATCCCAAGAAAACTCTAAATCCGAGATGGAGGGGAAATTTCATGCCGTTTGGACCACCGGATGTGGTTGCGTTCCAATCAGCGTGTTTCCTCCATCTGAAAATCTCAAACATAAAGACCATTCAGAACTCATAATACTATCTCACGATGAAATTTTATTTGGTGTAAAATTATCTAAAGGTAAAATAAAATTAAGGAAAAATCCTAACTCAAAATTAAAACTAAATACGAATTTATTTATTGGGTTGCCTCCTGACAAGCGTCTTTGTTTTGTGTTGATGGCTCGACTTGGTTTCTTCAACTTTGACGGTGGATATGGTGGATTTGTGAGTTCTAGTATTGCTTCAGTGCCTGTGTTAGTGAAGGTGAAATATCTCTTCAAACATTGGCCATTTGCCACAAATTCACCCATCTTTTCACTCCATAAAGAGAAAGCACCATGTGGGTACATGATCTTGACAATGTAAGGTCCTGACCAGCGAGAACAGAGTTTTCTTGGGTATAAACTCAATCTAGAATTGAACAGAAGAACTTGGTCTCCAACCTGAATGTCCTTCTTCTTCAAATGACCACCGTGCCACAACTTTGTGCGTTCTTTATAGATTCTGACATTCTCATAAGCTATCATTCTAAGCTCTTCCAGCTCTTAGAGTTGTAGAATCCTGGCTTGGCCCACTTTCTTCATATCAAAATTTAGTTTTTTAATTGCCAACCATGCCTTGTGTTCCAGTTCTACTGGCAGGTGGCATGACTTTCCATATATTAATCTAAATGGTGTAGTTCTAAGGGGAGTTTTATAAGTAGTTCGGTAGGCCCACAAGGCGTCATTGATTTTTATTGACCAATCTTTTCGGTTGCGGCCTACAGTCTTTTCCGAAATAGCCTTGAGTTGACAGTTAGAAACCACTACGTGTCCACTTGTTTTAGGATGGTAGGGTGAGGCTACCTTGTGAGTTATACCATATTTTCTCAGTAAAGCTTCAAAGCTTCTTTCAAGAAAATGAGAACCTCCGTCGGATATCACAGTACGTGGGACTCTGAATTGGGGGGAAATAATATCTTTGAACATCTTGATGACAGGTTTGGAATCAGTAGTGATGGTTGGGATGGCTTCAACCCATTTTGAGACGTAGTCAACCACCACTAGGATGTAAGAATATCCGTAAGAAGATGGGAATGGACCCATGTAGTCCACCCCCCAAACATCAAATATATCTACTTCTTGCCACAGATTCAGCGACATCTCATCTCTCTTTGTTATGTTGCCTGATTTTTGACATTTGTCACATGATAAGACAAAGTCATGGGAATCTTTGGATATGGTTGGCCAAAAGAATCCACATTGCAAAACCTTCAAGGCAGTCTTTTTTGAGCTCATATGTCCTGCAACTGGTCCTGCATGACATTGCTCCAAGATAAGTTGAGCTTCTTCCTCAGCAATACACCGTCTGTATAGACCATCAACACATAGTTTGAAAAGGTATGGCTCATCCCAGTAGTACTGTTTCATATCATGCATAAATTTCTTTAGTGCTTTTTCGATGCATTTAGGATGGATAACCCCAGCAGCGAGGTAGTTCACATAATCTGAGTACCACGGTGTAGCTTCTGAGACCTTCATTAGTTGGTCATCTGGAAGGGAGTCGTTAATTGAAATCTTCTCAGTATTCTGAGTGTGGATGCGATTGAGGTGGTCTGCTACCACATTCTCTATTCCCTTTTTATCTCTTATTTCAATTTCAAATTCATGTAAGAGGAGAATCCATCTAATTAGTCTAGGTTTTGCATCTTTCTTTGCCAAAAGGTAACGAATAGCAGCATGATCTGTGTAGACAATGACTTTTGAACCAATTAGGTATGATCTGAACTTGTCAAAGGCATACACGACTGCCAGGAGTTCTTTCTCGATAGTTGCATAATTCCTCTGAGCTTTGTCAAGGGTCTTTGATGCATAGTAGATCACATAGTGTTTCTTTTCTATGTATTGGCCCAAGACAACACCCACTGTGTAGTCGCTTGCATCACACATAATTTCAAAAGGGTGGTACCAATCAGGAGCTCTGATGATGGGTGTTGTTGTAAGGGAATGCTTCAGTTTGTTGAAACTTTTAACACATTCTTCCTCAAAATTGAATTCAACATCTTTTAGTAACAAATTCGTCATCGGCTTGGTTATCTTTGAGAAGTCCTTTATAAACCATTTGTAAAAACCTGCATGACCTAGGAATGCACGAACTTCTCTTATATTCGTCAGAATAGCAAGTTTGGAAATTACTTCTATTTTTCCTCTGTCAACTTCAATTCCTCTACTGCTGACTCTATGTCCAAGGATAATGCCTTCATTTACCATAAAGTGACACTTCTCCCAATTAAATACAAGATGTGCTTCTTCACATCGTTTAAGGACAAGGGAGAGGTGCTTTAGGAACGAGTCATATGAATCTCCACACACAGAAAAATCACCCATAAAAACTTCCATAATGGTTTCAGTGAGACCAGCGAATATAGCTGTCGTGTAACGTTGGAAAGTTACAGGCGCATTGCAGAGTCCGAACGACATTCTTCTAAACGTGTAGGCTCCAAACATGCAAGTAAAAGTAGTTTTATCTTGGTCATCTAGATGTATGTGTATTTGATAGAATCCGGAGTAACCATCGAGATAACAGAAATATTATTGGTGAGCCAATCTTTCTAAGACTTGATCGAGAAAAGGCATTGGGAAGTGGTCCTTTCAAGTCATCTTGTTTAACTTCCGGTAATCAATACACATCCTCCACCCTGTGACTGTTCAAGTGGGGATGGGTTCATCATTTTCATTTCATATCATAGTAGTTCCACCTTTGTTTGGGACAACATGCATGAGACTTACCCATGGTGAGTCCGATATCAGATAGATTATTCCAGCAATGAGTAGTTTAATGACTTCACGACAGACTACATCCTTCATATTTGGATTCAATTTGCATTGATGTTCAATATCTAGCTTGTGATCTTCCATCATGGGGATTTTGTGCATGCACAGTGCTTGACTGACCCCGGTCAGATCGCTTATCTTGTAGCCAATGGCTTTTCTTCTTTCTTTTAATTCCGTCAAAAGTTTGTCTTCTTATTCTGTCATTAGATCTTAATTAATGATAACTGGACAGACTTTGAGGTCATCTAGAAATGTGTAATTCAATCCTTTGGGTGGGGGCTTCATTTCTGGAGCTTGTGGCTTTTCACATGGTTCTTCAGTAACATTTACAACTTTAAGTTCTTCAAAAGTAGCTTCAACATCTTCTTCTGTAGAGTCGAGAGATTTGATGCAACCTTTCACTTGTTCATCAATAGGTTCTTCAACTGATGGGTCTGTTAGAGAAACTTCTAATGGATCATCTGATTCATGATTCTCTTGAGTGAGAAGTGGCATCTACTCTATGCAATTGACAAGATATACTTCTTCTTGCATGCTTGGTCTTCGCATACTTTCCAAAACATTGAATTCGAGAGTTTCTTTACCGAGTCTAAAAAGCAAGGTTCCTGCTTCAACATCAATTAGGACTCTTACAGTGACAAGGAATGGACGTCCAAAAATGAGAGGGAATCTGGCATCTTCTTTTATATCCATGATGACAAAGTCACACAGAACATAGGAATCTTTTCCCACCTTGACAAATACATCCTCAATAATTCTTAACGGAAGTTTGATTGAATTTTCTATGAGTTGTATAGTCATGCCAGTTGGGAGAAGTTCAACAAACCCTAGCCTTTTGCAAAGGCTGAGTGGCATGATGGAGATGCTAGCACCAAGATCTGCCAACCCTTTCTTGCAGGATGAATCACCGATATGGCAAGAAATCCCAAAGGATCTTGTATCTTTCTGCTTCCTTGGCATCTTTCTCTAGATGATGTCTGAAGATGTTGTTGCTAACTTAACTATTTCATATTCTTCAGTTATATATTTCCTGGTGAGAAGTGACTTCAAGTACTTTGTCCAAGTTGGTATCTCATCCAGCGCATCTAAAAAATGTATATCAACATGAAGTTTTTTCATGGCTTCCTTGAACTTGTTGAATCAAGTGTAGAGCTTTGTCTGCCTTAAACAAGCTGGGAAAGGTATACGAGGCTTGTACATTGGTACTTCTAGCTCTAGTGTTTTTGGTTCTGCATCAGTAGGTTTTTCATAACTTCGCTCGGTTGTCTTATCAGCAATCACTGGTTCATTTGGTTGAGACTCGAGTGTTGTAGAGTCTTGGACAGCCACAGAGTCATCTTCGTCTGTAATAAATGTTGGTGTCCTAATAGGGGGATTTGAATAGTCTTTTCCAGACCTGATGATGACAACCTTAAGTTACTCGGGATGCTTAGGATTATTCTCGGGTTGTCCAGCAAAGGTTCCAATAGGTGGCTTCATGCTATCCGCAAGTTGAGCTATTTGAGATTCAATAGCCTTCTGATGGGCTTGCTGGTTAGCTACCATTATCTGTTGTGACTGCAACATCTTCTCAATGCTCGACAACTTGTCATCAGGAGAGAAGGGGCTGGCTTGTTGCCCTTGTTGTTGGTTTTGGTAAGTGTCTTGGTTGGGATTCTGGAACTGAGAATTGTTATGATAATTATTGTAGTTCATGTTCTAAAAGTTACCCCTAAAGTTTCCTTGATTCTCAAAATTTTGTTATTGGTTATATTGGAATCCTAGTGGGACACGTTGCTGATTATTTGAACCAAATTGTCGCGAGTTTTCCACTCCTGAAGGATTTCCATATTCAAAACCAGGGTGGTTCCTATTTTGACTCGGATTGTGATATCCTTGACCAGGGATGGTGTTGACATCATTAAGATTTTCCATTTGACCATTATCTCCTTGTCCACATGCGTTGCTTAGAACAACATCATAGAGAACATTACATGCTAAAGTGGAATGATCAGTACCCTTACATGCTTCACAAAACAATGAAGCTGACTTGATATGTTCTTGTTGTTGAGGTGGTGAACATCCTCTTCCAAATGCAACAAGGGATGATTCGATATGGTCTTGCTTGGCTACTAAGAGCTTGAGGGTTTCAGTGATAGTCTTGTATTCTGGAATAACTTCAGCCATAGCTACCTTCAATATTCCTTTACCTACATACCTACCCCAATTAGCTTGATTTTTAGCTCTAAGGGTGATGACTCTCCATGTGCTGTCATAACTTTGACGCATGAAATTTCCTCCAGATGAGGAATCTAAAATCCTTTTGATATCATTTTCCACACCCCTATAGAAAATTTCTATGAGTTGATTCTTAGGAATCCCATGGTGTGGACACTTGCGTAGAATCTCTTTGTATCTATCCCATGCTTCTGCAAGGGTTTCTCTAGGGACTTGAGTGAAATTTGTTATCCATCCCCTAATTTCATAGGTGAGAGAGGGAGGGTAAACCTTTTCTAGAAATACATTTTGAAGTTTTTCCCAAGTGGTGACAGGTTCACTTTGTAATGAATTATACCAGCTTATTGCTCTATCAGCAAGTGAATACTTGAAGAGACGGAGACAAATGGCATCATCGGATACTCCATTTTTCTTTGTCATAGAACATAGATCAATAAACCTCAAAAGATGTTCCTGACTATCCTCTCCTTGTAGAATGGGCTGTTTTGAAGTAATGTGATCCAATGTTCCCTAATCTCAAAATTGGCAACATTGATGGGAGGAGGTTGTACTGGATGACAAACATTAGCAACTTTGGGTATTGAGAACTCTCTAAGATCCTTTTGTAGTTCTTCTGCTTGTGCTTCTACTTGTGCTGCTTGGATTTCTTCTTTAATTGCAACCCTAGTTTCTTGCATGAGCCTTTCTCTCTATGCATTGATGTCTTGAGCCACCCTTCGGGCTATTTCCTCCTCTTGAGCCATTCTTGCTTGGTTCTCTCTATTTTGATGATGAAAGGTTTAGTCAATCTCTGGATCAAAGTTGGTGGTGAGTCCGGGACTGTTCAAACAGTGCATGCACTAGTCCTTCTTGAAGTACCTGAAATAAAAAGATTTGAAGTAAGATTGATGAAGTAGAGTGAAATTCAAGTAGATGATCAATGGTTTCAAAAAGAAAAAGTAAAATCCTAGATTAGCCTTAAAAGAACTAGATTTGACTAACTGATTCCATTGTCCCCGGCAACGGTGCCAGAATTTGACGTGGCAAATATCACACTAACAAATTCACTTGGGGTTGAGATCCCTGAGCTTTTACCAAAACCATGTGCGATAATACCACCCACAAGCGGACAAGTCTTATCATAGTATAGTTGAGGATCGAATCCCAAGAGGCAACATTTTTAAGAATCTTAGTCAGTTGAATCTATTTCAAGCAAGACTAATATTTAGAACGATTGGTTGATTTCAGGTTAATTAAACTAATTGTAGGAAAGTAAACGAGAAGAATGAAAGTTTGTTTTAGATTAAATAATATAGAGTCGCTGGGATGGTATTGAGTTTCACCACCACTGCACATGCAAACACATCCAAACACATAACATCCAAACAAGCATCTAACTATCCAAATGGAACTACTGCGAACCCTCCCGGAGGGATGTTTAGGCCCGTGTAAGCATCCCCTTAGGCATCTGATTTCTCATCACCATTCGGATCATGCACTTACGGTTCTAAAGATACAACAACCAAATAAGGCTGTGGTCCTCCCTAAGGGATGTTTAGACCAGAGAGGCATCACCGTGGGCTAGATGGCTCGTCCCCTCACGGATCATACACTTACGACCTCAAGGAACCCCATTCTATTTCTAGTCCAGGAGTCAACCGTGTTAGTTGACAAGCATGTAGCTGATAAGTCTGTAAGAAAACATTGACTATTAACAAGAAGATACAACATCCAACTAAGGTTGTGGTCCTCCCTGAGGGATGTTTAGACCACAAAAGTGTCACCGTGGGCTAGATGGCTCGTCCCCTTGTGGATCATACACTTACGACCTCAAGGAACCCTATCAGATTTCTTGTCAAGGAGTCTACCTCATTAATCGACATTCTATGCTACGAAGATAAGAACAAGATGAAAGCAAGCAGGTAATCAACTACAAGCATATCAATTAGCAACAAAGTGAAAAGCTATATACATTGCCTTGGAATGTTAAATGAAAAGACATGAATGCATGGGTAGCGGGGCTAGTCCCCGCACCCCAGTGAAAAGTAACTACTCGCACATGATGCGAGAAATAAGAATAATAAGAAAGAGAGAGGATTTTTCCATGAGAATGATGTAGAAGGTGGTCATAGCTCGGTGAAGATGATGTGGTCTCCTACGTCATGTCGAAGCAGATCCGGATGAAGAACGAGGGATGCCAAGACAGACTGGGAAGTCTTTCTCACTCCTCCTTCATTCTCTTCTCGGTCTCCTTGAGTTGTAGTAGGAACGGTAGGTGAAGTGGCAGTGGTAGGATCAGACCAGCGTACAAGCAGCCTGTCGGCACCTCGAAACTGATGCTGAAATGGGGACCCTGCTGGTCCTATTTATAGGCTCGGGTCTGGTCCTCACATTTTTGGTGTGAGTCCTCCATTCAGTTTGGTATAAGTGACCATACGGTCTAGTTGCATATGACCAAACAATTTTGATAAGTTAAGTGACCATATGGTTTGGTGCCTTTCACTCAAATGGTCTCATGCCTTTATCAAACGGTTTGGGAGTGCCTTTATCAAACGGTTTGGCTGTGCCTTTTCCAAACGGTCTTGCAATACCATTTAGTATGCACCAAACGGTCTCTATGTGCTTAGTAATCAAACGGTATTGGATAAGTTCTCTTCCACATAGTTTGGTATGATCAAACAGTCTGCTATCCATGGGCTCCAAATGGTCTGCTTCTATCGGTCTCGCAGACTGATATCCTCCGATCGATTTCGTGCAACACAACTCCAAACGGTCCTTGCAAGGATAACTCTCTCTGCTTCAAACAGTCTGGGAAGTCCGCCTCCATACAGTATTGAACTCCCTTGCTCAAATGGTATGGAGAGAGCCTTCTTGTCCAAACGGTCTCGGAGCGACTCTAATTAGTTTCAGTGATCAGACGATCTCTATCACGCACTCAAACGGTTTAGGCATCGACGCCTCACACAAATGGTCTCTGTGATCGATCTTTGGCTCACAGTCTCAAGACCGTGAGGGCTTCCTTGCAACGAGTGCAAAGAGGGATTAGGTGGTAGAGAATCAGGCAGCTGGGGCACAGTCGACACTGGTTGCAGGTTGCTGTGATGGCTGGAGTAAGAGGAAGAAGGGAAGCAACTACGGGAATATTTCTCTAGTTGGTGAGGTTGTTGTTTGGATGAAGAAGGTGAAAGTGGCAGCGATGTTAGGAGGCGGTGCAGGTCGTAGCTGCTAACCTTGCTGCAGCTGCCCTCTAGGGTTTGCAATCGGGTGGAAGAGGAAGAAGAAGGCGGAGGTGTCCAAACGGTTTTGACTTCCCGACGTCCAAACGGTCTCTGACCTAGTGGCCTCAGACGATCGATCTTGAGGGATTGTTAGGAGGAGAATGATAGGGTAGGTTGAGATCAAAACCATTTGCCCAAATGAATGAGGGTCGTAGATTCATGATCTAATGGTTGGAAAAATAGGAGCCCAAACGGTCTTGAATGACGTGTTAGATGCAAATGATTTTGAGGTGAGAGACTGATTGGTCAGACTGTTTGGTTAAGACCGATTGGTCAGACTGTTTAGTCAGACCAATGATGAGATGATCTCGAGTAATGGTAGATCTAGGGTTGATAAAGGTGGGCCCCCACTCATTAGGGTATGATATGGATGATGGTTGATTGAGATGTAGATCGAATGGTAGTGATTTTTTTGTGGATTCGGGTGGAAAGGCGGTGGGTGATATATGATTGTTGAACCTCATAATTGAGATGACCTTACACCAAATCAGACCGTCATAGTGTAATTAATTGTGGAATCAAACATAAACATCGGATTACTGAAAATCACTAAAAATTAAAACCATTTACATAGAGATCCATTTCTAGGAAACTCTAATAACAAGAACCAAAATATTATATACACATTTTGGTCCACAAAGTGCATACCATGTACCTTCTTTTCTCGAGGATTACATACAATAGTTGCTCTGTTAAATCTACACATGAGCAACATAAAACCTCAAGACATTCAATGCCAAAATTCTCAGATCGATCATAAAAGCACTAATTGCTAACCCCTAGGACTTGAGAGTACATAGATGACTCATAGGACTCATATTTACAAGACACGACAGTTAGTATCTCCACCTGAGATGTTACTGCTATTCTTGATGCTACTGTCCTTCCCCTGTTGTAGGGTTTCTACCTCGTCCTCGTCCACCTAAAAATGTTGGATCCCATGGGGTGAGACAATTGAAATTGCCCCAGTGAGAGATATAACTCTCTGCCATAAACATTATTATTGTAGGTAACAATATTAAACTAAACAGAGTAATATCTATTGAACAACATGATTAAATCATTATTAAGTAGAATAGAACAATATCATCTATTCATTTTAATAAGGAATATGAAGAGCATGTACAATAATTATCCACTTTAGGATACAATAAACAATGTGACATCAACCAATAGTTTCCTTAATTCTTCCTTAAGCAAATATGCTACATGATTGAATTACATTTTACAATCAGTCTTATGCCCTGAGGAAGTGAGTTGTACCGCTCAAATCCAACCTTTGGTTGTGAAACCCAAAGTCGGTGCCATACAAGATCAAAGGAAGAACCAGACTCCTCGATCTCATCCATCTTGGTCAGTGCGAGACCACAAGTAGGACCGCAGTCTCTTGCTTAAGTGACATCAGTCCTAGGGTTAGCTCTCATGGCTACCCATCCTCTAGCCCGCCTTGGTACAGGTCCTGACACTAGTAAATATGAGCTACGTGCCAGTTCACCATGCTCTCTGAGCCATGAACGAATTCATTCTCTATCACACTGAGCCATGGGCCTATTCACCATGCTCTTAAACATATCTTGAGTCTACAATCGAAGTTTCACTCTAATCCTCCTATTTTCGGCTAGGAGCACCCCGTATATTCAACAATATACTCTCTAAATTAACCAGCAAGAAAACCCGTTTCACCATCACCAGCTACTGACGATGATGGATCTATGGCCAGAGCTCTACATGATAAAATTCCACTTGATTATTTAAGTACATTACCATATTCTTTTAGCATCAATCAAGTTTTCCAAAAAGAATTATTATGACAAATGCTACAAGGAAATTATACTCTTATCAAGTACTTTTCAAAACTTTACGAAGCATTGGGATATCAATCCCTTGTCTCACTGCTGGAAATTCACATCCCTCAACATCATCATCATCATCATGTTTGTTGGATCTGGGTATTCAAACCCTTAGTTCATCACTGAACATAGTTACCACTATCAGGTAACTATTACCTCCAGGTCATCTGATCAAGGTATTCAGGATACTTGCTACATAAGCATCTCACATAGCTCACCAAGCATATTCAACTTCTTGTCACCTGTCATTGGGCAACAAATAAAATAATTGCTCACAAGGCCCATTAACATCATAACTCATACCCGATTATGATCATCATATCATGATACCTATATGGTTAGTATATTTGATAACAACCATATCAATTACATGTCAACAATATGCAATACAAAGATAACATCATTATTCCCTCATTAGGGTTAGGGTATCACATCTTTATCAATTAGGGTTTCACATAACATCACCATTTATTAGGGTTTCACATAACATCACCCTATTTTAGGGTTTCACATGACATCACCCTATATTAGGGTTTCACATAACATCACCCTATATTAGGGTTTCACATCATTATCAATTAGGATTTCTCAACTCATTACCCAAAATTAGGGTTAGGGTTTCTCATTTTTCTCAATTAGGATTTCCATTCTCCATTAATTAGGGTTTTATGATTATCTCATTAATCCAAACCCTAAATCAATGCTTCCACATATCTTGGAGCACATATTAATATTTAAGTGTTAAATCATACTTATCATTGTTCCATATACTAGGAACACACATCATCATCATACCTTAATCAATTGACTTGACCTTTCACCAAGTACATGCACCTACACTTATCATAGTGTATTGGATTTATTAGTTTCATAGGCATTGAATAATAATCACTCTAATTATATCAATCACCAAAGTGCTTTAGAGGTACATTCATTGAAATCAACCTTGAGATACTCTTCAACCACTCATGGGGTTATTAATACTTACATGATTAGAATCAATCTTGAGATACTCTTCAACCTTGGTTCCAAATGGTCTTGAACCTTTTGTACCTCCAAACGGTCTTGAGGTGCTTGACCTCCAAACGGTCTTAAGGTGCTTGACCTCCAAACGGTCTTCAGGTGCTTGACCTCCAAACGGTCTTGAGGTGCTTCACCTCCAAACAGTCTTGAGGTGCTTGACCTCCAAACAGTCTTGAAATTACTAGACCTTCAAACGATCTTAAAGACCGTTATACCTTAAACGATCTTGTCCAAATTCTCTAAATGGTTTGAGACCGTTAGACCATCAAACAATCTTGGTCCACACCTTCAATCAGTCTTAAGACCGTTAGACCATCAAACATTCTTGATCTCAAAATCCCTAAACGATTTGAGACCATTTGATTTAAATATTATTTAACCCCAAACGGATTGAAATTGTTTAGTCCTCAAATGGATCTGAGACCAAATGGTCCTCAAATGGTCTAAGACTGTTTGGTCAATTCAGCTTGAAACCCTTTAACTCTAAATTAGGGTTGGGATCTCAATTGATTTAAAGCTTTGAACCCAATTGAGCTAGTGTTCTAAAATCAATTGAATTTGATTTGTTTGAAGTTATTAGATCATGAAATCATTCAATCCCTGAACCTATTGAAACCATTTATTCATCTAATAGTTTGAAACCATTTTCCCTCCAATCGGTTTTGAAACCGTTTGGTCTAAAACGGTTTGAAAACCATTGGACCAACACAAAGAAAAACTATTTGCTCATGATACTTCTTGAGGTGTTTGCTAAGATGATGTCATCATCATCAAGCTTCAGACCTCTGATTTCCATTGTCATATATATGAAAAATTCGGCAATTATTCAAGAAGAAATAAAGGATCAACATATAATGAAAAATTGAAAACAATAACAACATCAATGGCTTCAAGTTATATAACCTGCCTTCAAAGTAGCTTCAAAGATTCAAGATTCACGTCTATAATGGTGAATGAAGTTCCTTCAACTAGCCAAGGCTCATTTCCAACTCTTTGGATGCAAAGGATAGCCAAGGTTGAGCATTGGTTGGAGAAAAGAAGAAAATCAATGTTGAAATCCGATTTCAACCATCAGTTCAAGGTTTAAGATGATCATGGAGCTTACCTTCAGCTTTGGGAACGTTTTCCTCCTGCTCTTAAGCTCCTTGTTCGTCATCCGAAGCAAAGGAAGAAAGTGGTTTGCAAAATGGCCTTTCAAGTAAGGAGAAAATTGAATATATGTGATTGATTTTCTAGGAGAGAGAAAGTAGAAGGAATTTCATCCATTATCTTTGCTACATGCCCCTCCATTCCTTGCCTCTGAAGCCAAATCCATTCATCCTCAATATCCCCTCGTTTATCCTTGAAATAAAAGCAACCACTTTAAGCACCTTAATTAATATAATACTATTATCCATTTTTAGAGGACATTACTTTTTAATTAACAAATGTGAGTGGGTTTCTTCACCTACTTAGGATATTTCGGTGCAACTCAAGGAATTTGTAAGTCCTTGAATCATATTATTTCAACCAAAGCCTTATTAATTGATGGGCACTTCAATTAATATATTTAGTTTTGCTACAAATTAAATTAGGGTTTCAATTATGCTTAAATCTTGATTATTTTATTATCAAGATTATCTCTCCTCAAAAGTAGTTCAAACAAGATGCCCCTTTCTTTTTATCTTCTCTAAATGATACCAAGAAACAGTAGGCACATTATTGAAGTGGTATTTTACATATTTAACCCTAAGTTTTTGGGTAAATTGCAAATTACACCAAAACTAACATTCAATCACAAACATTACTCAAACAAGCTCATTTTTGAAGCATAGGCTTGTGGAAGCGATACCTCAGCATCATTCTCATTCTTATGATTCTAAAACACATGAGGAACATTTATCATGTAACATTTGCAAGGTAACCCCTTAAATTGGGTAAATTGCACTTTAGTCCAAAACAGGTAAAACATTGCTTCAATATTATTCAAATAGGACCAAAATTGAAATATAAGCCCTACTTTACCCTTAATTACTTTTTAAAAGATAAAGTCAAGAATCTAAATGACTTAATTAAGCAAAAATTCTAGGGTTAAGGCATAACCCAAGTTAGGGACGTTACAATTATCCACCCCTAATAGGGATTTCGTCCTCGAAATCATCAAGAGAAAAGAGAAGGGTACTTCCTCCTCATCTCTTCCTCCAGCTCCCACATAGATTCTTCAATGTCATGATGATTCCAAAGAAATTTCACAAGGGCTATGTCTTTCTTTTTCAACTTTTTGATTCTCCTATCAAGAATCATCACTGGTCCCTCTATATAGGATATATCTTCATTTAATTCTACCTCCACAGGTTGCAAAACTAACTCCGTGTTAGGGTGACACTTTCTCAACATGGTTATGGAATACTGGATGCAATTTGTGTAGTTTAGGTGGCAACTCCAACTTATAAGCTACCTTTCCAATTCATTCAGTGATTGGATAAGGCCCCATAAATCTAGGAGCTAACTTACCCTTCTTTCCAAATCTAAGAACACCTTTCCAAGGTGAGACTTTGAGATATACTCTGTCTCCAACTTGGAATTCTAAAGGTCTTCATCGTTTATTAGCGTATGACTTCTTTCTATCCTATGCAGCCTTTAACTGTTGTTGTATTACTTTAATCTTCTCAGTTGTCTGTTGTATTACTTCAGGACCCAAAAGTTGATATTCCCCTATTTTGTACCAGCATAGTGGAGATCGACAACGTCTACCATATCAATATTGTGATGAAAACTATTGTTGTAAGCGAATTCTATTAAGCTTAAGTGTATATCCCAACTTCCTACAAACTGAAGGACACATGCCCTAAGAAAACCTCCAAAGTTTGTATAGTCCTCTCAGATTGTCCATCTGTATGTGGGTGAAAGGCAATACTAAACCTTGACTGCATACCCAAAGCTTTATGTAGTCGTTCCCAAAAACAACTCGTGAACTGGGGACATCTATCAGAAACAATTGTAGTTGGAACCCCTTGTAAACGCACTATCTCATCTATATAGATCTGTGCAAGCTTTTCAGCAGTATAGGTTTTTTTCACAGGAAGAAAATGTTTTGTCTTAGTCAACCTATAAACTATCACCCAAATGGAATCATGATTTTTGGTTGTTCTTGGTAAACCAACCACAAAGTTCATGGTCACATGATCCCATTTCCACTGTGGTATAGGTAAAGGTTGCATTGTTCCTTCGGGCTTTTGATGTTCAACTTTAACCTGCTGACATACTGGACACTACATAACAAACTCAGCTACATCTTTCTTCAAACCAGGCCACCAATACATATCTTTCAAGTTATGATACATTTTGGTGGTCCCTGGATGCATCACATACTTCGATGAATGAGCTTTCTCCATGACTAAGTTTCTTAAGTCATTGGCATCAGGTACTACCATCCTACCATGATAACAAACTACCTCATCATCTTACTCATGAAAACCATCCCATTTCTCACTACCATACTTTGATCTAATCTGCTAAATCACAGGATCAGCCTAATGTGCCTCTTTGATTTGTTGTTTCAGAGTAGGTTTTATGTGCATCTCAGCTAACAGTCCAACTAACAAGGATACTTTATGTTGTACATTGTTTTGCCTCAAAGAGACAAACATGTCTCGTTTAAAGCATACAAAAGAGTTCAACCGTGCCTTGTCCATGGTTGGTGATGATGATTTTCTACTTAGTGCATCAGCCACTACATTAGCCTTTCCTGGATGATAATCAATTATACAATCGTAGTCCTTTATTAACTCCATCCAACGACGTTGTCTCATATTCAACTCATGCTGCGAAAAGATGTATTTTAGATTCTTATGGTCTTTGAAAATCTGGAATGTCTCTCCATAGAGATAATGTCTCTAGATTTTCAATGCATTAACCACTGTAGCTAATTCTAGATCATGTGTTGGATAATTTTCCTTGTGTTTCTTAAGTTGTCGAGAAGAAAAAGAAATCACTTATTTATCTTGCATCAACACACATCCTAGACCATTCTTAGAAGCATCACAGAAAACAATATACCCCTTTCCCTGCTGAGGTAACACTAACACAGGTGCACTTGTCAACCTTTCTTTAAACGACTGGAAAGAATGTTAACACTTGTAATTCCAGTCAAAAGGAACCTCCTTCCTGGTCAACTTGGTTAGGGGTAATGCTATAGAACTAAAGTTCTTAATGAACCTCCTATAGTAGCCTGCCAGTCCTAGAAAACTGTGTATCTTTGTTGGTGTCTTTGGTTGTTCCCACTCCAAGATAGATTCTACCTTTTTAGGATCAACACAGATACCTGAGGCAAACATTACATTTTGATGAATGCATATTCATCATGATTTTTAGTCTCTATCTTGGACCCTTTTCGACTCAATTCACCCAATTTTAGTTTCTAAATGTGCAAAACTTCTTAATTGGTCCAATTATCATGATTTTAACTGAATTTATGTTGATTTGATGCATGTCTTGATGAGGTTGATCATTCAGTTGGGACCCACCCTTCACTCACCATTCGGTCTCATCAAATCAGTTTTTAGCTCCATATGATCTTCAAGATCCGTTGAGCAACCTGTTCGAAACTGTTTGGGCAACTTAGCAGCATTGGGCATACTTCCCCTCCTCTTGCTCTCCCTTCCTCCACCATCAACAGCGTCGACACCTACACCTCTGCCTCCTTCTACCTCCAACAACCCTATACGCTACATGCAATGCCACCGCTCCCACTCTGCACTCACCACAGAGAAGCCCTCACAGTCTTGAGACCGTGAGGCATTGATCGATCGCATACCGATTGGAGGAGATCACACAAACCGGTTGGACGACGCCCAATCCAAGACCATTTGGAAATCGATGTGAAGACCAGTTGAACTTCGACACAGAGACCATTTGAAATCCATTCGGTCTCAAGACCGTTTGGAGCCATTCGGTCTCAAGATTGTTTGCAGCCATTCAGTCCCAAGACCGTTTGGAACCATTCGGACCCAAGACCGTTTGGATCCATTCGGTCCCAAGATCGTTTGGAGCCATTCGGTCCCAAGACCATTTGGAGCCATTCGGTCCCAAGACTGTTTGGAGCCAGTCGATCCCAAGATCGTTTGGAGTCATTCGGTCCCAAGACCATTTGGATCCATACGGTCCCAAGACCATTTGGAGTCATACGGTCCCAAGACTGTTTGGATCCATTTGGTCCCAAAACTGTTTGGTCATTCAACCGATTTTCAAAGACCGTTTGAAGGTGGATTTCCAAGACCGTTTTCCCCAAGACCGTTTGGAGTAGGTTCATGTAGAAAACTTGAAGACCCCATCCAAACCTATAAAAAGGACCGCAAGGGTCCTCAATTAGCATTGGTTCCAGGATGCCGACAGGCTGCCTGTACACAGGTCCGATCCAGTTCTATCCACACTGCCACTTCATCTGCCGTTCCTACTGCAACTCAAGGAGACTGAGAAGAGAGGGAAGGAGGAGTGAGAAAGATTACCCTATCTGTCTTGGCATCCCTCGTTCTTCCAGATCTGCTCCGACACGACGTAGTAGACCACATCATCTTCATCGAGCTACGACTACCTTCTGCACTGAGTTCATGGTAGATTTCTCTCTCTTTCTTATTCTTCTTGTTTCCCGCATCATGAGTGAGTAGTTCCTTTACGCTGGGGTGCAGGGACTAACCCCGGTGTCTGTGCAATCATGTTATTTTGTTAAGAATTCCATGGCAATGTAGATAACTTTTCATTTCGTTGTTAATCGTTCAAGCTTGTAGTTTGATTACCTGCTTGCATTCATTTCGTTCTTATCTTCTTAGTGTAGAATGTCGATTAATGAGGTCGACTCCTTGACGAGAACTTCTGATATGATTCCTTGAGGTCATAAGTGTATGATCCGTTAGGGGATGAGCCATCTAGCCTACAGTGATGCTTCTGTGCATCTATCCTTGTAGAGGGTTTGCAACCTTACTTGGATGTTGTATCTTCTTAGTTAATCGCCTGCTTGTAGATTAATTACCTGCTTGCTTAATGATTCATGCAATTGACTTCTTGACGAGAACTTCTGATAGGATTCCTTGAGGTCGTAAGTGTGTGATCCATTAGGGGATGAGCCATCTAGCCTATGGTGACACTTCTGTGCGCCAATCCTCGTGGAGGGCACATAACCTTAGTTGTATTTTGTATCATCAGAGTCGTGAGTTCGTGACCCGGACGACATAGAGAAATCTGACGTCTAATGTGATGTTCACATGAACCTATCCTCGCAGAGGGTTCGCAGTAGCTCTATTTGGATAGTTATATCTTGCATGGTAATGTGTGATTGAATGTGTTTGCATGTGTAGTGGTGGTGAAACCTGATACCATCCCAGCGATTTCATATCATTGATCTAAATCCAACTTTAATTCAGCTTTTACTTCCTTATAATTAGTTTAATCAAACTCAATTCAACCCATCATTTTAAATATTAGTCTTAACTCGAACTAGATTAGACTGACAAAGATTTTTTAAAATGTTGTCCTTTGGGATTCGATCCTCAACTATACTGCAATAAGACCCATATGCTTGTGGGTGGTATTATTGTACATTGGTTTTGGTAAATGCTCAGGGATTTCATCCCCGAGTGAATTTGTTAGTTCGATTTTTGCCACGTCAAATTCTGGCGCCATTGCCGGGGACAACGGAATCAGTTAGTTAAATCTAGTTCTTTTAAGTCTAATATAGGATTTTGCTTTTCTTTTGATACAATTGATCATCTTCTTGACTTTGACTCTACTTTTTGGATCTCAATTTCCTTCTATTTTCAGGTACTTCAGGAGGATTAGTGCATGCACTGCCTGAACAGCCCCAAACTCACTTCCAGCTTTGATTCGGAGATTGACAGAACCTTCCACCAACAAAACAGAGAGAACTAAACAAGGATGGCTCAAGAAGAGGAGATAGCTCGAAGGGTGGCTCAAGCCCTTAAGGCATAGAGAGAAAGATTCATGCAAGAAGCTAGAGATGCTGTTCAATAAAAAATTCAAGCAGCACCAGTAGGGACACAAGCAGCAGAACTGCAAAAGGATCTTAGAGAGTTCTCAATCCCCAAAGCTGCTAATGTTCATCATCCAGTACAACCTCCTCCCATCAATGATGCCAATTTCGAGATTAGGGCGCATTGGATCACATTGCTTCAAAACAACACATTCTATGGAAAACAAGGAGAGGACAGTCAGGAGCATCTTTTGAGGTTTATCGATCAATGTGCTATGACAAAGCATAATGGAGTATCTGATGATGCCATTCGACTTCGTCTCTTCAAATATTCACTTGCTGATAGAGCAATGAGCTGGTACAATTCATTGCAAAGTGAACTCATCACCACTTGGGAACAACTTCAAAATATATTTTTCGAAACGTTCTACCCTCCCTCTCTCACTTATGAAATTAGGGGACGGATAACGAATTTCACCCAAATCCCTGGAGAAACTCTTATAGAAGCATGGGATAGATACAAAGAGCTTCTACACAAGTGTCCACACCATGGAATTCCTAAGAATCAACTCATCAAAATTTTCTGTAGCGGTGTGGACGATGATATTAAGAGATTCTTAGACTCCTCATCTGGAGGAAACTTCATGCGTCAAAGTTATGATAATGCATGGAGGGTTGTAACCCTTGGAGCTGAAAATCAAGCTAATTGGGGTAGATCTGTAGGTAAAGGAGTCTTGAAAGTAGCTATGGATGAAGCTACTCCTGAATACAAGTCTATTTCTAAAACCTTAAACCTCTTAGTTGCCAAGCAAGACCATATTGAATCATCTCTTGCTGCAATTGGAAGAGGACGTTCACCCACTCGACAATAAGAACATGTCAGGTCTACCTCACTGCTTTGTGAAGCATGTAAGGGCACAAATCATTCCACTTGGGCATGCAATGTTCTCTATGATGTTGTTCTAAGCAATGTATGTGGCCAAGGAGATAATAATCAAATGGAGAACATGAATGCTGTTAATACCATCCCTAGTCAAGGTTATTACAATCCGATTCAGAATAAGAATCATCTAGGTTTTCAATATGGAAACCCCTCTGGAGAAGTGAACTCACAGCAATTTGATTTGAACAACCAACCACGAGGCCCACCACGATTTCAGTACAATCAACAATAGAATTTTGGAAATCAAGGAAACTTCAAGGGAAACTTTCAGAATGGGAACTTCAATAATTATCTAAACAATTCCCAGTACCAGAGTCTTAACCAAGTTCCTTATCAACAACAAGGACAACAAGCAAGTCTCGTATCACCTGATGACAAGCTATCAGCCATTGAAAAGATGTTGCAAACTCAGCAAACTATGATAGCTAACCAACAAGCTCAACAGAAGGCTATTGAATCCCAACTAGCTCAAGTGGGAGCTAGCATCAAGCCACCAGCTGGGGTTTTTGCTGGACAACCCGAGAATAATCCTAAGCATCCTAAACAATTGAAGACAGTCACCACCAAATCGGGAAAAGACTATTCTGATCCTCCTATCAAGACACTTGTGGTTGTTACAAATGAAGATGAACCTGTGATTGTCCAAGACTCAACAACACCAGAGTCTCAACTGAAACAACCAGTAACTGCTGATAAGATAGACAAGGAAAGTCCTGAGAAGCCTATTGATGAAGAAACTGAAACACCAGAACCTAATATCCCTGTATACAAGCCTCGTATTCCTTTCCCTACTCGTTTAAGGCAAACCAAGCTTGATACTCGGTTAAATAAGTTTAAAGAAACTATGAAGAAACTTCATGTTGATATACCATTTTTGAATGTGTTGTCTGAGATACAATCTTGGACAAAATACTTAAAGTCACTCCTCACTAGGAAATATATAACTGAAGAATATGAGACAGTCAAGTTAGCTAAAACCACTTCAGATATCATCCAGAGTAAGATGCCAAAGAAACAGAAAGATCTAGGATCATTTGGTATTTCCTGCCATATCGGTGATTCTTCATGCAAGAAAGAACTAGCAGATCTTGGTGCTAGCATCTCCATCATGCCACTCAGAATTTGTAAAAGGATAGGGTTTGCTGAACTTCTTCCAACTGGCATGACCATACAACTCGCAGACAATTCGATAAAACACCCGTTAGGGATTATTGAGGATGTACTTGTTAAGGTAGGAAAAGATTCCTATGTTCTGTGCGATTTTGTCATCATGGACATAAAAGATGATGCCAGATATCCTCTCATCTTTGGATGTCCGTTCCTCGCCATCGCAAGAGTTCTAATTGACATTGAAGAAGGAACCCTGCTGCTAAGATTAGGCAAGGAAACACTTGAATTTAAAGTTTTTGAAAGCATGAGAAGACCAAGTATGCAAGAAGAAGTCTATCTAACTGATTGCATAGAGAAGATGTCACTTCTAGCTCAAGATAATCATGAATCATACGATCCATTATAAGTCACTCTAATGGATCCATTAGTTGATGAACCTATTGATGAACAAGTAAAGGATTACATCGAATCCCTCGACTCTGCAAAAGAAGATGTTGAAGCCACGTGTGAAGAACTCAAAGCTATGGAAGCTACTGGAGAAACATGCGAAAAACCAGAAACTCCAGAGATGAAGCCCCTGCCCAAGGGACTGAAGTATTTTTTTTGTATGACCTCAAGGTTTGTCCATTAATAATAAATTCCGATTTTATGACCAAAAAAGAAGATAAACTCCTGAAAGAATTGAAGGACAGGAAGAAAGCGATTGGCTACAAAATGAATGACCACACTGGGGTTAGTCAAGCGTTGTGTATGCAAAATATCCCTATGATGGAAGATCGTAAGCCAACCATTGAACATCAACTGAAACTAATTCCAAATATGAAGGAGGTAGTCCATAAAGAGGTCATTAAACTGCTCACTGTAGGAATTATCTATCCAATATCAGACTCACCATGGGTGAGCCGAGTACATGTAGTCCCAAAGAAAGGTGGAACAACTATAATATGAAATGAAAATGATGAACTCATCCCCATCCGGACAGTCATAGGGTGGAGGATGTGCATTGATTATAGGAAGTTGAACAAGGCAACTCAAAAGGATCACTTTCCAATGCCTTTTCTTGATCAAGTATTAGAGCGGTTGGCTCATCAAGAATATTTCTGTTATCTCGATGGTTACTCTGGATTCTACCAAATACCGATACATCCAGATGATCAGGAGAAAACCACTTTCACCTGCCCTTTCGAAACATATGCATTCAGAAGAATGTTGTTCGGCCTTTGCAATGCACCCACAACTTTCCAGCGTTGCATGGCTTCAATATTTGCCGGTCTCACCGAAACCATTATGGAAATTTTCATGGATGATTTTTATGTATATGGAGATTCATTCGATTCATGTGTAAAACACCTTTCCCTAGTCATCAAATGATGCGAAGAAGCACATCTTGTGCTGAATTGGCAGAAGTGTCATTTCATGGTAAAGGAAGGCATTGTCCTAGGCCATAGGGTCAGTAATTGAGGTATTGAAGTAGATAAGACCAAGATTGAAGTGATATCCAAGCTCTCTGTCCCTATCAATGTAAAGGAAGTTCTAGCATTCCTAGTTCATGCAAGATTCTATAGACGGTTTATAAAGAACTTCTAAAAAATAACCAAGCCAATGACAAATCTGTTACTAAAGGATGCTGAATTCAATTTTGACGAAGAATGTGTTAAAAGCTTCAACACAATGAAGCATTCCCTTACAACCACACCCATCATTAGAGCTCCTGATTGGGACCACCCTTTTGAAATCATGTGTGATGCAAGTGATTATGCTGTAGGAGCTGTATTGGGCCAATATATAGAAAAGAAACATTATGTATCTATTATGCATCAAAGACCCTCGATGAAGCTCAGAGGAATTACACTACTACTGAGAAATAACTTCTAGCAGTGATGTATGCCTTTGAAAAGTTCAGATCCTACCTAATTGGTTCAAAGGTCATTGTCTACACAGATCATTCTTCCATTCGTTACCTTCTGGCAAAGAAAGATGCAAAACCTAGGCTAATTAGATGGATTCTCCTACTGTAAGAATTTGATTTGGAGATAAGAGATAAAAAGGGCACAAAAAATGTGGTAGAAGATCACCTCAGTTGCATCCACACTCTGGATATTGAGAAGATTCTGATTAATGATTCCCTTCCAGATGATCAACTAATAAAGGTCTCAGAAGCTATACTGTGGTACTCGGATTTTGTGAACTACCTTGTTGCTGGGGTTATCCACCCTGAATGCACCAGAAATGCACTGAAGAAATTTAAGCATGATGTAAAATAGTACTACTGGGATGAGTCGTACCTTTTCAAACAATGTGTTGATGGTCTATATAGATGATGTATCGCCAAAGAAGAAGCTCAACTTATTTTGGAACAATGTCACTCAGGTCCAGTGGGAGGACATATGAGCTCTAAAAAGACTGCCTTGAAGGTTTTGCAATGTGCATTCTTCTGGCCAACCATATCCAAAGATTCCTACAACTTTGTCCCATCATGTGAGAAAGTTCAGAGATCTGTCAATATAACAAAAAGAGATTTTATGCCGTTGAATCTATGGCAAGAAGTAGAGATATTTGATGTTTGGGGGGTGGACTACATGGGTCCCTTCCCATCTTCTCATGGATTTTCATACATCCTACTAGTGGTGGACTACGTCTCAAAATGGGTTGAAGCCATAACAACCGTCACTAGTGATTCCAAACTAGTCATCAAATTATTCAAGGATATTATTTTTCCCCATTTTGGTGTCCCACACACGGTGGTATCCGACAGAGGTTCCCATTTTCTAGAAAGAAGATTTGAAGCATAGCTAAGAAAGTATGGTGTTACTCACAAGGTAGCCTCATCTTACCATCCATAGACAAGTGGATAGGTGGTGGTTTCTAATCGTCAACTCAAGGGTATCTTGGAAAAGACAGTAGGTGGCAATCAGAAAGATTTGTCAGTAAAAATCAAAGACGCATTGTGGGCCTACCGTACTGCTTTTAAGACTCCTCTGGGAACCACACCATTTCAGTTAATCTACGGAAAGTCATGCCACCTGCCAGTAGAACTGGAACACAAAGCATGGTGGGAAATAAATCAATTGAATTTTGACATGAAGAAGGCAGGTGAAGCCAGGATTCTATAACTCCTGGAGTTGGATGAACTCTGGATGACAACTTATGAGAATGCATGAATCTACAAAGAACGCACAAAACTTTGGCACGATGGTCATTTGAAAAGAAAATACATACAAGTGGGTGACCAAGTTCTTTTATTCAACTCAAGACTAAGGTTATTCCCAGGAAAACTTTGTTCTGGTTGGACTGGACCATATATTGTTAAGAGCATCTACCCGCATGGTGCTTTCATCCTATGGAGTAAAAAGTCAAGGAAAACTATGGCTAATGGCCAATGTTTGAAAAGATATTTCACCACGGTAGACACGGGCATCAACGCATCACTGGATCACTCCAAACCAGATTACCCACCATGAAGTTGAAGGAGCTCAAGTCGAGCCATCGACGCAAAACAAAGGTACTTTTCGGGTGGCAAATCGATCAATAAACTTGTTTTACTTTTCTTTTCAAATTAGAATGTTTCTTTAATTTTACCTTTAATAAATATTTTGCACTAAATAAAAATTGTATCACAAGATGCTACTTTGAGTTCTGAATGATCTTTTTGTTTGAGATTTTTAGATGGAGGAAACACGCTGATTGGAACGCAACCACATTTAGTGGTCCAAATGGCATGAACTCTCCCCTCCATCTCGGATTTAGAGTTTGCTCAGGACGAGAAAATTTCTAAGTTTGGGGTGGAGGGTGCGTGGTACGTATCTTACCTTCCACCTTCACCCATCTAAACTAAAATTAAGTTTTCATTGTTGCATTTTTTACCTAAACTTAAGTTTTCATCGTCACATTTTTGACCTAAATTTTCAAAATGTTCAAATAAAATTTTCAAAATTTTAAAGTTTTCAAAAGAAATTTGAACCGATATTTGATGAAATTTTGACATGTTTTCAATTTCTATGCCTTTATCATTATACCCTCCTTATCCGAAGTAGATCCTTAAAAGGACCTTATTCTGAAAACTAGCCTTTTGATTTAAATCGTCTTGTGAATCTTATGAATCCTAACATCATGATACTTATGCAAAAATGATAAGTGTCTGTCAAACTGATAGGGATCAAACACGTCGTGCTTCCTAACTGACTAGTGGAACAATAACATGGAATCCCCACCAGATCCTCATCAAGTCATTATCTGAGCAGAGTACGATAAAGAGAACGACCCGATGCACAGAATTGTAAATCAAGTTGCATTATGATCTGAACTCTCTTCTACACTTCTTCTATCATCTTCGTACGCCTCCATCCATCAAAAACAAACAAAAATAGCCAATATAGTTTCAAACCCTAAGTTTGGGGTGGCACACCACTTCCCTCTATATTTTCTTCTCCCATACCCCTCGCAAATTAATAGGGGCATACCACCAAAATGCAATCTCGAGTCGAATAGAGGAGAGATTTGCACACAAAAGATGCCAAAGCGCACACAATAAGAAATGTAATCTCGAGTCGAATAGAGGAGTGATTCAAACAAAAATGCAATAAATGAAATTGCAAAAATAATAAAAATCTTGAGTCAAATAGAGGAGAGATTCGCACAAAAATGCAATAAATGAAATTGCAAAAATAATAAAAATCTCGAGTCGAATAGAGGAGAGATTTACTTCTTCCTTCCATACCATCCTTCACTCCCTCTTCCTCCTAAAGGCACAATAAATGCCACCACTATCATGAAAAACACTCGTGTCAGATCAGATGTATACTTGTTTTTCTGTTGGTGACTCTGGACTCTTACAAAACTCTTTGACATGTTTGTTGTTGGAAAAAGTAAGGAGGAAGTGATATTGGAAAAAAACTCAGGAATGAAGATATGGTGAGATGTGTTTAGTGGTCTCAAGAGGTTGAGATACTAAGTCATACTGAGCAGAAGGAAAACAATCGTGATGTAAAGATGAGGCAATCACACGAATTGAAAGTATTCATTTGGCGACTGTTTTAGATTTTGTGTTACTCGAGGACGAGCAACGTTTAAGTTTGGGGTATTTTGATGAATTCATATTCATCATGATTTTCAGTCACTATCTTGGACCCTTTTCGACTCAATTCACCCAATTTCAGTTTCTAAATGTGCAAAACTTCTTAATTGGTCCAATTATCATGATTTTAACTGAATTTACATTGATTTGATGCAGGTCTTGATGAGGTTGAACATTTAGTTTGGACCCACCCTTCATTCACCATTTGTTCTCACCATCGGTCTCACCATTCGGTCTTGACCGTTCGGTCTCATCCAATCAGTTTCTAGCTCCATGCGGTCTTCAAGATCGGTTGAGCAACCTGCTCAAAACCGTTTGGGCAACTCAGCAGCATTGGGCATGTTTCCCCTCCTCTTGCTCTCCCTTCCTCTTCCATCAACATCATCAACACCTACACCTCTACCTCCTTCTACCTCCAACAACCCTAAACGCTACCTGCAACGCCGCCGCTCCCACCCCACGCTCACCGCAGAGAAGCCCTCACAGTCTTGAGACCATGAGGCGTTGATCGATCGCATAATGATTGGAGGAGATCACACAAACCAGTTGGACGATGCCCAATCCAAGACCGTTTAGAAATCGACATGAAGACTGGTTGAACTTCGACGTAGAGACTTTTTGAAATCCATTCGGTCCCAAGACCATTTGGAGCCATTCGGTCCCAAGACCGTTTAGAGCCATTCGGTCCCAAGATCGTTTGGAACCATTCAGACCCAAGACCGTTTGGAGCCATTCGGTCCCAAGACCGTTTGGAGCCATTTGTTCCTAAGACCATTTCGAGCCATTCATTCCCAAGACCGTTTGGAGCCATATGGTCCCAAGAGCGTTTGGATTCATACAGTCCCAAGACCGTTTGGAGCCATTCGGTCCCAAGACCGTTTGGTCATTCGACTAATTTGCAAAGACCATTTGAAGGAAGATTTCTAAGATTGTTTTTCCCAAGACCATTTGGAGCAGGTTCATGCAAGAAACACGAAGACCCCATCTGAGCCTATAAATAGGACCGCAAGGGTCCTCAATTGGCATTGATTTCGGGACGCCGACAGGCTGCCTGTACACATTTCTGATCCAGTTCTATCGACACTGCCACTTCACCTAACGTTCCTACTGCAACTCTAGGAGACTGAGAAGAGAGGGAAGGAGGAGTGAGACAGATTGTCTGGTCTTTCTTGTCATCCCTCGTTCTTCTAGATCTACTCCTACATGACGTAGTAGACTGCATCATCTTCACCGAGCTGTGACTACCTTCTGCATCGAGTTCATGGCGGATTTCTCTCTCTTTCTTATTCTTCTTGTTTCTCACATCATGAGCGAGTAGTTCCTTTTTGCTGGGGTGCGGGGACTAACCCCACTGCCCATGCAATCATGTTCTTTTGTTAAGAATTCCATAGCAATTTATATAACTTTTCATTTCGTTGTTAATCGATCAAGCTTGTAGTTTGATTACCTGCTTGCATTCATCTCGTTCTTATCTTCTTAGTGTAGAATGTCGATTAATGAGGTAGACTCCTTGATGAGAACTTCTGATAGGACTCCTTGAGGTTGTAAGTGTATGATCTATTAGGGGATGAGCCATCTAGCCTACGGTGACACTTCTGTGCGCCTATCCTTGTAGAGGGTTCACAACCATAGTTGGATGTTATATCTTCTTAGTTAATCGTCAATGATTGCTTGTAGATTAATCGCCTGCTTGCTTAATGATTCACGTGGTTGACTTCTTGACGAGAACTTCTGATAGGATTCCTTGAGGTCATAAGTGTGTGATCTGTTAGGGGACGAGCCATCTAGCCTACGGTGACGCTTCTATGCGCCAATCCTCACGGAGGGCTCACAACCATAGTAGCATTTTGTATCTTTGGAGCCGTGAGTGCGTGACCCGGACGGCAACAAGAAATCTGACGCCTAAGGTGATGTTCACATGAACCTTTCCTCATGGAGGGTTCGCAGTAGCTTTATTTGGATAGTTATATCTTTCCTGGATATGTGTGATTGAATGTGTTTGCATGTGTAGTGGTGGTGAAACCCGGTACCATCCCAGCGATTCCATATCATTGATCTAAATCCAACTTTAATTCAACTTTTACTTCCTTGCAATTAGTTTAATCAAACTCAATTCAACCCATCATTTTAAATATTAATCTTAACTTGAACTAGATTAGACTGACAAAGGTTCTTAAAAACGTTGTCCTTTGGGATTCGATCCTCAACTATACTGTAATAAGACCCATCCGCTTGCGGGGGGTATTATTGCACATTGGTTTTGGTAAAAGCTCGGGGATTTCAACCCCGAGTGAATTTGTTAGTGTGATTTTTGCCACGTCAAGGCAGATATTACATGTCCAAGAAAAGACACTTTTGATAACCACAATTCACACTTACTGAATTTGGCATATAACTTGTGCTCTCTAAGTAAAATCAGAGCCTGATGAAGGTGTTGCTCATGCTGTCAAGCATCTCGACCGTAAACCAGGATGTCATCTATAAAGACTACTATGAATTGATCAAGGAATTGTTGGAAGATTCTGTTCATGAGTTCCATTAATGCAGCTGGTGCATTAGTTAGTACAAATGATATAACCATGAACTCATAGTGACCATACCTTGTTCTGATGGCTGATTTAGGTATGTCACTCTCCTTGATATGTAACTGATGGTATCCTAACCTCAGATCTATTTTAGAGAAGATAGTTGCACCACACAACTGATCAAACAAGTCATCTATCCTTGGCAGAGGATATTTATTCTTTATGGTTACTTTGTTTAGTTGTCTATAGTCGATGCATAATCGCATAGACCCATCTTTCGTTTTTAAAAAAAGAACCGGAGCACACCATGGTGAAGTACTCGGTCGAATAAAACCCTTTTCAAGCAACTCCTGTAACTGTCTCTTGAGTTCTGCCATCTCAGCAGGTGCCATTCTATAAGGTGTTTGAGCTATTGGTTGAGTATCCAAGATTAGATTAATCTCGAAATCAATCTCTCGGGGTGGAGGAACATTTTGAAGTTCCTTAGGAAACACATCCTCAAACTCCCTAACAACTGGAACATCAGAAAGATTAGAACTATCTATCCTAGTATCTACCACATGTGCCAAGAATGCAAAGCATTCTTGTCTCATCAACTTCTCAACTACCATAGCCGACACTAGATAGGTTGGAAGAATCTTTTTGTCCCCCTGAAAGATCCATGTATCACCATTATCTGAGAACATAGCCTGTTTGGAACCACAATCCAAGACAACCTTATACTTTTCTAGGGTGTCCATCCCAAGGGTTATGTCAAACCCATGCATCTCAAGTGGTATAAGATCCACCTGAATGCTATGTTCTAAAAAAGAAAGAACATAGGGAGAACATACCTCCTGTAACACTGCAGATCCAACTAATGGAGTTTCTAATAATAGATTATCTACTCTATGACTAACAGTCATATTGCAGTCATGAATCACTTCTCGAGTGATAAAGGAATGTGTAGCACCTGGATCAATAAAAAAAGATACAAAGTAGGATGAAGACATATAAGAATGAAACAATTCCATTTGACCTGTCACAACTCGTGGGTTGACCACTGCTTCCGACTGATTCATAGCATAGAATCTTACGGTTGTTGGTTGTCGACCACTAGCCCTATTGTTGGATGTAGATGAGCTAGCTTGGGATGCCTGTCCATGTCTTCAAGTGCCACTGCTAAACTGTCGCTTCTGAGAGCCTTGTTAACTATGCCTCAGTGGTTGGGTTATAATCATGTCTCTAACTAGACAATCTTTCATCAAATGTCCCATCTTCCCACATTTATAACAAACTTTGTTCTCCCGATGTGGTCTAGATGGTCCTGTTAGTGACATTGAGGTTGAGATTTGGGATCCTTTTTGTGGTAAACTATGACCCCTACCCTTGCTAGATGTCCACTGTGTCTGAGTATTAAACCTCAGTGGTGTTGTTGGTGCAGAAAACCTTGGTTTCTTAAAGCTTTCGGACCTCTGTCCCTAGAACTGGGTATATACTTTATTACTGTTGGCTTGACATTTCTCAGTCACGGACCTTTCTATGTGCCTAACCGACTCCACACTGGTGTGGTCAAATCAGTGTTCAAACCCTTCTCAAAATGTTGAATCCTCTCCTAATCTATAGAAGCCATGTGCGGACAGAATCGTAGAAGTTCCATGAACTTAGCTTCATGATCACTAATGTTCATCGGTCCTTGCCTTATCCGTTCAAGCTGAGAAATCTTCTCATCCAGGTAGGTCTTAAGAAAATATCTACTAACATATTCACGTCAGAATTCTTCCCATCCGACTTCAACACCTGGCCTTTTGCCTTCTTCTATGGCCCACCAATGACCAACACTTCCCTTCAACAGGTACACCGCATGTCTAACCTTCTTGGCTTCTAGGATATTAAGAATTTTGAAGGCCTTTTCGAGCTCAGTCAGCCACAAGTCTGCATCTTCTGGGTTAGCTATACCAGCATATTCAGTGGCTCCTACCCGACAAAGTCGTTCAAAAGTCTTGCCAGCTCCATGCCCCTCATTGTGAGCTGGTGCCCTAGGTGCAGGTGGTGGCATCCTATCCGTCATGTGTGTCATAGTCGCCATGAACTTCACAAACAGAGCATGGAAAGCCAGGTTTTCTAGTGTAGCCTGATCAAGCTGAGGATGTTTAGGTACTGGTTCTTCCCTATCCTGATCCCTTGCACCTCCTCCTGGTACAGCAACACTACTTTCAACAACATGTTCTTCATGTGATCCAGCAATCTTCAAACTTTACTTCTTCTCCTGAGAGCAGAAGTCACTATCAGATAAACTGAAAGATACTAGAACAGACTCAATGACCTTAAACCTATGTCTCTGTAGACTCAGTGAACCTAGAGCTCTAATACCACTTAACTTGAGATGAACTGACGCCAAATCAGACCGTCACAACGTAATTAATTGCAGAATCAAACATAAGCAGTGGATTTCTAAAAATCACTAAAAATTAAAACCATTTACAAAGAGATCCATTTCCAGGAAACTCTTATAACAAGAACCAAAATATTATATACACATTCTAGTCAACAAAGTGCATACCATGTACCTTCTTTTCTTGAGGATTACAAACAACAGTTGCTCTATTAAATCTACACATGAGCAACATAAAACCTCGAGACATTCAATGCCAAAATTCTTAGATCGATTATAAAAGCCCTAACTACTAACCCCTAGGACCTGAGAGTACAGAGATGACTCATATGACTCATATTTACAAGACACGACATTTAGTATCTCCACTTGAGATGTTACTGTTGTCCCTGGTACTGCTGTCCTTCCCCTGTTGTAGGGTTTCTACCTCCTCCTCCTCATCCACCTAAAAATGTTGGATCCCACGGGGTGAGACAATTGAAATTGCCCCAGTGAGAGATATAACTCTCTGCCAAAAACATTATTATTGTAGGTAACAGTAATAAACTAAACAGAGTAATCTCTATTGAAAAACATGATTAAATCATTATTAAGCAGAATAGAACAATATCATGTATTCATTTTAATAAGGAATATGAAGAACATGTACAATAATTATCAACTTTAGGATACAATAAACAATGTGACATCAACCAATAGTTTCCATAATTCATCCTTAAGAAAATATGCTACATGACTGAATTACATTTTACAATCATTCTTATGCCCTAAGGAAGTGAGCCGTACCGCTCAAATCCAACCTTCGGTTGCGAAACCCAAAGTCGGTTCCATACAAGATCAAAGGAAGAGTCGGACTCCTCGATCTTATCCGTCTTGATCAGTGCAAGACCACAAGTAGGACCGCAGTCTCTTGCTTAAGTGACGTCAGTCACATGGTTATCTCACATGGCTACCCATCTTGTATTCTACCTTGGTACAGGTCTCGACGCTAGTAAATCTAAGACACGGGCCAGTTCACCGTGATCTCTGATCCATGCACACATTCATGCTCTATCACACTGAGCCATGTGTCTATTCACCATGCTCGTAAACATATCTTGAGTCTACAACCAAAGTTACATTCTAATCCTCCTATTTTCAGCTAGGAGCACCACGTATATTCAACAATATATGCTCTGAATTAACCAGCAGGAAAACCTGTTTCACCATCACCAGCTACTAACGATGATGGATCTATGGCCAGGGCTCTACATGATAATATTCCACTTGATTATTTAAGTACATTAACATATTATTTTAGCATCAGTCAATTTTTCAAACGAATTATTATGACAAATGCTACAAGGAAATAATACTCTTATCAAGTACTTTTCAAAACTTTATGAAGCATTGGGATCTCAATCCCTTGTCTCACTACTGGGAATTCACATCCCTCAACATCATCATCATCATGTTTGTTGGATCTGGGTATTCAAACCCTTAGTTCATCACTGAACATAGTTACCACTATCAGGTAACTATTACCTCCAGGTCATCTGACCAAGGTATTCATGATACTTGCTACACAAGCATCTCACATAGATCACGAGGCATATTCAACTTCTTATCACCTGTCATTAGGCAACAAATAAAATAATGGCTCACAAGGCCCATTAACATCATAACTCATACCTGGTTATGCTCATCATCTCATGATACATGCATGGTTAGTATATTTGATAACAACCATATCAATTACATGTCAACAATATGCAATACAAAGATAACATCACTATTCCCTCATTAGGGTTAAGGTATCCCATCTTTATCAATTAGGGTTTCACATCACATCACCATTTATTAGGGTTTCACATAAAATCACCCTATTTTAGGGTTTCACATGACATCACCCTATATTAGGGTTTCACATAACATCACCCTATATTAGGGTTTCACATCATTATCAATTAGTATTTCTCAACTCATTACCCAAAATTAGGGTTAGGGTTTCTCATTCTTCTCAATTAGGATTTCCATTCTCCATTAATTAGAGTTTTTTTTATCTCATTAATCCAAACCCTAAATCAGTGCTTCCACATATCTTGGAGCACATAGCATTATTTATGTAATAAATCATACTTATCATTGTTCCATATACTAGGAACACACATCATCATCATACCTTAATCAATTGACTTAACCTTTCACTAAGTACATGCACCTACACTTATCATAATGTTTTGAATTTATTAGTTTCATAGGCATTGAATAATAATCACTCTAATTATACCAATCACCAAAGTGATTTAGAGGTACATTCATTGAAATCAACCTTGAGATACTCTTCAACCACTTATGGGGTTATTAATACTTACATGATTAGAATCAATTGGACCTTCAAATAGTTTAGACTAATTGAACCCTTAAACGGTCTTGAGGTTACTGGACCTTCCAACAGTCTTGAGGTCACTTGATCTTCAAACGGTCTTGAAGACCATTAGACATTAAACGGTCTTGGTTCAATTGAATCTCCAAACGGTCTTGAACCTTTTGTACCTCCAAACGGTCTTGAGGTGCTTGACCTCCAAACAGTCTTGAAGTGCTTGACCTCCAAAGAATCTTGAGGTGCTTGACCTCCAAACAGTCTTGAAATTACTAGACCTTCAAATGATCTTGAAGACCATTAGACCTCAAAGGTCTTGTACAAATTCTCCAAACGGTTTGAGACCATTAGACCATCAAACAGTCTTGGTCTACTCCTTCAATCGATCTTAAGACCGTTAGACCATCAAAGGGTCTTGATCTCAAAATCCCTAAACTGTTTGAGACTGTTCAATTTAAATATTATTTAACCCCAAATGGTTTGAGACCGTTTAGTCCTCAAACGGTCTGAGACCGAATGGTCCTCAAATGGTCTAAGACCATTTGGTCAATTCATCTTGAAACCATTTAACCCTAAATTGGGGTTGTGATCTCAATTGATTTAGGGCTTTGAACCCAATTGAGCTAGTGTTCTGAAATCAATTGAATTTGATTTTTTTGAAGTTATTAGATCATGAAATCAGTCAATCCGTGAACCTATTGAAACTATTTAGTCTTCTACAGTTTGAAACCATTTGCCCTCCAATCGATTTTGAAACTGTTTGGTCACCAAACGGTTTGAAACTGTTTGGTCTAAAACGGTTTGAAAATTGTTTGACCAACACAAAGTAAACATATTTTCTCATGATACTTCTTAAGGTGTGTGCTAAGATGATGTCATCATCACCAAGCTTCAGACCTATGATTTCCATTGTCATATATAAGAAAATTTTGGCAATTATTCAAGAAGAAATAAAGGATCAACATATAATGAGAAATTGAAAACAATAACAACATCAATGGGTTCAAGTTATATAACCCGCCTTCAAAGTAGCTTCAAAGCTTCAAGATTCGCATCTCTAATGGTGAATGAAGCTCCTTCAACTAGCCAAGGCTCGTTTCCAACTCTTTGGATGCAAAGGATAGCCAAGGTTGAGCATTGGTTGGAGAAAAGAAGAAAATCAATGTTGAAATCCGATTTCAACCATCAATTCAAGGTTGAAGATGATCATGGAGCTTACCTTCAGCTTGGGGAACGTTTTCCTCCTTCTACTAAGCTCCTTGGTCGTCAGCCAAAGCAAAGAAAGAAAGTGGTTTGCAAAATGGCCTTTCAAGTAAGGAGAAAATTGAAGATATGTGATTGATTTTCTAGGAGAGAGAAAGTAGAAGGAATTTCATCAATTATCTTTGCCACATGCCCCCTCCCTTCCTTGCCTCTGAAGACAACTCCCTTCATCCTCAATATCCCCTCATTTATCCTTGATTTAAAAGCAACCACTTTAAGCACCATAATTAATATAATATTGTTATCCATTTTTAGTGGACATTACTTTTTAATTAACAAATGTGAGTGGGTTTCTTCACCTACTTAGGATATTTCGGTGCAACTCAAGACATTTGGACGTCCTTGAATTATAAGATTTCAACCAAAGCCTTATTAATTGATGGGCACTTCAATTAATATATTTATTTTTGCTACAAATTAAATTAGGGTTTCAATTATGCTTAAATCTTGATTATTTTATTATCAAGATTATCTCTCCTCAAAAGTAGTTCACACAAGACGCCCCTTTCTTTTTATCTTCTCTAAATTATACCAAGAAACAGTAGGGACATTATGGAAGTGGTATTTTACATATTCAATCCTATGTTGCAAATTACACCAAAACTAACATTCAATGCACAAACATTACTCAAACAAGCTCATTTTTTAAACTTAGGCTTGTGGAAGTCATACCTCAGCATCATTCTCATTCTTATGATGCTAAAACACTTGAGGAACATTTATCATGTAACATTTGCAAGGTAACCCCTTAAATGGGGTAAATTGCACTTTAGTCCAAAATAGGTAAAACATTACTTCGACATTATTCAAATAGAACCAAAATTGAAACATAAGCTCTCCTTTACCCTTAATTACTTTTCAAAAGATAAAGACAAGAGATGGCATGGGAGAAAGGCCATTATGGTAGAAGAGATGGTATGGGACTTAGGTGGAACCTTTAATATCATAATGAACTATAATTCTTTGTCCATATAGAAAATGTTTACCTAGTTCAATTCTTTTTAGTTTTGCCCATGTTTAGTTACTTACTTTTTCATCATACTTGTAAACATTGGAAAGATATAAGGTTATCATGTTTAACACCTTCACTCCTATGTGGTTATGGGTTTTTCTTTCATAAGAATACTTTTATATGCTTGTATTCTTTATTATCATAGGTCCATTGCAATATTTTATTTCAGGGTTATATAGATAGGAATATTGTAAGACCCTTGACCTTACTTAAAGTGTTGAAAAATAATAATTACCATAATTTAGTTATTTAAACCATAATCTAACTTTTTATACGTTTTGGTATCATGTGACAAGCTTAAGTTTCAAATTTGGTTCAATTTGGACATTGTTTGAGCAAGTGATATAATTTGATGTATATTTTGGACTTTTTTGCAATGTATCAAAAATGAGGGTTTCTTTGCAATTTTCACATAAACTATGTTCCTTAGATGTTTTATCATCATTCTTGAGCTTGTTGAGCCATGGAGACTTAGTTGTACCTTGGTTTGGTGGTGATTCTCTTCAATGGTGAATTAGGGTTTACCCCTCCATGGATGAGCTACCTTTAAGAGCCATCAACTGATGGTCCCCCTATTTGGTAGACATAATGGTCAGCAAAAGGTGGTGAAAACTGATGGTCATCCTAGAAGTCTTTAGTTTGATGGTTTTCTGGCCTTGGTTCACTTGGACCGCTGGTTCACTTAAAAAGGATGATCAAATGATGGTTCATCACCAAGTAAGCTAGGGTTTCAAGAACCAATGGCTTCCCACTCATAACAAACAATGGTGGATATGTATATCTAACAAACAATTCCTATTAGGTCTCCACAACCAATGGACCTATTGTTGAATGGTCGTGGAATCTCTTAGCCATGGACATTGGAGAGCTACTAGGACATCCCAAGCTTCTTCTCTCCCATATCCATAAGCTTTATATACCTATCCTTTAGCTCACAAATGAAACCTTTGGTTCCTTATCTCTTCCCTCCTCTCCATACCTTCTTTATCCCCTTCTTGGTGGTGGAGGATCTTCCTAAGGAGGAATAAGGTAGACGACCTTCTTGGTTAAAGCATCTAGGGTTCCACTTTTCTCTCTTCTAGGGTTTATTAAGCTTCCATTTGGTGATCTTGACCTAAATGAGTTAAGTATCTCCTTCTTTCCTTCGTTTCTTTTGTTGTTGTTCTTCCTCCTACCTTTTTCCTAGACGTAACTCTATTGTTCCAAGCTAAAGTTTTCTCTAAAGCTTAAAGAACCTCCCTTTCTTGCTCCTTCTACATTGGGTTTGCTTCTCTTGTGAGAAAGTTGCTACTTGGCCAAGTTCAAAGCTTAACTAGAGTTCTTTACCTTCCTTTCCCAAGGTTTCTTGATTATTGGAGTCTTATATTTTTCCTAGAGGCTATTTTTATCACCCTCTTCACTTTTTTTTCTTACTACTGCTTGCCTACTCACGTTCTTTCTCTAAAATCGAAGATCTAAGCACTTACAAACTATGTTTGCTTGGGGTTTCAATTTTTATGATGTTCCTTGCTTAGTTTTCATCTGTATATGAACCTATAACTATGTATACATTCTTCCTAAGGTATAGGAAGACATTTATCAGGATGTTATGGGAACAAATGGTGCTTAGCACCTATTAAACGATGGCCTATACTTAGGTCTCTAAGCTATTTTCGTCTCTATACATGAACTGATGGTGATGACATTGTGACAACCAATGGAGTTGACTTCATGACAAACAATGGTGATGACTAATTGTGATAAGAAATGTTGTCAACTTATGGTTACACCTTAGGTCAGTTATAGACTCTTTTAGAAGCCCAATAATTGATGTTTTACTGCCCTATAGATGGTATCAACTGATGGTGACATTAGCTTAACATCCGAAGGAAATAAATGATGGTAGTGATGACTCTATCAACTGAGGGTGACACAATGTGTCACAAGCAATGGTGGATCAAGGTTTCAAATTTATCTTCTTAATCCCTAAACCAATAGTTTCTTTGATTATATGATACAAGGGTCAAACCTACACACCAATTGATGGTTTTGAACAATAAACTTGATCCAATGATTGATATTGGATGTTTGAACATCAAATGGATGTGAATGAATCCTATAGTATAATATGTTGGTTCTAGTGATGATAATTCAATGGTTCAATGCCCTTAATTTGTAGTCTCATATTTTCCCTCATATGAATATATTTGATAAGTCACCATAATAAGTGGATGTGTAACTCTAAAGTTATAAAGCTTGTTACACCTAACCCCAATGTAACTAAGCGATGGGGATAGATTGTGATCAGACCTCTTGAAGGTTAACTAAGATAATGAAATTCTCTCGGATTGTTGATTGAAACTCTTATATGGTGATACCTAAATATCACAGTTCCTTTCTATGTTAAACTTGTATGTCACATGTGTGTGGATGACTTGTTGAGCTTTGTTCTAAAAGCATAGAAAGTGAATGATGAACTTGTAGGATTGATTAGATGGTCTTAATGACCCATGGGCATGGTTGATACATATTGGAGGTGTTATCCTCTTTATAAACATGATAAGGGTTGGAACCCCAGATTGTTGTAATTTGGAATTGTACCCTGTTGTGGTATGTTGATTAGTATACCCTCATGAAATTTGGTAAACAAGTGTTCTTTAGTAATGAAATTTAGATATACACTTAAATGTTTTAGATCTTATTAAGTTTCCATCAAGATTTGAGATATCCGTTTGGGCAGCTAGACAAGCATCTCAAGTGTTGAGACAACCATTTGGGTTTTCAGGCTAATCAGAAATCAAATTGGCTTACTTCTTCCATGAGAACCAACTGGTTCAAGCAATTGAAACGATCGGCTTGACTCAAGCTCACTAGATGGTCGTCTTGGTGAGTGAGACGGGCGTCTCGCATGGGTAAGATAGCTTGGTTGGGATAAACGAAGGTTATATATGTTTTCCAGACTTGTTTCAGTTGCACATTACTTGGGGTGCATGGAATTAATATGGGATATTAATTGGAATCTAAATTGCCAAATTTGTGTACGATTGGGAAATTTCCAGACAATTTTCTCTCTATGTGAGATGATTATCTCATGCACCATACGACCATCTAGGTGTGCCAGATGACCGTTTGGAGTGTCATAGGCTGTGAAAATTCAAGATCTTTTGGTCCCTTCCACTCCTGCACAATCCTGTACAAACTGGGAACCCTGACCCTAAACTTGCCTATAAAAGGATGGCACTAGGGGTTTCTCAGAGCATAACACAGACAACAAAGAATCAATTCCTCTGACAAATATTATCCTCCCTAGTTTTGGTAACTAAGAAAGCCCAAACAAGTCCTACCTAAAAAGGGAGGGATACCGACGGGATAGAACAATTGAGAATCATTGTTGCGGGAGAGTAAGTTGGTGACTAGTACACCAACAGGAGGGACAACTCCTTCTTGTATGTTCTAGTTAAATAACATGAGTTCTAGTTGTCTGTGTGGACTACTCTAGAGGCAAGAATCATTTGGCTGCTGCTTGGAGAACAAAGTCATCCTGTGGTCTGTGACGAGACCAGATGAGTCACTACAAAAGTTGTTCTATTCATTGTTTGTGGTGAAGACCAAGAGCTACACAACCACTTTCCAAGAGCAACTAGTAGAGAGTCACATTGAATCGAGTTGTTGTTGTTGGACTTGCTCTAGGACCAGGTATAACTCTCTAAACCATCCTTCCAATTTCATAGTAGTTGATGTGATCTTGTTGTTATGGAAATACAAATAGATATTTTTTTTGTTTTTGCTACTAATCTATGTGCCCATATTCCTAAACAGATTAAAGTTACATAGGACCAATGAGATTAAGAGGTGATGGTTCCATGAATGCATAAGACCATAGGGTCAGAAGTTATCCAGCCATGTTTGCTCGAGGCCCATGAGTCAGGATATTGGCCACCTTTATGAGTTCATTAGGCCCAAGGGGTAAATGTGGGGGGAACTCCTCAAATGCATAAGGATGAGATCACTCCAAAGGTACATGTAACCCAAGAGACCTTGTGGAAATGACTAAGGCTAATGAGACATGAAATTGAAGGCTAAAAGATACAAGAAGTCATTTAATAATGAAGACTTAAGGGAGTTGTGCACAAGCTCAGGAGTGAGAAAGGAACTTGACTTCATGAAATATAAGAAAATTGTGGAACTGAAAAGTAAGTATGGTATCAGTCATGTTGATAGTAATTCAACCTAAAATGTGAAATTTTGAAATAATGTGTGGGTACACCATCTTTGCTCTTGGAAAGGAATGAACTTTGTATTTGGGCTGTAGACAAGGGCTTATTTCATCTCATTATGTGAGAGAGAGAGATTAGGTTGGAACATGTTATGCTTAAAATTGACCTATGAGAATGAATAATCTAGGTTAAGGTTAATGACATGACGTGGGGTTTAAGGTGTTACCTGACCCTTACGTGAAGACAAATGAATAATAGGTTGGAAACCTAGGTGGAAAGGGTTATCACCAAGTGAAATGAAAATGTAATAACTAAGGGATCATATCGTTAAGGAGGTGAATATGCCATAAATTGAAATTTGAATATCAAAGATAGTAATAATGTGAGAAGTTGTGTATTAATAGAAGTGATTAAAGATAATATAAGTATGGTTTCTAGCCCTATGTTTTGAAATTAAGTTGAGTTATCATTCACATTAACCTGACTAGGTGTGAATTTTGTGGGCAAAATTCCTTTTAAGGAGGTGTGAATGTTATGTCCTCAAATTTTGGTAAATTTGAAATACATAAATATAAGACTTGATTGAATAAACAAATTCCAAAATTGTATTTGATAGAATTACAATGTTGACAACTTTGTGGCATGAGTGCAACACATGGCCCATTAGACTATTTGTTTTAAAAATAGGTCCTTGGGGTACAAGACAAAGAAATAAGAGATTTTGTGCATAAATAAATAGACATGACATTATGAATTTTCGAATAATAGTAAATGACATATCAAAGAAGTTCCAAAAATAAAAAGAATACATGTTGTTCTGGATAATTAAATGAGTAGTTATCTAGGCAGTTTGACAAAACATGTTTTGAGACATCAATTAGTATTACTTTGATCTAACTTTTGATATACTTGTATATAATAAAAAAATAAGAGAATTATAGAAATTGGGATTAAAGAGATGTTTCACAAAACGATGGTAATTGGTTTAAATAAATGTATAAAAGGAGCACAATTTGAATGGGAAAGACATCCCAAAAAATCCCAATTACTAAATATAGCATGGAAGAGGTATTAGGGAGTTTCCTTAAAGTTGGGATAATTAATTGAAGGAATATATCAAAGGGAGATGAAAGAATAATTTAGAATTTATCCAATAAAGTGCCATAGGCATTCCTCAATGACTTTTGGCATATCAACTGAGTAATAAGGATATTTTATTTAGGAAATGTATTAAGGAAAGATAAAGAAAGACAAAGACTGAGGGAACAAAGTAACTAGTTCTTTAGTTGGTCAAGTTTGACATATGTATACTTTTGGGAAGGAGTAATTAGTTTTGGAAAATATGATATGACAAGTTGTCGTAAAACCTTGAGAATATATTACCCATTCATATCATTGTTATTTAATTATGTCCAATGTCATCAGACTATCATTTACTTCAAATTTTAAAGAAAAGAAAATGAGTAATGGTATGTTCCATGTCTCTCTCTCTTCCTCCTCCTTAAGTTATAGGAATCCCAACCCTAGTGGTCATATAAAGAGTGTTTCCTTCACCCTAGTGAGTTTGTTCCCAACCCCTTTGGACCTATAGAAACCTACCGATGATTCTTTCCCTAAACCCTGCAACCATCTCTGCGGTAGCAACATAACCTCTATTATTGCCTGGACCATCGTCCTCATGCAGAGCAGGCACAAGGTCGGCGGGGACGTATCCATTCAAAGTATCCATCGCCGCTGCACACTAGGAGGAATCTGACCTTCGAGCTCCTAGATGTGGTCCAGTAATCCTTCTCTCTCTACTCTCATCTTCTTCTTCCTCTTATTGTTAGTTATCGCCACTCCCAGGAATCTCCATGCATCCGGATCTACTGGGAACTGTTGGGGCTGTGTCAACACATAGGGAGCTTGGATGGTGCTTTCATGTTGTCATCATGCTTGGGGCACAAGAAAACCTTATCGGAATACCACTCTGCGAAACATGTGTACATGGAGGAATTTGTGTGTTGTACGGAGGTAGCGAGTCAGGGAAGGTCACACATGAGGACTCCTCGAGCACGGCTCGGCAGTAAACCGATCGTGCTAAAGGGGAAAGCTGGTTTTTGGGGCTAGTTCAGGCCTAGCGGGCTGATCTAGAGAAGAACCAAAGGAATGAAGGTTGCTCCTAACTTAACCACATGGCAGTAGCGATGACCGTAGCATTACGCCATGTGGTATCCTTTTAACGTATTAATATTGATGTTGTTTCAATCATATAAAATGCTACGGTTGTCAAAATATAGGAAAAGTATATATCAAACTGAGCGAGAAAATGGGAGGAACAAAAATAAAATATTATTGAGACTTATAAATACTTTATTATACAAAATTAGAACTAATATGTGTTAAAGTGGTGACTAATGCATAAAACCATAATTTGTTTTGAATAGGTTGTTAATCATGTTAAATAGGATTCATTGAGAGCTAAATTGATGTAGAATTAGAGTTTCTAATATGAATAACCATGCATACAAAGAAATATGGTTTAAAGATCATTACTTGCTATGTTGTTAAAGAACTTTGTTGAATCTAAGTGATCATAATGAAAGGATATGTTGGATATTGTAATTAGGGTTTCACTAATGTTTAATATGCAATATATTTAGGGTTTGAGACCTTATTCCAATGCCTAAATCTGAGACAACTCTTAACCCTAGGATAGAACCGAGTAGGTCTTAATCTAATTAATGTTATAATGACACTTTATGTTTTAGATACATGTAAATTAAATGATGATTGCTTCATTTTCTTGCTTGATTGGATAATATTCTTTAATTATGATTGTAGGATATGCATGGTTCTACAAAAACTAACTAGTTACGATTATGACTATCACAATAGTTTTTCAGTGTTTGCCAAGGATTTCTGGGGGATTGAGTAAATAAACTATTGGTTGTTTATTTACATTATGTTCAACTATAAAGCCACTATGAGTATGACATAAATAAAGATAACATATTTTGAACCCTAGGATGACATGCATTGAGGGGTGAAGCACATGATCCATGGAGGGATAGTGATCACACCCAAGATATCATATCAAATGTGGGTTAGAATATGTGAATAAAATTCTAGTTCTTTGAATATGGAGGGAAAGTGATCGCAACCATGTATGGAATATATATTTTTATGCACTTACATACTTTTGCATGCACCCCATGTACACAATATATTTTGATATTTTGTTCCGTGTTTTTTTTCATGTCGTTTTAGGTATATCATAAGTATGAAGATATCATAATATGATGAACCAGCTAAAACTACCTAAATGCATTAAAGATAAAGTAAGGAGGTTTAGTAAGATAATTATTCTCATATGTAAAGATATGATGATAGAAATTCATGTAAATTCTTACAGGAGCATCTTGTAAACAATATTAATTATTCAGTTAAAACATGGATCCTTGGGAATTTAGGTAATAGATTGCAACTTTTTGGATCTTTCCTTAATTGGGGGATGTCAAAAAGGGAGGTAGTTAGAGTTCACATCAACATCATCAGACATTTCTTCATCAATACAACTACCACTACCAACATCTACTAATCCCATACTAGGAATTTCTTCATGCCAGTACCATTTTGTATAGCCCTATAGAAACCTAATGCACATGGCATGATTTTGGATTATGTCAACATTGCCAACTTTTGAAGTTGTTACTACAATTCCTACAGGGGAAACATAACCTATCTCTAGGTTGTTTGCTAGATTCCTCTAATCTTACAACTAATGATGACAATTAATAAAATATAGAGTGCAGTTTTTTACATTAGACATCCATGACCAATCCAATCTATTATTATATAGGAGACAAGTAGCTCATTAGGTGTTAGATAATAAGTCAATATAATAATAATAATGTTTGAATTGAGCCCTAATCATCTATTAGCACTCACATTGATGAATGTGTACCACCATCTCATTCCTGAGAAATTTATCTCACTAGTAAGTATATAAAGTGTGTTATATTTCAATAAATTTCAGCAGCATTTCCCCACAGTTCTCTTAGTACACTGAAGTAGATGGGAAAATATCCATCTACATATGTACCCAGAAAATAAAAAGGGAAATGTAGTCAAAATTTATTAAAATCAAACACGAAGTATGCACTTACATCCTAAGTGAGGTGAAGTTCTCAAGAACAAACTCAGATCAGGGACTATCCAAGTTTTACTCCTAATGAGTAAATCTAGGATTATTTTTTAGGCCAACAAACTATAGGGGTTAGGGTTTACAAATTCGAGTTTACTATTTGGAAGTTTAGGTTTTAGGGTTAGTTAGGAAAATTTATATCAATTTCATTGTAAATGAAGTTCATTTAGAGAAATTTATATCAGTTTCAGTGTATTAATTAGGAGGTGTGATTATTTATCCATACTAACTTTCAACTACTAAAAACAAATAATTTAATTATCATAAGTATACATGAAAGCATGGAAAGGAACATTTATCACAATTTCCATACAAAACATCAATTGAGAGACATCATGTATCATATATAAACATAAAAATTAGAGCACCAATTCACACATTTATGAGATATATTCATTTTAACCAAAACATCATAGTTCCATATTTTTCTAGAAATAGATCAACCTTCCAACTACTCCAAAATCCAAGCTCTAGCCACCCATACAATAAATGAGCATGGGAGAAGGGGGAGGAAATTTCCTTTACTTCCAAAAAGAGAGAGATAGTTGGTAGTGGAGAGGAGGAGGAGCGGGAGGTAGGAGCATCGATAGAAGATGTAGTAGAGGTAGCAATAGTGGAGGAGGTTGTGGAGGTAGGAGCGCTAAAGGAAATCAAGGAGGCAACGCCAACGATGGCAGGGATTGTGGAGGTAGCAACAGAGGGGCCAACAATGATGGAGGAGGAGGAGGTCACATGTAGGGTTCTTCAGAGAGATTTCTCATGGGGAGGGGAAAGAGGAGAAAGAAGGGGGGGTTGTGGGGGTTATTATAAAATATATATCATTATTTATTATAAAACAAATGGTGAGATAAGGAACGACGCCTAAATTGTCAATTTCTTTCAAACAATCGACGAGATAATCAAATTTGGGGGAGGGTCGTGGGATGTATGGAGTCTAACTATCTCTTCAATTAATTTCTGTGAAACCAATGATGTAGATTCTAAGAGTTATGCTTCTATTTTGTCAGTTATTTTTCTAGAAACCAACGAGATAGGGTTTTTGGAGGGAAGTAAAATATCTCCCAAAATTTTACATGAAATTTTATTTTAGTGAGTGATCTATATCTTCAGTTTCTATATCAAAAAATTAACAAGTTAAATAAAGTACATATGATGTTTTCTCAGTCAAACAACCTTGGTAGTGTTATTTATAAAATTGACAAGATATATTAGGTGGTCAGTTTCTCTTGAAAAAAATTGAGGACATAAGTCATATTGGTAGTATTGATGACGTACAACAAAGAAAAGACATCCCCAGGGAAAAAATTGGAAAGGAAGTATGTATTGGCTAATATTTCAAATCAATCACAAATCATCTAGTGATGTGTATACTATGTCTTTAGTTGTAATTTAAAAGAAAAATAACTATCACATAAGGCTAGAGAAAGGCTTTTAAATTTATATGTAGAATGGAGTAGTGGAAATACCTTAGAAATGAGCAAAATTGTACTCAATAACGAGCATTTGAAATAAATTTAGTGTCATCATTATACTAGACAATGTTACCCCACCAAATTATGGTATCCTCCCTATAAGCTAGATATTTTTTAGCAATTTAAATAACATAATGAAAATTTTAAATATTGGCAAACAAATTCATTTAGATTTCTGATGAAGGAAAATATAATAGTCGTTAACCTTTTTTAATTTATAAGGACCATAAGTTCAATAGTTTGCAATCCAAAAAATGATGTTGTTCTAAATCAAGTACCCACTTGATGACCAACATAGTCATTCATTAGATTGCATCTAAATATTCACAACTAGGAACTATTATGCATTTTAATGATTAAATAGTAAAATACATTACAAATATTGCATATAATGAAACTTTTGAACGAAAAATCCCCTTAGATGCATTAACAAAAAATGATCCTATTACAATTTCCTACTTGGGAATTAATGTTATTGTCTTCTTATGATTTTAGTTTCTCTTAATAGTGATGCTTCCTATTGGTATTACTTTTCAGTACTATATGCTTGAGAAATTGTGATATGCTTAAAAAAAACTCATCCAAATTGCTATTAGTAAGCCAAAGTCTTTCCTCATTAAGGAATTTTAATAACAAATGTATATGTGATTATTTTGAATAAAACATCAAACAATCTAAGTTTAGTTATTTATGAGTAACTAAAGTCTTGAGAAAAATGATTCAATAGGAAATTTAATGTGATAAGCATTAAATTCCATAACTCTTATGTCATTAAGTTCTTTAATATCCTTGAATCCCTTCTATAGAGTAATACTATAGTCATACTATTCAAATCGTCACATGAAGATACATTTTAAAATACTAAGGCATCATATTATTGAAAGTTTGGAAACTGCTTTGTTGGGGCTACAACTAATAATATTGCCAAAGTGACTTGACATTTATGTGTTCCATCATATATTAGAAGAGACCAATGCGAAAGATCTGTGGGAGAAGTTCAAAAAATTATATGAGAGGAAGACTACACCAAATAAAGCTTTCACGATGAGAAAGTTTGTGAACCTCAAGTATCAACACGGTACAAGAAACGCCAATCCGATGAATGAATTCCAGAGTCTTGTTAATCAACTAAGGTCCATGAAGATGGTTCTTGATGATGAACTCCAGGCTCGACTTCTTTTGGGATCTTTACCTAAAAGTTGGGAGACACTCATTGTGACAGTCAACAATTATACACAAGAAGGAAAGTAGACACTTGACCAGGACAAGAGCAGTCTACTGAATGAAGAGACTCGACTATGAGACTCATCCGAAAGTAGGTCAGAGGTGCACTTTACATAGAGCATGGGAGCTAATAGAATGAGATATTGTGGAATATCTAAGAGTCGCAAGTGAGTTCTAAGACCACAGGAAGCCTCATGGTAGATCCAAGTTAAAGAGTAGAGGGTGCTTCCATTGCGGCAAGCTTGGATATTTTAAAAGGGATTGAAAGGGTTAAAAAAAGAAACATGGGTCTAAAGCCAAAGACAAGCAAGATGATGACAAGTGTACTATAGCGGAAACCTCAGATGATAGGGGCAATGATGACAATGTGGTCTTAACAGCCAAAGAGTAGTATTTGCATGCTGATGATGATGATTCTGAGTGGGTGGTGGATACTACATCTTTTTATCATGCTTCATTAGTAAGGAGTTCTTTACTTCATATGAGAAGGGGAACTTTAGTATCGTCAATATGGGAAATTGTAGCTTCTCTAGAATTATCAGGATTAGAGACATTTGTGTTCTAACAAGTTTCAGTTGCATGCTCATGCTAAAGGATGTTTGTCTTGTTTCAAATTTGAGTATGAGTTTGATGTCTGGTTCATTCTTTGATAGCATATGACTGAGAAAGGTTTGGAGCTTCCATCCACATATAAATTGATTCCTTGTGGGAAGGACACTGATCTCAGTTCATGTGACGCATGCCATAGGAAAGCATCAACTCATTTCTTTCAAAACAAGATCAAAGGTGAAATCACAATTTCTATTGTTGGTTCATAAAGATGTCCACGGTTTGTTTGATGTTTTTTCATTAGGTTGTCATAGATATTTTGTCAAATTCATTGATGATGCATCTAGTAAGGTGTGGGCCTACTTGCTGAAGACCAAGGATTAGGTATTTTAGTGTTTTTCGAAATTTCATGTCATGGTGGAGTGGGTGTAACGTCCCAATTTCTAAGGGGTAAAATTGCAATATCTTTAATTCTATGTAATTTAATGTATATTATTTTATCCTTATGAGGCCCAATCCAAATACACAACACATATACTAAATTGGATTTCATGATCTATAGGCACATTTTGAGCCCATCACTTGTCCATAATTACAATAGGGATAAAATGATATTTTGGCCATCAAAGTATGTTAATTAATTTTCATGAAAAATATATTTATCAAAATTATTGAGAAATACATTTTGATTAGGTGTTAGAATTGAAGAAAGTTCATAAAAAAGATATATATTATTTTTCCAAAAAGGGATTATGACTAATTAAAAACATTAATTTTTTTTATCTTAAAAGTCTAAGATCTTATTCGTATTCCTTATACAAATACACAATACTAGTAAACAATTTATGATTTTTGGTTAACGTTAGATAAGAATCAAATAAAAGAAAGATAAGGATAGACGTGATTCCTTGTCAAATAAACCAAATAATTTGAAAGTTGGTAAATGAATTGTTTCTTGATATTTTAGAATGATAATGAAATAAATATCGAACTCTTAGTCAAACATCACGATATTGAAGTTCTACCATTTTAGTAATTTCTTTTTGGAAAGCTTTCATGGTTGTTTGAGAGTAATTAATGATAGAAACAACTTTTAATTGATTTTAAGTTAGAAAGAAATTAGGTGAAAAATCCTTTGAGGTAATAAATACATGATAAGTTTTCTTCAATATTTAATATGAATTTTACATGTCATTTTTGGTTGGTAATTGTTGGGAAATATGGGCACAAAGTAAATCAGTGGAAACCAAAATTTTTATCTATATGTATTCCCATAACAACAAGATCGCATCAACTGGTATGCAATACGAACAATGGTTTAACAAGTTTATACTTGATCATGGAGAAAGTCCAATGAAAATATTTCTTTATAGTACAACTAACTTCTAGTTTCTCTTGGACAATGTTTGTGCAACTCATGGTCTTCACCATGGATAGCAGACGAGATAGCTTCTACATCGACTTTCATTGTCTCGCCAAAAACTGTACGATGAAATTGTCCTACGAGTAGCAGCTAAAGGATCAAAACTCTAGAGTAGTCCACACAAACCAACTAGAACTCTTGTCGTTCAACTAGAAAACATGAAAGAGTTGTCCCTCCCTTTGGTGTACTACTCACCAACTTGCTCTCCTACAACAATGATCATCAGTTGTTCTCTCCCTTGCTATCCCTCCCTAGTCAAATAGGACTTGCTTGGGCTCTGTTAGATACCACAACCAGATAGGACAACAATTGTTAGAGAAATTGATTCCAAATTGTCTATATTGGGAAGCCCGCAGACCCCTCTGTTTATAGGAAGGGTTAGGTTTAGAGCTCCTGTTTGAAGTGAGAGTGGAAGGGACCGAAAGATCTTGAATTTTTCAACATACAAAATTAGAAATGAGCATTTCACAAATGAAATAGTCATCTCACATGCGAGATGGTCTACTCATAGCTTGAACTGGTCGTTTCACATGTTTCCAAATTGCATATGAATTTGGCAACATTGTTTTTAATTAATGCAAACATTAATTCCTTGTTCCAATCAAATTGAACAAGTGAAATGAGTAATCTTTCTCACAAATTTGTAAAAGCTACTAGAACCTTTGTTCGGCCCAACCAAGCTAATCGGTTCACCAGAAGAACTGGTCATCTCACTCAACCCGAGTCGATCGTTTCACCTAGTGATTCAATCGATTGGTACCTAATTCATGCAAAACATCAACCAATTTAGTTCTGATCATCCTAACACTCCAAACAACCATCTCAACACTTGAGTCGATCATTTGGCACTCCAAACAATCATCTCACCCTATGAGTCGATTGGTTCAAAGTGCATTCCACTGATTTTTTGCTTGAACTAAATACCTAAACACTTTAGTAATCAATTCAATCATCATTCAATATTAAACTCCTCTTCTAGCTTAATTCCTTGTGTGTGACTCTATAGGTCCCATATCACTTTGGCAGTGAATGTCCATAACTAACTTATGACATCACAAGAAGAGATCAGTGCCTAGTCGCACAGTAGTTCAACCTAGAATTTGTGTAAGGTGTTGTAGTGATTGTATAAATCCTTTATCTTTGATATCTGAAATGTACTTGAGGCATGGAATCATCACCCTTTCAATGATCCATGTTCCTTGAACCAAGAGTAGATTGTCTGATATAAATGTAACCTCAATATCATATATTGATTCACATGTGCATGTGCATATCTTTCTCAGTCTCACTTATCAAATAACTAGGATATCAATCTCTTGTAGCACAAACAAATCCCATCTCTATCACTCACAGTAAGTCCCCATGTGTCACAGTCACCAAATCATCACCTTTATGACAACCCATATTTTAGGATTGTGTTTGATGATGTCAAAGCATATCGAACGACATGTGATGAGTGCAGCGATTTTAGGTCTAAGAATCACAGTCACCACCTTCACAATGAGAGATTACTATGACCACCAATGATGGTTTCCATGTGTCATTCTCAAGGTGTGTCTTTATGATACTCTATTCTCTAACAAGTATCTATTTGTTTGGTTTGATATGCCATATCATGACTAATGAGATTTTATCATCAACCTACCCACACTCTACTCTTTAGTATTACTGGTATCTATCTACCTTCCATAGTAACAACTGACTAGGGACATAAATAAGAATGTACCTACTCTTAACATCCATATTATCTCTTTCTTCCAAGTGACGTACTTGAAGACATACGTCGTTGAGTAATATCATTATTTAGACATTCTCTATATCTCCTCATTATCTCATAACTGCTTGAAATAGATAAATTGAAAGCTTGCCTTTATTACTATTAATCAAATCCTTCCCTTAATATGGCATTGCAATCATCATATGATTGGCTCTACATGCATACCTTACCAACATGCTCCCACTTATACTTAGAGACAATCACTAATGAATCTCATTCTAAGTTATCTGAACATGTCCACAATGTTTCTGCTATGCAATTGCTAGTCCATCAAGCTAGTAACACTTTTCTATAGTCGATATATTACATGTTTTACATATCTTTGTTGTACAATATTTCATATGAGATGAAACTTCTATAATATGATCTCAGATATTCTTGCATAACCAATATCTCCATTGTTTGATATAGTATTTCAACTATGTCATCATTGGTTGGAACATCTATAAGTTCATTATATCAACCTTTAGATCCATACATCACTCATGTGTCCACAACACCAAGACATAAAACTTCTTTTATTAAATTAATGGCTTATAGTCCAGAACTCTTTCCAACTTAAAACTATTTTCTAGTTTAAACATATTTTATATTGTGTCCAGTTTATGTCATTTTGGAATCTTGCATCAATGTTATCCTTTACACTCAACACTTCCTTGTTTCTATTAACTAGAAACTAATCATTAATTGCTTCAAAAATACTAATGGATATTTTAAGATATTTTCCAATGACCCTTATTGGAATCTATCACATCTTGTCAAGTCCAGTACATAGAATACATATGGTATTATTGCATTATATGGCATACATGATAGATCCAAATGTTGGTGCATATTATTCATGTTCTTTCCATTCTTTATAAGAATCAAAATTATTGGATTATTGAGAAACTAATCCTATCTCAATGGATAGATTCCTTCCCACTGAATCTTTAATGTTGAACTCTTTCAACATTAGCCGATATGTATTCATTTGAGTTGTGAAACTTTCAAGAACTATCTCTATAGATCCTGATGCCTATCACATAGGATGTTTCACCTACTCCTTCATTACTGAAGGTGTTTTCCATTCCAGATCTCAATACTTTAAGTATTAGTATGTTATTCTCCATCATCATGTGGAATACTTATATATGCTCCCACTAAATCTTTTGCAATCGCATATTTCATGTTTTATCTTGACTTTTTCTGTCAAATCAAAGATTCCATGTTTGATATGCTTACTTCAACCTTTCGTAGCTTATAGACTTTATTTGCATTTAATGGAGTTATAAAACCTTCTGTGTCACAGATACATCCTCTCAATTCTTCCAATTAAGGAATGTCATTTTAATTTCCATATGCCAAATCACTAAGTTTTAACAAGATGAAATGGTTAGAAAGACAATTGGTTCAGTGATTTCATCATGTACAACACTTGAACTTGATTTGAAATCTATACATCCAATTTGTCCTTCATCTTATCCATGTTGGTTTCCCTCCTAAAAACCCAATTTCACCTTATGGGCTTTACCCCTTTAGATGGTTCCACCAAGATCATATCTTGTTGGTTTTATGGTTTCCATTTTGGACATAATGGCTTTAAGCCATTGCTCAGACTATGGTCCCTCGTTAGTTATCAGTTGATGATTGAATCATTATATGATCAACTCTCAACTTATCTGAGTTATGAGATTCACAATCTATTCACTTCGGATGTATTGAACTATGATTTTTGTGTTGTAAAATGTACTTGAGATTCCACAAAAACTTGTGGTTCTCTAAAGTTTCATTTATACCTACAATGGTTCAAAATTTTCTTATTTATCTTGAACTTTTTGAGTTCTACTTTACACCCATGGATTCTTTTGGAATTCAGCTATCCAATTAACAAAAATGGTTGTGATCGCATTGAGATAAGCAATGTTCAACAAACTAACATGTGATTAAATATTTTGAAGAAACTGTTTTCTCACATAAACTTTAACTTTAAGACACATCAAGACATTTCCATGTCATATCTCATATGTTGTCTTATTTAACAATTTAGACAGTAATTTCATTTAGTTCTAAGAATTTATCTTTAAGGAATTTTGAAGATTGGATTAAGATATAATAACATCATGACTCATCATGTTGTGTGTCCTTCTTTCTAACACATTACTATGTTACAAGTGGATTTCATTGTGATACATAATCATCATCTATCCATAAGGTTCTCAAACTATTCATTTAAAGTATTTCAACATTGATCATATCAAAGCATCCTAATAACTTTAAGGAAGTTGTATACTTAATATGTGTAATATACTTGAACTTTTCAAGAGATTTTATATTTTACTATATGCATATAAAAATATCATCAGTAAATACAATGAAGTATAGATAATAGCTTTTACCATTTATTCTAGAGGATCTTCATACATCATATGTATAAGTTCTAGTAGAATACTTGTTCTCCACTGCACTTCTACTAACTCTATTATGAAATAGCTTCACTTCTTTTTAGTGGGCATGAGAAGTTCTATGTCATGTTGCTCATGTATAAGACTTGCATGTCTCTTATTAGTTCAATAACCAAAAGAGTGCAGATGAACATCAATGTGATATAGGAATGCATTTCTCACATGCATTCTCTAGATGACAGTGCTATAGATTGTTTGAGTTATCAATCATAAAATCATTTGGTATAAACATTTATGTTGAGATTGTTTCAGAAAATATCATTAGATGATTGGGCATTGCTATAGAAGATCATATTATTGAAATAAAAGCATTAACAACTCTTTATTGACAATCATCCTTGTCCATACAAGATGCATAAAGAAAATGTTTCTATTTTTGGTATTATGAAATAGCAGTCGACTAACTCTATTACATGCCCATTGGGCTAAGATAAATTTAAATGTAGACTACGGCTTCTGCAACTCTTTTTCTACCTTGTCCATCTATCATTTTTAGAAAAGCCTCACTTCTTTTCAGATCCTGCACATCATGTATGTCAATTTCACATCTAGCATCACATACCAAGATGAAGAAATAATCAAATTTATCTTATAACGTTTATACCTAAAGTGGAGGCTTCAATGCTCTACTTATTCTTCTTTAATTCCTCTATCTAGAGTGGGAAATTTCTTCTCCGATGTATAGGCTAGTGACAATGGTGACAATCACCTCTCTTCTTTACTCCTCCTTTTGCCTTGAGATCCTACGACTTAGGCTTTTGGGTAGCTTTAGAACTCTTGTTAGCTTTGACTTTGCCTTTTCCTTCAGACTTTCCATTTGTCTTGTTGATCATCATCACAGACTTGGGTTTGTCTTTCTTCATTTTTGTTTCAGTTGTTCTCAACATGCCCAACAACTCTGTCAATGATTTGTCAAAGTCATTCATATTGTAGTTCATGACAAACTGACTATATGATTCTAGTAGAGACTGTAGAATCACATCAGTGGACAACTCTTAACCTAAGGGGAATCCCATTCTAGAAAGGTTCTCCACATACCCAAGGAGCTTGAGCACATGAAGACCAATTCAATCTCCTTCTACCATGTTGCACTTGAACAACACCTTGGATACATAATATCTCTCTTTTCTTGCCTCAACTTGGAACATGTTCTTGAGATGTGTGACCACCTCAATAGCATCCATGTTATCATGATGCCTCTACAACTCATAGTTCATGGAGCATAGCATCAGACACTTGACATTGACAGCATCTTCAATATGCTTCTTGTAAGCATTCATGTCATCCTTTGGTGCATTGGGGATACATTCATTTGGCTCTCTTATCTCTAGGACATAGAGCTTGTGCTCTTGGGTGAGAAAAATTCTTAATGTCCTGAACCAATTGTGGAAGTTGTTCCCATTTAGTTTGTCCTTTTCAAGGATTGAACGTAGAGAAAAGTAGTTGTTGTTTTCTTCCACTTGATTCTATAAAAGAATTTGCAATTTTGTCAAAAACTCATTTTTGATTTGATGTGATTTGATTAAAAATTTTGCGATATCAATTAGGTCTTTAAAACTTTCGTTCTCATTATTTTGTTCATATTGATAACCCTTAAGTATCAATACAAAAACTTGTAGCGAACAATTTTCTAATGATCCAAGATAATTCAACTATGACCCAACCAACATCATCATACATAGTTAATCATCAAGGTAGACAACTTGCCTATTGCATCATAAGCAATTTAGGATAGACAATATGCACAACTTTATGCCATAATCATATGCATGCTTCTGAGATTGGATGCTCTAAGAACCACTAGTTAAACCTGACCCAAAAGCCAACACGATAATAATGCACCCCGCTATGGAGGAACCTACATTACTACAATCAAAGTTCCATGACGTAGGCGGTGAACCATGCTATGGTGTAACCTATGCTTATTTGAACAAGTTTTTCATGTGTGTTGCTAATGGGAAGAATCTAAGACTTAATATGTTTGATTAGGGGTTTTATATATATCATATATACATATAGTGTATCCAGTCACCACATATATAGTATGTATCTTATACATGCTATATCAAGTAAGTAAACATGCGATATAAAACAAAAGGAAATGGTTATGGACATGTATACTATAATTCCTTAGAGCCACAAGGAATTACTACCGTATAGATCAACATGCATCAACTTCTTGTTGGTGTGGATTTGTGCTTGCCAATCTGGGAAGATCAGTTCAACCATTGAACCGATCATCTCTCCTCTTGGCCAGTTGGTTGGTTGTCCGGAATGGTCATCTGGCCTCCTATCCAACTGATGTTTGGACACATCCAAATAGTCATTTGGGTCCACTAGGTAGTCACTTCTCTCTTGCAAATTTTTCCTCCTCGGTCCTCTAGCTGGTTGGCTCGCCTAACATTGATCATCATCTTTGTCGTTGCAAGAAAGGAAACTATCCTATTGCTAATAGTATTCCATTATGAAGAGAAATCTTGAGTTACATTTGAGGATACCAAAGGTAGGAAAGAATTAACTTTACATTGGGAAGAAGGAGGTAGAGGTTTGGTACACATATCGAGATAAAAGGAATAAAACCACATCATACAACCATACATAGATATTGGGTTATTTTCCATAACCAAACCACACATCCACCTTTACAACCACTTTTAGGGTGACACATGGAAATTGCATGTATATCTTATCATATATATATATATATATATATATATATATATATATATATATATATATATATATTAGTTTGGAATTATGTGGTGTTTGATCAGATATGCATAAGAAACAGTATCAGTATTCACATTGTATGGAATAAATAAACTATGAAAACCAAAATCTGATCATATTGATTATCCAAAAATATAGTAAATGGATGTGGCTCTGATACCACTGTTGGGAAATATGGGCACAGAATATGGCAGAAGAAATAAAAAATGTATCTATCGACATTCCCATAAAAACATGATTGCATCAACTAATATGAAATAGGAAGGATGGTTTAACGGGCTTATACCTGGTCCTGGAGCAAGTCTAGTGGCAACAACTCATTATAATCCAACTACTATTTTCTCTTGCATGATGTTTGTGTAGCTCCTGGTCTTCACCACGGACACCAGACATGATAGCTACCACAATGGCTCTAATTATTTTGCCATGGATTGCAGGCTAAAATTGCCCTCTGAGTAGTATCCAAAGGACTCCTGCCTCAATAGTAGTCCACACGGACAAACTAGAACTCATTTCATTCAACTAGAAAAGAAAGGAGGGATTTGTCCCTCCTGTTGGTGTACTAGTCACCAGCTTGCTCTCCGACAACAATGATCCTCATTTGTTCTGTCCCTTCCTATCCCTCCCTAGTTGGGTAGGACTTGCTTGGGCTCTCTTGGTTACCACAACCTGAGAGGACAACAATTTTCATATCAAATGATTCTGAATTGTGTGTGTTTGGAAGCCACCAGTGCCCATCTATTTATAGTAGGGGCTAGGGTCTGGACTCCCAATTGAAGTGGTAGTGAAAGGGACTAGAAGATCTTGAATTTTCACAACCTGCAAAATCTTAAATAGTCATTTTGCAACCAAAATTGTTGTCCCACATGTGAGACGATCAGTTTGCAGTTAGAACCAACTGATTTGCATGTTTCCCTAATCGCACATGAATTTGGCAAAATTGTTTCTAATTAATGCAACCATTAATTCCTTGTTCCAATCAAATTGTACAAGTGAAAGGAGTAATCTTTTGCATGAATTTGTGAAAGCTACTAGAACCTTCATCTAGTCCAACTAAGTTGATTCGTTCACCAGATGAATCGGTCATCTCGCTCAACTAGAGTTGATCGATTCACCCTTTCATACGATTTGTTGGTGCCTTATTCGTGTAGAACATCAGCCAATTTAGTTCGAATAAACGTGACACTCCAAATGGTCGTCTCAACACTTGAACTGATCGTTTGGCACTCCAAATGGCCGTGTCACCCTATGCATTGATCGGTTGGCAGTGTAGTCAGTTGATTTTCTCTTGAATTAAATACCTAAACACTTTAGTAATCAATCCAATCATCATTCAAGATTAAACTGCAATTCTAGATGAGTTCCTTGTGTGTGACCCCATAGGTCCCATATCACATTGGTAGTGAGTGTCAATAACTAACTTATGACATCCCAAGTAGAGAGTGGTGCTTAGTCACACATCAGTGCTACCCAAGTGAATGGAAAGTTGGAGAACAAATTCAACCTTCAATTTTTATAAGGTGTTGTAGTGATTGTATAATTTCTTTGTCTCTGATATCCTAAATGAACTCGAGGCATGGAATTGTCACCCTTTCAATGTCAAATCCATGTTCCTTGAACTAAGAGTAGACTGTCTAAGATATATGTGACCTCAATATCATAAATTAATTCACATGTTCATGTACATTACTTTCTCAACCTTGCTAATCAAGTGGCCAGGAAATCAGTATCCTGTAGGAGAAACAAATACCATCTCTATCACTCACAATCAGTCCCCATGTGTCACAGTCACCCAATAATCACCTTTATGACAACCCATGTTTTAGGACTTCATTTGATAATGTCAAAGTGTATTGAACAACAGGTAATGAGTGCAGTGATTTTCGGTTTATGAATCACAATCACCACCTTCACTATGAAAGATGATTATGACCACTGATGATTGTTTCCATGTGTTGTTCTGAAGGTGGGTCTATCAGATACTCTGTTTTCTACCAAGTGTCCATGTGTTTGGTTTGATATGCCATGTCATGACTAATGAGACTTTGTCATCAACCAACCCTTACTCTAGTCTTTAGTATTACTTGTATCTATCTACCTTCCATAGTAACAACCGACTAGGGACATAGATAAGAATGTGCCTACTCTTAACATCCATATGATCTCATTCTTCCAAGTCATGTACTTGAAGACATACATCATTGAGTAATACCATTATTTAGACATTTATTATGTCTCGTCATTATCGCATAACTGAGTGAAACAAAATGATTTGGAAGCTTGCCTTTATTATTTATTACTATTAATTAAATCCTTTACTTAATATGGCATTGCAATCATCATATGATTTTCTCTATGGGCATGCCTTATCAACAATAATAAATGTTAATAAGTTATCAAGATTTTTTAAAATTTTTGTTTTTAGTAAAATTTGTATAATATATATTGGTCAAAATCTAGTCAAAATGGAACCATATATTTAAATTGGAATAAAAAGGAAGTTGAAGGAAAATTTTGATTATTTTCTTTTTAATGATTCAACATTTAAATAAGTAACTATATTTTGATCAAATTTATAAAAGCAGTATATTAAATGTACGTAGGCTATATAAAAGTGTGTGTTTTCACCCATCATTATCCCAAAACAACTAAGACGCATGATATGGAAAAGGAGATTTAATTATGGGTGAAAAGAAGTTATCAAAAAATGGAATGATATATTTAACCTAGATATAAAATGGTTTACTATTTCATAATCATAAAATCATTTCAAACAAATACAAATATATTGAAGTCAGTAACCATATTAGATTTTTTTTAAATAATAGTTGACCAAGTTATATATATTTTTGAATAATATATAGGAAACAGTAAACTAAATGTAGTCATATACCCTTTCAAATGATTTTATTGACTTTCCTAAATTAAAATAGTTGGTTTGAACATATATGGTAAACAACCAGAAAATAGATGCTTTTTGTACTTAATGAAGTTAATAGACATGGAATGCTTATAAAAATAGATAGTTTGAGTTTTCTATTAGAATAAGAAAAATATGGTATGTAATAGTGGTTTATTTGAGATTTATAGAGTGTGTTAAATTTTTTTGTTTTGTGTATAGATATATATCCATAATTTGTATGTGCCTAAAATTCTAAACTAATGCTCACAATGAACATTAGAAATGTTAAGAATTTAGTGATATTTTAATGATTTTAAATGCCTCTTTGAATTCAAGTACATAAGATAATCGCTATTGACTTCGAGGGCATTTTTGTTTTACAATTTTGACTTTTTTTTGGATTCTAGTAGCATGTTACTTCTATCAGACTAGGATGTGTCTAAATTTACGATGTTTTGAAATTGTGGTAACTGAGAATTTTTGGAGATTCAAAATAAGAAAAATAGCGGACAATTTAAATTAAATATATGTCCTTTGGTTTTCTTATAATAATTCCACTCAAGCTTTATCTAGACTTAGAAGGCAAAAATTAAAAATGTGTACAATGGAAGGGAGATTATAAGGGTTAGTGGGACTTGTGTTTTGAAGGTGCAACTACAAGCATCATTTCCCATTCCCTTGTTCTCCTTTTCCCAACGCTCATTCTTCCCCTTCTTTACGGATGTATCATTGTAGGAGAACAAAGAAACATAGGTGATTGACCTCCTACTTGTCCAAGATGATGCCTCCCCCTCTATTTTTGATGTGTACCATCACTTGGCATTGTTGAGTCAATATCTAAATTGAAACTTTTGTTTCATTTGACTAAACCCTTATTTTTATGATGACTAACCATGCCACTGATTTATGTGTAATGCTTCTACATGAGTGATTTCAGATTAGGTATAGATACACTCCAAATGTCTAAACTTGTTCACCCTAACTTAGAGAAAGACAAGTCAAAATCAATGCAAGTGCACTTTTGTGGAAAACATCTCTAATCTATTAGACTCATGTTGCAAATTACTTGTAATGATTGTATGACTTGTAATTCAGCTTAAAAAAATCAGGATCACTTAATTTGAATATTTAAGCACTTTTATGGAATTTTCCAAAATTCATTATAGGGACTCTTCTCGGATGAGTTTCATCTTGGATAAACTCAACTGACACCCTTGATGGATTTTGGAACTTCCAGGTTTAGTGGAGTTTACCCCAAGAAAAAATCGACCAATATCCTGCACAAAAAAACCAAATTTAAGCCAACACACTGAGTTTCATCTAGGACAAACTCGACTGACACTTCAAATTTGATTCATCATGTAGTGCCTATCGGTCGAGTTTCCCAAAAGTAAACTCGACCTACTGCATTATAGTAAATGTGCATAAATAGTGTTTCTAACAGTTGAAGTGTTGCAAAACTCAAAAATATATCTTTTGCAACACCCAAAATGACTAGATTTTTGTCCTTAAGTGTTTCTACTAGATAGTAGGCAACCTCAAGTATAAATATGACCCCTTGGGCTTCATCACATGGTTTTCCCAACACTATGAATGTACCTATATAATAGTTGAGTTCCTTTAAGAGACACCTTGCACTCTCAAGCTTAATCACTTACAACATCCATTAGAGTGAGTAGGAGATTTGTAACAGAGATAGTACTACATGTATATTGTGTGAGGCTCTCAATTCCTCCACCTCCCAATCTCTATTTCCACCATGAATATGAAAGTTTTGTCTCCTGTCTAAGAGAGGTGAAGTACTAGAATGGAAGGAGCCCCTTGGGGAAAGCTTCCCCTTGATGAAGGTGAAGTCAAATGGGAAAGATCTAAGAAAAGTTGGTAATTCCTTTAAGGAAAAAGACTTATTGCAAGAGTAAGTAAGTACTTAAAGGAAGGCATAAGACTCATTGCAAAAGTGGATAAGTCCTTGGTGAGGTTGAAGACTCTTGGTATTCGATAGGTAAGTCCTTTGGTAGGTTATTGGCTCCCTTGTCCTTAAAGGGAAGGATAGGTATCCTTGGATGGAAAAAGGAAGGGAATATTTTATAACTCTTATTATGGAATATGAGGAGTAATACATGGTTCAAAAATCCTAGAGGTTGACCTCTCAAGGTAGTATATGTATACTCATTATAACACCCCCAAACTTAGATAAATATCACCTTTTTAAACCTTTTTATTTTAATATTTGATTTTGAACCCTCTTTTTAGATTTATTGGTATCAGGATGTTGGAATCATTGAATATCAGAGTTTGATGCTATAGCTTTCATATAAGAAAATAAGGTTATTCATTACTTATGGGTTGTTTATGAAAAATTGTCAAAATAAGGCATTTAAGATTAAAATTATCCTTCTAGATTTTTTATATGGGTAGGTTTTGTTAAGAGAGAGTTACCCAAGAAATTTGGTTAAGAAATAGTAAAGAAATAATTCTATATAAAGAAAATACACTTTTTATTATATTGGGATTTTCACAAATTAAAATTATCCAAAAGTCAAATTAAATTCCAAAATCGGATTCCTTGGATCTTAATTAGTCTGCTTGCCAATTTTTACCTTATTTGGAAGTTGTTTGCTCATCCAAATCGAAAGAGAGACAAAATGAATTTATTTTGTAGCACTTTATACAAACATTTAATGTTGCAATATGGCAATTGGTTGATTCGCCTGTGATGTAAGATGTTTGATTGTGATGTAGCAGTCTGAGACTTATTTTCTACCTTGTGCCAAGCAAGGAAACAAGTTATGTTCTTTTTGGTTGACAAAACGAGGATTTCTCCCACGTTTCTTAATCATTTCATGAGATTTTTGGTATGATGAGTTGTTGGGAAGATTCCACACCCATATATACCTCGATCTAGAGATATGGTTGCATATTTGCAAAATACCCAAAGAATCTTCTCCGAGTTTCTAGTGCTCCATGCCCATCAGCCTTTAGACCAAACCCTACCCATATAAATAACCACCTAGGGTTTCTTCACACTCCAAACAACCTAATCCTTAAGACAATTTGATCTCTCTTTGCATCTTGCAATGTCGCCAAGATGATGTCTACCCTGACCTTGTGACGCCCTGAGTGTCGATGTTACAACCCGAATTTTGGGTTCATTTGCTGAGAAATGTAATTTCTCATAATAAAGATAAATGAACAAATAATGATGTCTTTTTTTGTGAATAAATGGATTTCATTTAAAATAGCCTTGTTGTTTGATTTGTGGTCTTTATTGGCTATTGGGCCCAATAAGAAGGAAAGGATAAAAGAAATTCCACTATTATCGAGTAAATAAGAAAATAGAGAAAAAGGAAAAGTGTGGAAACCTCTAGAAGGCAAATCCACAGAGGGATTTCGTGCCTTTTGGGTTCCTTAGGTTCCAAGGAGTCCAAGGTGGCATAGAGAATACAATAATAAAAGAAAAGATCAATTAAATATTTCCTTATCGAGAAATAAATTGAAAATAATGGTAAAATGTGGAAAATAAGTGAAAAGTGGTATAATTGAGTTATCCTTTGTGGAATTTCGTATTCCAAGGATTCCTAATGTTAAAAGGAATACCAAAGAGGAAAATAAAATAGAAATAAAGAGAAATATTCAAAAAAAGATATTTTAATAAAGAAGAAGTAAGATAATAAGGAAAGGGATGAAAAAGAAGGAAAGAGGCTAAGGAAATATTCCCAATATGGGATTTTGAGCCATTAAGGTTCCTTGAGGTTCAAGAAACTCAAAATAATAATTTAATAGAAAAGGAAAGAGAAAATAGGTGAATATATATATATATATATATATATATATATATATATATATATATATATATATAATTAAGTGATATATTTCACCTAATGAAAAGACAAGTTTTCTTTGAGATAATAAGACCAATTTTGGCAGATAGGAATATTAAGTCATTATTAAGTTTCCCTCAAAATTTGGGATTATTTGGACCCTCGGTTACAAAAATTCATAAAGTGTAGAGGAAAGTATTTTGTCACGATTTTAATTTCCTTTTGATCTATAATGTGTAACATCACAGCCGTTGGATTCAGATCCAACAGAGGATGTATCGTCACCTACCTCAGTCGGATAAGGAAACAATAGGTCCAGAAGGTAGTTTTTCCTAATCAGATATCTTGCAAAATACTGGGCAATTCATTATGGCGATTTGTCCAGTGGATTCAGGAGAAGAATCCGAAACTAGGAAACCCAGGTCTTGATAGGTTTCGTGGACGCCAAGTAAAACACCCAAATCTGATTGGGATCTCTTCGTCGTCCTGCCTATATATATAGGGCGGGGGGGCATTGGATCCTAACGAAACAGAAAAAGCCCCCATTGAGTTCGGCCAAACTCCGCGAGGGGTTTGCTCTTTCAATTGCTTCTGGAGGTGCGACCCTTTGCGCCCACCATCTCCATGAACCTGTTGAAGGGGTGGGAGCTAGGTGCCAAGGTCCGCATGACCTTGGGGCGATTGAGGTCCAATCTACCTTCAGCAGAGCCGAGCGGAGGAGGGCGACGATTTCTGGCCATCCGTGGTGGGCAAGCCGAGAAAGACGAACGGCCGCACTGTTCCTCTGTTTTACAGAGCAAACAGGGGAGACAAACTCCTCGTCCGCGCGAAGACGATGACGCGGGGAGCGGGTTATCATGCCTCCAATCAATCAGATCCAAGGAAGGATCCGCGTGAGAAGGGAAAATGATCGTTTTAGCAAGTGAAGGCGCTGACGTGGCAAGCCACGATTGGCCCAAAGGTATTACTTTTTGCAAAATTCATAGAATTTGTTAGAAAACTCGGATGAAAATAAGTTATACATGAAAGTTAATCAGAAAAACGTGAAGAAGCCAATAAAAATATAATTTGAACCTGATATAGTTTTCAATTTAAAAATTACCCAAAGTTATCACCTTTGTTGTATTAAATTATGGTGAAACCCTAATTTGATATGAAACTCGGAATTAATAACTCTTTTGGGTTCATTTGGTTTGGAACCCTAATTCTAATAAATACTATCCTATTAAGAATAAAAGGGAGAGTTAATTTTGAAAAAGGTAGTTTAATGCTTGCTTTAGGGTTTATGCACATAATTATGTTTAGAAACCCTAATTTGAGAGAATATAGGTTTTAATGGGTTAAATCTGAAAATATAATTATAGAACTGTGTTTTCATGATATAATACCCTCAAGTTGGTGATTAGGGTTTTCTAATGGATAAATGAGGGATTAATAGTAAATGAAATACAATTATGAATTAAATCATGATGAAGTAGGAATTATCAATTCAAAGGAAACTAAAGGTGGTAATTGAGTCTAATGATCTTGAAGTAACTTAAAAGAGATAAAGATGGTAGTTTTAGTATAAAAGAGAAATAATGGACTTTAACTGTGCCTATGATGTTGAAATTAGGGTTTGTGAAATAAGAGGGCATTAAATGTGATAAAAGTATTATGGAGGCTAAAACCCTAATAAAACCCTAAAGTGGCCTAGAAAGCTTAAGATGGAATCCAAGTCTAGTTTTAGAATGTTCTGGATAAACTATAAGACTTGGATGCATTCATTTTAGGGTATGGTTGATTGATTGTTGCTTGTTCTTTATCCTTATTGCTCGAACAATCAAGTTGCTCTGGATCAGGTATGTGGTTACGCTTATGACTACCCGAATTAGTTTTCTAGGATTTTATCGATGTTTCCATCGTGGCTTGAATTAACCTGTTGGATATATTTAATTCATGCAAAATATAATGTGAATATGACTATCACATAAGATATGTGCCCACTAGCTCAGATCCTGGTCCCCTCTGTAGCTTTATAGATTGACCTAGTAAATGGCTACCAATGAGGGTAGGTCCATCAGGTCATTAAATGACTTAGTAAATGGCTACCAATGGGGTAGGTCCATCAAGTCATCATGAGTCAGGGATTGGTCTACCTTTGGGTAGGACCATGCGACTCCATAACCCTAGGTATTGGCTACCTGTATGGTAGGGCCATGGGGGTAAGGATCTACCATATGAGAGAGGTGGTATCCATGTCCACTGCAGGGACGTTACAGAGAAAGGGGATAGGCAAGGATTGAGCAGTATTTCTTAAAACATAATCTTGGTTGTTAAATGATTAATTGAGTGATTATATTGTTAACATATTTGCACAATTATTGTTTCCCCCACATACCAGATTCGGCTGACCGACATTTTGTTTTTCGGCGTTTTAGGTACAAATGAAAGAACAAACAGTAAAGTGGCATATGTGGAATTGAATGAGAAATAATATGCACAGGAGGATTAGTTAGATTACCATCTCCATGGATAGAAGTTTAGAAATCCCAGTTTTTCCAAGGTAAGAAAAGTTTTATTTTATACCTGTTTTTAGTTTAGTTGGTAAAGTTTATTAATTATTACTGATTATTTGTCGAACCTTTGATCTTGTTAATTGAATAACGGCTCTATCCTTCGGGTCTCCCTTAATTGGGGGTTACTGGTAGGCGGGGTCATTACAATTGGTATTAGAGCATAGGTTCCTCAATTAATCTTTAATAATTATTAAATTTTACAAATTATGTAGAAACCAAGGGAGTTATTAGAGGATTGTCCGAAAGATTGAGGTGTCTAGAAAAGGATCACGTCCGGGGGCTGGCAATATTTTCCTCCGCACCGCTAGTCGGAATACGTGGACTCCCAGATTGTGTGACTGCCTGGCCGATGTCTTAGGGTATGACTCGAAATAAGATACCTTTAGGAATCTCTCATCTTGTTCATCCCTTGTCAACTCAAATTCTATTAAGGACCTTAAGGATTAGGGTTTTCTCTCTTCTCCTCACCCTCTTGAGGTATGGGTAAAGTTAATAAGGTCTAAGGAATCCTCCACCAAATTAATAAAAAGCATGTAAATAAGATGGCATGGACATAAGCTTAATAGAGTAAGCATAAAGGAATAGATACATGCTTAGGTCGTATGACACGAGTTGTCATTACCCTCAAGAGAGACCTGAGGATAGACCTCCTTGGCAGGAGGATGAGTAGAGAGAGCTAGTATTAGAGGTAGGGACCTCCATTAAAGGTAGATACCTAGCTCATCCTTTGAGGATGATGGTAACCCTAACCCTAAGTGAAGGTTGAAGAGAGAGATGACATGATGAGTTAGATGTCATGATTGACTGAGAGTTTGGTTGGTCGTGCCTTTGGGATGCCATAAGAGGGTAGATGACCTAGTACCTTTGGCGACCCAACCCTGGAGAGGGTCATGTAGGCCATAGTAAAGGATAGCTCCTTCGTGGATGAGGTTAGAGAACCTATAGTTACCCTATGGGATTAGGCAAGTAGGGTATAGCTTGATGAAATCCTAGTTAATAGATCATGATGGATGGCTTATGAAAGGGGTATGGATAATCTTGAGCCAAACATGAGTTGAGCATAGGCTTCAACCACATAGGGGTTTGCTTGAGAGCATGAGCCTTCATGGAGAAGGGACCTCTAGTAGGTATGGTTGGGGTGGTTTTAGCCCTAGAGAGAGGACGATGCTTCTAGTACCCATGGTATAAGTGGTTACCTGCTGGATGAGATAAAGAGTGCCTTAGACCCTGAGGCGGTTTAAGTACCCTGATGGAGGTTTTATATCTAGTTGAATGTCCTTGAGGAGGACTCAACTCTGAGGTGTTGCTCATATAAAAGGATCATGGGAGTACATGGCGTACCTTGGACATGATTGATTCGTGGTTAAGAGGTTGAGTATGTAGTTGGATATCCAAAGGTGAACCTAGGGTTCCTAGGCCTAAGAGGGGAAGCAGTGTACTTGATGCTCATGATAAGATTTGAGTCTCTATAGTGTTGAGCATGGTACTCCTCATGTGTAGAGGTAAAGGAAACCCCTTAAGTTAAGGGTATGGTTGATGAATCCCTCACAACTAAGTTGATGACATGAGAAGGTATAATCTCGATCCAGCATTGAGGAAAGAGAACAAGTATGACCTAGCATAGTTAATAGGTGGTCCGCTTGTGCCTTAGTAGTTGTTGGTTTAAGCATGCTCATATGGATGTAAACCCTAAGAATGTTTGTGACCTTTGTTATAAAGGTGTACTTTCCTCCCATCCTGGGAGAGCGACCCTTTGGTAGGAAGTTTACCAGTTTGGATGGTTTTGAGGTAACCTAGGGAGGTTTCGTAGGATCTTGAGAAGCTAAGTGAAGAGTACATGGCATGAGAACGAACTTATAGACCCATAGATAACCATCTCTATGTGCATGTGGATGTGTTACCATGGAGGTAATCGATATGGGGCCTGACCAAGGTGGGCAGTTCGCCATGACCCCTATGAAGGGATGAAAGTTAGTCATGGATGCAGAGAGATGATGAAGGATTGGGTAAGGTTATAAGTTGAACATGTACAATAATGGAATCCTAAGTCTATCCTAAGGTCAGGTAGGGATAAGACCGATGGAAGAAGGAGTTGCCTAATTCCCTAGTTGCACATGACCATAGGGTCGGGGGGAAACACCTATCATTGTCTGAGGGCCATGGGTTAGGAGATTGATCACCTTCATGAACTCATGGGACCCAAAGGGAAGATGAGTAGGGCACTCTATGATGCATAAGGGAAAAGGGATGACCCCAAAAGTGTCGGATCCCTATAGACCTAGAGGAGATGACCTAGGATTATGCTTGGACCAAGTAAGTCCGAGACCAGTTTTCCCTGGAAGTAGTGTGGATATCATGATGTTTGTGATATAGAGACATAAGCTGCATGTTTCAACTTGGATTCAAAAGTGTACGGGCAAGGTGGGTTGTACCATCTCTACTCTTGGAATAGGAAGAACTCTATATTTGGACTGCAGCCAAATGCTTATTTCTTCTTGTTATAGGAGTGAGAGATAGGACAGTACGCATGCCTTACACTAAGGATAAAAATGATGTAAGTTGGAACGTAGCTACAAGGTATGATGATAGAGATGATAACCTTCCCTGGTAAAGTGAATGATACATGGATGGTTCACAAACACTAACAGAGGTAGGGTAGTCAGCTTATGAGGATGTTTTATCATGGGCTATGTGGAATTTGCAAGTGATACAAGGTTGAGTTTGATCACCATTAGGATGAGCTTAGAGTTTCTTGATGGAGGTAACTTAGACTTTGAGATGAGATGATAAGTATAATACATGGAGGTGTATAATACCTAACACCTAAGGATAAGAAGTGGTAATGAATGCTTTGGTTGAGATATAGCTGCCTAGTTTAGCTGGAAGCTAGAAGAAGTTGAGCTGGTTAGGCTAACCTTAAGTTGAGAAAAAGAGATAACTTTGGCTAACACTCTGATATAACGAAAGTTGTTGACCAAGATTAGTGGTTGTTTGGTTAGCAAGTCTAATCCTTGACATAATGAAAGGATGGTTTAGAGCCTCTGATACACTCCTCTGGAAGGGAATGTGATGAAACCCCATTTTGAATGGTTTAGGGTTTCCGAGGTATCAAGTTTGAGGAATCATAACAATGCAGGAGATCATGATACGCCTTGGTACTACCAAAAATAGTAAGAGATAGTATCACTTTGGATGCTTAAGATGAAGATGCATGTGGTATGTGGCCATGCATGATATTAGGTGAAGGACGAACACCATAACCCAACGCTTTTATATAGAGGATAGAGAGTCCCCGAGAGGGAATGGGAGTTCATCACTACAGATGAGGTGATAAGTCTTCCCTAGACCAAAGAAGGTCAAGATGCAATGTGGGTTATGGTAGATCGCCTTACCTAGAGGACAATAGAGAGAAAGAGTACTATCACGGGATAGTTTTAGTTGAACTACTTAAGAGAGAAAGATGGTTCAACCACACCATGATGAGGGTTCAAAAGTTCTTGGGTATGACCAAGGTTTAATTCCATGAGGTGGAAGTAGATACATGAAGAACTCGATGATAGTACAGTTTATCACCCCATACTAATGAACGGTATAATCTAGACTAGAGGGTCTGATCAGAGCATGTGTGCTCGTTTAGGGTGATACATGGAGATTGTTCTTAAGATGTGATGTTAACCACCATAGACTTTATCCGGATGCAAGAAGTTCTATAGGGAGGTTGTGTCAGTCACCACTTCATTATGATGATGTTGGTGAAGGAGGCCTCACGAAGGTCAGAAAAGAACCACAAGTGTGTGCAGATGAAGTTGCTTTGATCGTGCAATGGCTGAGAGAGAGCCAGTGGTGACATGAGTCACGAGCTGATGCAAAGCAGACTGATATGCAGTTCACTGTGGGAGAATATGTGATGTGAAAATCCGACCCCTCTAAGCTACAACAGAGGAAGCTGAGTCCCCGATATATAGGTCCATTTGAGATGGATTGGTGGAGATGATTGTATTCAGCCTTGCCCCTCCGGAATAACATGATGTGTAATGTGTTCCATGAGTCCGATCTAGAGCACTATGTGAGATACCCAAGCCATGTGTTAAACCCAGAATCGATTCATCTTTTGAGAGGCTGAAATGTCCTGAGTCACCTATGAGGGTATGATATACCAAGGTAAGAAAGAACTCATATGGAAGAATATGAGATAATGAGGGTTCTTGGGAAGCACCATGGAAAAGGGTGAAGCCACATGGGTGCCATGATGGACATGTGATAGGCTTATTCTATTTGATTGCTTGCTTGATGGAATTTTGTGGGCAAAATTCTCATAAGAGGGGAAGGATGTTACAACCGCAATTTTGGGTTCATTTGCTGAGAAATGTAATTTCTCATAATAAAGATAAATGAACAAATAATGATGTCTTTTGTTGTGAATAAATGGATTTCATTTAAAATAGCCTTGTTGTTTGATTTGTGGGCTTTATTGGCTATTGGGCCCAATAACAAGGAAAGGATAAAAGAAATTCCACTATTATCGAGTAAATAAGAAAATAGAGAAAAAGGAAAAGTGTGGAAACCTCTAGCAGGCAAATCCAAAGAGGGATTTCGTGCCTCTTGGGTTCCTTGGGTTCCAAGGAGTCCAAGGTGGCATAGAGAATACAATAATAAAAGAAAAGATCAATTAAATATTTCCTTATCGAGAAATAAATTGAAAATGATGGTAATATGTGGAAAACAAGTGAAAAGTGGTATAATTGAGTTATCCTTTGTGCAATTTCGTATTCCAAGGATTCCTAATGTTAAAAGGAATACCAAAGAGGAAAATAAAATACAAATAAAGAGAAATATTCAAAAAGAGATATTTTAATAAAGAAGAAGTAAGATAATAAGAAAAGGGATGAAAAAGAAGGAAAGAGGCTAAGGAAATATTACCAATATGGGATTTCGATCCATTAAGGTTCCTTGAGGTTCAAGAAACTCAAAATAATAATTTAATAGCAAAGGAAAGAGAAAATAGGTGAATATATATATATAATTAAGTGATATCTTGCACCTAATGAAAAGGCAAGTTTTCTTTGAGATAATAAGACCAATTTTGGCAGATAGGAATACTAAGTCATTATTAAGTTTCCCTCAAAATTTTGGATTATTTGGACCCTCGGTTTGGGAGATATGGATTTTACAAAAATTCATAAAGTGTAGAGGAAAGTATTTTGTCACGATTTTAATTTCCTTTTGATCTATAATGCGTAACATCACAGCCGTTGGATTCGGATCCAACAGAGGTTGTATCGTCACCTTCCTCAGTCGGATAAGGAAACAATAGGTCGAGAAGGTAGTTTTTCCTAAACGGATATCTTGCAAAATACTGGGCAATTCATTATGGCGATTTGTCCAGTGGATTCAGGAGAAGAATCCGAAACTAGGAAACCCAGGTCTTGATAGGTTTCATGGATGCCAAGTAAAACGTCCAAATCTAATTGGGATCTCTTCATTGACCTGCCTATATATATAGGGGGGGGCATTGGACCCTAACAAAACAGAAAAGCCCCCATTGAGTTCGGCCAAACTTCGCGAGGGGTTTGCTCTTTCAATTGCTTCTGGAGGTGCGACCCTTTGGGCCCACCGTCTCCATGAACCTATTGAAGGGGCGGGAGCTAGGTGCCCAGGTCCGCATGAACTTGGGGCAATTGAGGCCCAATCTACCTTCAGCAAAGCCAGGAGGAGGAGGGTGACGATTTCTGGCCATCCGTGGTGGGCGGGCCGAGAAAGAAGAACGGCCGCACCGTTCCTCTGTTTTACAGAGCAAATAGGGGAGACAAACTCCTCGTCCGCGCAAAGAAGACGATGCAGGGAGCGGGTTATCATGCTTCCAATCAATCGAATCCAAGGAAGGATCCACGTGAGAAGGGAAAATGATCGTTTTAGCAAGTGAAGGCGCTGACGTGGCAAGCCACGATTGGCCCAAAGGTATTACTTTTTGCAAAATTCATAGAATTTGCTAGAAAACTCAGATGAAAATAAGTTATACATGAAAGTTAATCAGAAAAACTTGAAGAAGCCAATAAAAATATAATTCGAACCTGATATTGTTTTCAATTTAAAAATTACCCAAAGTTATCACCTTTGTTGTATTAAATTATGGTGAAACCCTAATTTGATATGAAACTAGGAATTAATAACTCTTTTGGGTTAATTTGGTTTGGAACCCTAATTGTAATGAATACAATCCTATTAAGAATAAAAGGGAGAGTTAATTTTGAAAAAGGTAGTTTAATGCTTGCTTTAGGGTTTATGCACATAATTATGTTTAGAAACCCTAATTTGAGAGAATATAGGTTTTCATGGGTTAAATCTGAAAATATAATTATAGAATTGTGTTTTCATGATATAATACCCTCAAGTTGGTGATTAGGGTTTTCTAATGGATAAATGAGGGATTAATAGTAAATGAAATACAATTATGAATTAAATCATGATGAAGTAGGAATTATCAATTCAAAGGAAACTAAAGGTGGTAATTGAGTCTAATGATCTTGAAGTAACTTAAAAGAGATAAAGATGGTAGTTTTAGTATAAAAGAGAAATAATGGACTTTAACTGTGCCTATGATGTTGAAATTAGGGTTTGTGAAATAAGAGGGAATTAAATGTGATAAAAGTATTATGGAGGCTAAAACCCTAATAAAACCCTAAAGTGGCCTAGAAAGCTTAAGATGGAATCCAAGTCTAGTTTTAGAATTTTCTGGATAAACTATAATACTTGGATGCATGCATTTCAGGGTATGGTTGATTGATTGTTGCTTGTTCTTTATCCTTATTGCTCGGACAATCAAGTTGCTCTGGATCAGGTATGTGGTTATGCTTATGACTACCCGAATTAGTTTTCCAGGATTTTATCGATGTTTCCATCGTGGCTTGAATTAACCTGTTGGATGTATTTAATTCATGCAAAATATAATGTGAATATGACTATCACATAAGATATGTGCCCACTAGCTTAGATCCTGGTCCCCTCTGTAGCTTTATAGATTGACCTAGTAAATGGCTACCAATGAGGGTAGGTCCATCAGGTCATTAAATGACTTAGTAAATGGCTACCAATGGGGTAGGTCCATCAAGTCATCATGAGTCAGGGATTGGTCCACCTTTGGGTAGGACCATGCGACTCCATAACCCTAGGTATTGGCTACCTGTGTGGTAGGGCCATGGGGGTAAGGATCTACCATATGAGAGAGGTGGCCTCCATGTCCACTACAGGTTCGTTATAGAGAAAGGGGATAGGCAAGGATTGAGCAGTATTGCTTAAAACGTAATCTTGGTTGTTAAATGATTAATTGAGTGATTATATTGTTAACATAGTTGCACAATTATTGTTTCCCCCACATACCAGCTTCGGCTGACCGACGTTTTGTTTGTCGGCGTTTTAGGTACAAATGAAAGAACAAACAGTAAAGTGACATATGTGGAATTGAATGAGAAATAACATGCACAGGAGGATTAGTTAGATTACCATCTCCATGGATAGAAGTTTAGAAATCCCAGTTTTTCCAAGGTAAGAAAAGTTTTATTTTATACCTGTTTTCAGTTTAGTTGGTAAAGTTTATTAATTATTACTGATTATTTGTCGAACCTTTGATCCTGTTAATTGAATAACGGCTCTATCCTTCGGGTCTCCCTTAATGGGGATTACTGGGAGGCTGGGTCGTTACAGCCGAGGTGGATTTTGAGGTCTTTGATCAGGTTGAGAGGTGAGTTCGGGACCCTCTTCTCTTCATTTTCATGCATTTTGTTTGTTGTTTCATCACCGTTTATGGAAACGCCCAAAGCGGCTCACAACTACTACTCGGAAGAGAAACTATTGTGTGTAGGTTGGTTGGGGAAGATGACCCCTGACTATTTCCCTGATTTGCTCCTTGCTCTTCCTTTTCTTGTTTTTTTTTTTGTAAGGGAAAAAGGGTCATCTTGCTGCCCTTCTTTTGTTTTAAGATCTGGCAAGTTGACCATGGACCCGAGCTTGCTTGGCCACCCGTGATTGGCCCAAGTGAGCAGGTCGGTCCCCTAGGCCGTTGACTTTGAACTTTGCCAAATTGTGATTGGTCGAATTTTTGAAAAATAATAACTTTCTCTCTAGTTGACCATAGATTTGGTAGGTTAGCATTCAACCTCGGATTTAGCAACTCCAGATTAAGGTATATGCATCTTTTCTATCATCTAGGCACTACTTTAATGACCAAAATAACCTTTCCTATTTGAGGCATGAATAGATGTTATCCTTGTCATCATTTTGAAATCCTTATTTTTCTTGGACAATACTTATGGGTCCTCTAACCCCACATGCTTTATGTTTGGATGCTCTAATCATGTTATTTCATACAGACTAAACTTGTACTTGACTTTTCCCTATTTATATGCATGCTTAGACTAGTTTTATTTTATGTAGTGGTATATCTATACAACCATATATTTATGGACATGCTTTTCCAACCAGGGTGTGCTTTTCCACCCATTATTTACAGAGGCGTGCTTTTCCACCAATATTTTTAGGTTGAGATCCTATGGTGTCTCAAACTTGCTTGAAATAACTTTAGTATTTGTCTTTTACATGCTGGAAAAATTATTGTTGTTATTATTAATGGAAAAATATTTAAAGGAAATATTCCCTACTTGACATTTATGTCTCATCTCTTGGCATGTTATAATTCTCTTAAAACTTATTTCTTTTGGTACCTTTAATTTGGAAGCTCTTCTTTTGGAAATTATTAAGTATTGACTAGTTGTTCATTATTGCACATACTCAGTGTTCCCTAGTGTCCTTTTTCCTTTTATAATTCTCTTCCCTAGGTCTCAACCCACCCAGAGGTTGCACAACCTAAGGACCAGGAGATAGGTGGTGATGCCTAGATTTAGTTGCTAGGGATTTCTGAGATGGAAAGTTTACTCACCACAAGACCAATCTGAGCAGTTTTGTCTTTAAACTTTGTTAGAAGTCTATGGCTTGATAATTGAACTTTGTTAAGAGTATCATGTAATGGTTAGTTTTATTTCCGCTGCATTCAAACTATGTTCATGTTATCATTATGTCTAAAGAAATATTCTGAACCCCAAAGTGGCTTTTATTTTTATGGAAAATGATTTATTAGGGAATTTTGCAATTGTTTCCTTCAAATAAGTAAGGAGTGGTCCCTCCCGGGACCCACTCCTTACAAGAATGGTATCAGAGTGTGTTTGTTCTCTATAATCTAATTTTCTTAGAAGTCCTTGGTTAATACTTATGCCTTACCCACAAAACCTATTTTCCAAGAGGTCCAACTTGTTTGGCGACGACGGTGCTACCCCTCACTCTGACACTACTGATGGATTCTCCACACCTGAGGTCCCTCGTTTTGGCATGGACCCCCCTAGGAACAAGTCCAACTCTTCTAATGGAGTTGTTGACACAACCACATCTACCTTGATTGGCCTCACCCCTGAGCAAGAGTTGGCCTCACCCTTGACCAGGAAGATGAATAACCCTACAACACAGGATAAGCCTAATGAATACACATTGACCAACTTTATCAAGATGAAACCTCCCTCCTTTAAGGGTGAAGGAGAACTAGAGATGATCAACAAGGTTGATGACTGGGTCTTGGCAATTGAGAAGACTTTTGAGGGTATGGCATGCCCTCCTCATCAAAAGCTCTGGTGTGCTTCGTACATGCTGGATGGACTGGCACATGTTTGGTGGAACAGAATCTTGAGGACTTGTTACATCGCAATTGTTACTCGGGAGCATTTTTTGGCATTGTCTTGTTGAAAGTACATCTACACCGTAGCTCTGAAAAACAAAGAAGCATAATTTTATAGTTTAAGGAAAGAACCACTCTTTAGCCCTGCCTACTTGCAAAAATTCCTCCTGCTTGAGTGGTACGTGGTTGGGCTAACTGAAGAAAGAAAGGTCGATTTTTTCTTGCAAGGCCTCAACTATCATGTGGGATGGGCCTTCGTTCCCCAGCTACCTCTATCTTTTTAGCAAATGGTGGATAAAGCCCTAGTAGAGGAGTCATACCCTAGTTTCCAAGCCCCAACATAGAACAACAAGAGAAATGACTGTGACCATCATCAACGACAATATAAGTGCAAGTGTTGCTCTCACCATCACCATCCAAGATGGTGTCTTGGAGCACCTAAGGATGGAAGGCAAGTAATTTGTCATGAGTGTGGACATGCTGGACACTTTTGGTCGTAGTTCCCTAGACTACAACAACATCATGCTTCTTCCCAATAGCTTTCTCAACATCCTCAGCCACGCCCTAATCAGCCTCGCATAAATGACAATAACAACAACAACCGACAATAACAACAACAACCGACAAGGTATACACTCTCTAGTAGAGCGTCGTACGGGACGAGTGTTTGCAATGGATGCTGCTGATGCTGGTGATGACAATGAAGTCATAAAAGGTATTGTACATCTTCATTTACAGCCTATAAAATCTCTCTTTGATTCTAGCTCTTCAAATACTTTTCTATCTACATAATATGCCGATATGTTAGACATAGAGCATGCATATATGAGCTATATACTTGATGTGGAAACCCTTAGTGGTAAGATGTCCTCCTCTTATCTGAAAACCCCACCCCTAGATTTGTGTATATCTGGGAAGATGTTTACTATTGAGTTCATCTTCTTAAACATGAAAACTTTCGAGGTCATCTTGGGAATGGACTGGTTCAAAAATTTAAGGTGGCCTTGTTTTTTGACAAGAATAAGGTTAGTATGCTTCATCTTGATGGAAAATGGTTTTGCATTAAAGGCATAAAATGTGAGGAGAGAAAATTCATCATATCAGCCATGAAAGATGAAAAACTCATCTCCCATGGATGTCGTGCTTATTTAGCCTCCATTGTCTTGGACCCTTCACCACCTCAATTGGAGAATATTGAAGTGGTTCAAGATTTCCATGATGTGGTTCCGGAATATTTACCTAGTATTCCCCCTTCTTGAGAGGTTGAGTTCACCATCAATCTCATACCAGGTACGAACCCCCCTATCGAAAGCACCCTATCGTATGTCACCTATGGAGCTCGTCGAACTTAAGAAGCTAATACAAGAACTTCTTGACATGCAGTTTATTTGCCCCAGTGTCTCACCATGGGGTGCTCCCATCCTATTTTTGAAGAAGAAAGATAGTTCGTTGAGGATGTGTATGGATTACAAAATGATGAATCAAGTAACTGTGAAAAACCAATATCCTCTACCATGCATTGATGATCTTTTCGAGCAATTGAATTCTGCCACAATCTTTTCAAAAATGGATTTGCAGAGCGGGTACTATCAAATGTGTGTCAAAGATGAATATATACCAAGACAATTTTCATACTCGTTATGGGCATTATGAGTTTTTAGTAATGCCCTTTGGGTTGACTAATGCCCCTGCTGCATTTACATACTTGATGAATCTAGTTTTCTATCTCTACCTTGATGACTTAATGGCAGTGTTCATCGATGATGTTCTCATCTATTCTAGAACAATGGATGAGCATCGAGAATAATTGCAGACCGTATTTCAGACTCTTTGTGAAGACCAGTTGTATGCCAAGTTTTCAAAGTGTGAATTCTTGATAAAGGAAATGATGTTCCTTGGCCACATCATATCAGCAGGTCACATAGATGTTGATCCAGCAAATGTTGAAGTTGTGACTAAGTGGCAACCTCCAAAGAATCCCTCTGAGATATGAAGCTTTTTGGTCTTGCGGGTGATTACAAAAGGTTTATCAAAAACATTTCTAAGTTGGCTAAACCTCTAACCAAAAAAACTCACAAGGACAAAAAGTTTATCTGGTCCCCAGAATGTGAAAAGAGCATTTTAGAGATGAACCATTGTTTGAAATCTACTCTAGTGTTGGTCTTACATGTGGAAGGCAAAGCTGATGTTATCTTTACAGATGCGTCTACATTAGGCCTAGGTTGCATTCTTATGTAAGAAGGATAGGTTATAGCCTATGCCTCCCACCGGTTGAAGCCAAATGAAGAAAATTGGCCGACTCATGACCAGGAACTCACAACTATTATTCATGTGCTCAAGATTTAGAGACACTATTTGTACAGTGTGCAATTTGAACTTTTCTCCTATCATGAAAGTCTGCACTATCTTTTGACTCAAAATAACTTGAATCTAAGATAGATGTTGGATGAAATTTTTGAAGGATTATGATTTTATGATCATATATCATCCTAGAAAAGACAACATGGTTGCTGATGTCCTTAGTCATAAGAAGTATGTCGTTTGTGCATCTCTTTGTTCTTTTGTGTGGAAAAGTATAGAACATGTTTCTAGCTGGAGACCTGAGCTAAAAGATGATGCAGATCATTCTACTATAGATGAAATGTGTGTACACATGGCAAGCCTCTTGATTACTCCATCTTGGATTTTGGAAGTTGTAGAAGCTCAAGCAGCTAGTCCTAACCTTTATGAAATGAAGGCTTTGGCAGAAAAGATGCAATCTAATTTCTCTATTGGTGTTGATGGTGCAATTAATTTTCATCACCGACTATGAATACCTAATGTAAATGAACTAAGATAGAAGGTATTGAGTGAGGCTCATGGTTCCAAATTTATGATTCACCTTGGCACAACAAAGATGTAAAAAGATCTAAAGAGAAGTTTTAGGTGAAAGAATATGAAGAAGGACATCACTACTTTCATTGCAAAATGTTTGACCTATCAACAAGTAAAGATTTAACATAAAAGGCCTGGTAGACTTTCGCAACCTCTTGATACACCTGAATGGAAGTGGGAAAAATATTATGATGGATTTTGTGATGGGTTTTCCAAGATATAGAAGTGGTTATGATGATGTTTTGGTTGTGATAAATTGACTTACCAAGTTAGCTCATTTCTTGCCTTTCAAGACTATATACAAGGTTCCATACATGGAACAAATATATGTAGATTGGATTGTACATTTGCATGGTGTGCCAAATTCTATTGTGTCTCATAGAGACCCTATGTTCAATTCCCGCATGTGGAGGTAGATTCAAGAAGAGATGGGTTCATATTTGCACTTTAGCACTTCCTACCATCCCCAGACGGATGGTCAATTTGAAAGGACAATCCAAAGTCTAGAAAATCTTTTATGAGCTTGTGTGATGGACCAGGGAGTAGTTTGGGATAAATATCTTCCTCTAGTTAAGTTTGCTTACAATAATAGTTACCAAGAAAGCATAGGTATGCCACCCTTTGAAGCTTTGTATGGAAGACCCGGTCGATCACCCTTGCATTGGGATGATGTGGGTGAGCATACTCTGGTGAAAACTGATGACATGCAATTGATGAAGGAAAAGATTGTGCTGATAAAGAAATGATGAAGGAAGCTCAGGATCGTCAAATGATGTATGCTAATAAGAAGAGTATGGATGTGAACTTTATGGTTGGTGATTACGTTTTCTTGAAAATAAGATTATTCGTTCGACTACGAGGTCAAAAGTGAAAGGAAAGCTCAGTCCTTGTTATGTGGGACCTTTTGAAGTTATGTAAAAGATTGGTGAGTGTGCGTACCATTTAGCTTTGGCCCCTTTCTTATGATAAGATTCATAATGTTTTCCATGTGTCTGTGTTGAAGAAATGTGTTAAGGATCCATCCCATGTGTTATCCATTTAACTCATCATGATTTTTGGAGACTTGACTTATAAATAATATCTAGTGAAGATTCTTGACTCCCGAGTGAAGCAATTGAAGCAAAAGGAGATTGAGTTAGTAAAGGTTTTATGGAAGTATCATGGTCTAGAGGAAACTACTTGGGAGCTCAAAGAAGAAATGTTGTGAACTCACCCTTCCCTTTTTGCTTGAGACTTTGGGGACGAAATCCTTTTTAGGGGAGGAGAGTTGTAACATCCCCAAAATTAGGTAAATATACCCTTTTTACTCCTTTTTATTTTAATATTTTATTTTGAACCATCTTTTTAGATTTATAGGTGCCAGGATGTTGCAATCATTGAATATAGGATTTTAATGCAAAAATACAAATATTGAATATGGTTCATATAAGAAAATAAGGTTATTCATTACTTAAAGGTTGTTTGTGCAAAATTATCAGAATAAGGCATTTGAAATTAAAATTAGCCTTGTAGATTTTTCATGTGGGTAGGGTTGGTTAAGAGAGATGTACTCACAGAATTTGATTGAGAAATAGTAAAGGAATAATTATATATAAAGAAAATACACTTTCTATTATATTGGGAGTTTCACACATTAATATTATCCAAAAGTCAAATTTAACTGAAATATTGGATTCCTTGTGTTAATTAGTCTACTTGTCAATTTTTACCTTATTTCTAAGTTGTTTTCTCATCCAAATTGAAAGAGAGAGAAAAAGTTTTTTAAAGCACTTTATTCAAAAATTTAATGTTGCAATATGGCAACTATTTGATTCGCGTGTGATGCAGGTCGTTAGATAGCAAACTAGTGGTCTAGATCCTGTCTTCTACCTCGCACCAAGTAAGGAATCTGGCTGCATTTTTCTTGGTAGATAAAATTAGGATTTCTCCCGCATTTACTAATCATTTTGTGAGGTTTTTGGTCCGATGAGTTATTGGTAAGATTCTACACCCATTTATACCTAGATCTAGACATATAGTTGTGTATTCATGAAATTCCTAAAGAGCCTTCTTTGAGCTTCTAGAGCTTTATGCCCATCGACCTTTAGACCAAACCCTACCCATATAAATATCCACCTACTATTTCTTCACACCCCAAACAACCTAATCCTCAAGACAATTTGCTCACTCTTCGCATCTTGTGCCACCGCCAATCTAAAGCCTACCCTGACCTTGTGACACCCTAGGTGTGGAGGTGGATTTAGCAGTCTCTGATCGGGTTGAGAGGTGAGTCGGGACCCTCTTCTCTTCATTTCCATGTCTTTTGTTTGTTGTTTTATCTCCATTTGTGGAAACACCCAAAGCGGCTCGCAACTGCTTCTCAGAATCATAGCTATGTCACACGGGTTGGTTGGGGAAGATGACCCCTGGCTGTTTCCCCATTTTGCACCTTGGTCTTCTTTTTCTTATTTTTTTTCATAACGACAAAAGGGTCATCTCACTGCCCTCCTTTTGTTTCAAGATTTGGCAAGTTAACCATGGACCCAAGCTTGCTTGGTCACTCGTGATTGGACCAAGTAAGCGGGTCGATCACCTGCTCTGTTGACTTGGAATTTTGACAAATTGTGATTGGTCAAATTTTCAAAAAATCATAACTTTCTCTCAGGTTATCAAAAAAATTAAAAAAATATATGTTTTGAAATCCTTGGAATTTTCTATGTTTTTTGGTATAGTGTTTATTGCCTAGTTCATAGTTTTAAAGATTGGATCTTTAGGGTTCTAAATAATCATAATACTACACAAATAATTAAATATATGTTGTAAAGGATAAAATTTTGACCGTGGAGTCATATCCATGGTAAGTAACCTTGATCTAACGCATTAAGATTTAATCAAGCATCAAACTAAGGTTTTTGATAAGGATTTGTGTTTTAGAGTTTTATGCTTGCCTATGATCATTAAATAAAATATAATAAATAATAATGTTTTGACTTTGATTCAGGATTTATCTCCAAAGAAACTATGAGGTCAGTTTTGGATCAATCTCAAGAATAAAATTAGGATTCACTGATCAAACTTGGTTTTTAGGGTTTTCATCATATCTAGATACTCTAGTACATAAACTGTAATTAAAGGATGTAAACATGCACGTAGGTTGAGTTGACCATATGTTTGGAAGATTAAGATTCAACATCAGATTTAGCAACTCCAGATTAAGGTATGCGCATCTTTTCTATTATCTAGGCACTAATTTTATGACCAAAATAACCTTTCCTATATGAGGAATGAATAGATGTTATCGTTTTCATCATTTTGAAATCCTTATTTTTCTTGGACAATACTTAAGGGTCCTATGACCCCACATGCTTTATGTTTGGATGCTCAATATGTTGTTATTTCATACGAACTAAATGTGTACTTGCCTTTTCCCTGATTATGCCCATGCTTATACTAGCTTTATTTCCTATAGTGGTACATCTGTACAACCATATATACATGGGCATGATTTTTCACCCAGGGTGTCCTTTTCCACACATTATTTATAGAGGCGTTCTTTTCTGCCTAGGGTGTACTTTTCCACCCATATTTTTAGGTTGAGATACAATGTTGTTGCAACCTTGCTTGAAATAACTTTAGTCTTTCTTTATTACACGTAAAAATTTATTGTTGTTATTATTAATGGAAAATATTTAAAGGAAAGATTCCCTACATGACAGTCATTAGTAAGACATGCCTCATCTCTTGGCCTGTTATAATTCTCTTGAAACTTATTTTTTGGTGTCTAATTTGGAAGCTCGCCTTATGTTCATTATTGCCCATACTCAACGTTCGCTGATGTCCTTTTTCCTTTTGTCATTCTCTTCCTTGGGTGTTGACTTCAACCCACCCAGAGGTTGCACAGCATGAGGACCACGATATAGGTGGTGACACCCAGATTTACTTGCGGAGAATTTCTGAGATGGAAAGGTTACTCACCACAAAACCAATCTAAGAATTTTTGTCTTTAAAGTTTGTTATAAGTTGTCAATGGTTTGATAGTTGAACTTTGTTAAGAGTATCATATAATAGTTAGTTTTATTTCCACTGCATTCAAATTATGTTCATGATATCATTTTGTTTAAAGAAATATTGTGAACCCCAAAGTGGCTTTTATTTTTATGAAAAATGATTTATTGGGGAATTTTGCAAGTGTTTCCTTAAACTAAGTAAGGAGTGGTCCCTCTAGGGACCCACTCCTTACACTCTCCTAGTTTGGAGATTGCAACTAATCTATATATCTTGCTCTTTATCTTATTCAATATCTCTAATCCTTGCTATGCATGTTTAGTTGCACTCAAAGTTCATATTTTCCATATAAACTTAGAAATATCTTGAAGGTCAAATGAATTTTGTTTAAGTGATTTTATATCTATTCCCCCCCCTCTAGAGACCATCCTAGATCCAACAAGTGGTATCATAGATGGTCTTCTCCAAGCATACTTCTAGAAGAAGGAGAAGATGGGCGATTATTAGTGTGGGAGATACCTTGAGATACCTCATCAACATTCAAATCTTTGATGGGAGAAATTTCCTCTATTGGAAGAGAAGATTACAATACTACATCCAAGAATCAAGTCTTAAGCTATGGAGAATAGTGGATCTTCCATACAATCTATCGAAGACAAAGATAGAAGAATGGGATGAGGCTACTTTGAAGAAATAAACCTTGAATGCAAGAGCAATCAACATTCTCTATGTCTCTCTTTCCCCCTCCAAGTTCAATCAGATTTTGTCTTGTGAGACGGCATATGAAGTATGGAGAAAGCTATATGTTGCTTATGAGGGATAAAGCTAGTTAAGGAAAGTAAAGTCTACATGCTCAAAGGGATTCTTGAAAACCTCAAGATGGGAAAGGAGGAAAGGGTGGTAGATTTGTACTTCATGATCAATGTCATTGTAAATGGTCTTTCCATCCTCAGTCATCCTATGGCTAGATTAGAGATTAACTCAAAGATCCTTAGATCTCTCCCACAGAGGTGGTAACCCAATGTTACGACCCCACTTCCCGATAACCCCCAATTAAGGGAGATCGAGAGGTTGAAGCCGCACCCATGACTTCTGAATCAAAGGTTCAACAATTAACCAAGAATAATTATCAAATTTAACATACTATACTGAAAGCTGTAAGAAAATAATTTTTTTTGCATACCTTTTTGAAAACTTGGATCTCTAAACTTCTATCCACTTAAGGATTCTACTCTAACCAATCCTCCTTGTATTTTACTTCATGTATTTCACAATATGACGGTTTACTATTTGTCCTTTTGGCTTGTACCTAAAATGCCGACAAACAAAACGTCGGTCAGCCGAAGCTGGTATGTGGGGGAAACAATAAGCATGCAACTACGATAACAATGTAATCACGCAATTAATCATTTAACAGTCCATATGACATTTTAAGCCATACAACTCAATCCATACATATTCTCGAACTCTGGGTTGTCCCTGCAGTGGACTTATATAATACCTCTATAAAGGTAGAGTCGCATGGCACTACTCAAAGTAGCCCAATATCTAACTCAATGTGACTTGATGGTCCTACCTCAAGGGTAGCCATGTACTAAGTCATCCATAGACCTGATGGACCTACCCAATAGGTAGCCATGTACTAGGCCTTCCTCTGACCTGATGGACCTACCCAATAGGTAGCCATGTACTAGGTCTTCCTCTGACCTGATGGACCTACCCAATAGGTAGCCATGTACTAGGTCTTCCTATGACCTGATGGACCTACCCAATAGGTAGCCATGTACTAGGTCAACTATATAGCCACAGAAAGAACCAGGATCTGAGCTTGTAGGCATATATCCTTTGTGATAGTCATAACCACATTATAACTTGCATGAACTAAATAAACATCCAATAGTTTATTTAAAGCAACCGGCAAAACATTCGGAAATCACCGTGAAACTAGAACGGTTATTCATAAGCGTAACCACATACCTGATTTGATGAGTCATGCAGATTATTCAATAGATACTTC